>CM019074.1:95622338-95780784 GCA_009667805.1 Leptobrachium leishanense
TGCACTCATTAACTTTTTTTTTTTTTTTTCACTTTAAGTGCACAGGGTAACCCATACGTGGGGCACTTGTTGAGCGGCATAGAGCGGTATCAACTATACCCTTCTGATGAGGCCTTACAAGGCTGAAACGTTGATAGGGGGATAATGTATCTCTTGTGAAGAAGACTTCCTTGCATTTCTGTCCTGGCCACGCTCTTTGGGTGATGCATATGGAATGGTCTTCTACATAAAGGATATAAGGACAGGAAGGACAGTTTCTTTATGCTGCCGCCCATAAACATGCTTTTGTTTTTCGTTGTAAAATTTCTAAACATCTCTGGTGCTATGGTTAGTTGTCACTTAACATGGTAAAAAGAGTGGGGTCTCTTTCAAAGCCCTTGTGACCTGTTCCTATCCATACTAAAAGGATACACTTATTTTGTGTCCTGTCTTGTCACAGAAATGCCCGCAAATGCCAAAGAGGACAGGCCATGTGAACAGCAAAAGCTCCACCAGCTTAATGTGTCAACTGGAAACGCCAACACGCAAAAATCAAGCTCTCACCTTCCATACGATAACAGTCCAAACGGCGATAGCCACCTCGAAGTCTTATTAAATTCCCACAGCCCCGTCGGCCGATCCACTGAAATGCGACTTCTTAAACTTGGAGGCGGGGAGCCTCCCTACGATGCAGCCATCGACAGATTCCCAGGAAAAGTGACAGAGGAGATCCTCCCCTCCAGAGAAATCTTAGACACGTCCCTTTCTCCAATGGAAACCCACCTGTCTTCATCCTCGGTGGAAAACACTGCCCTCCAACACTTGAGCTTCACCGAATCTCCTTGGGAGACCATGGAGTGGTTGGATTTGACACCGCCGAGCTCAGCCACAGGTTTGGGCTCCCTCGGCACTAATGGTCCCAGTATCTTCAACACAGATTTCCTGGATGATGCAGATCTCACCTTAAACACTGCCATGGACCTGCATTTAGAACAGTGGTAACGGACGTCAATAGGGCAAATAAATGAACAACCCCCCCTGCGCCGCAACACAACGAAGCCAGCTCTGAAACATGATCATGGAATGCAACGTGTTAAGACTAAGCCATGAAAATGTTCAGTGACTGATTCCGGATTATTCTTTGTATTTGAGACTCCTCCGGTACCTGCACTGGTGGCGTTTTCGTTTTATTCTCTATATGAAGATCTATGCAGAACCAGCCAAGTCCATCCACTGCGTGAAAATAGCTGCAGGAAGACTATTATTGCTATGTTCTACGGCAGAGGTTTGAGAAGGGAACCAGTATTAGCTGGCGTTCTATTCCTGTCGTGACACTTCAGAGTCGCAGGTTTATGGCTCTTTGAAAAAGTTATGATATGATTTTACAGACCAAAACACGGCGGGTTAATTTTACGTCTGCCAGGTGGATTAAAAAGCTCTAGGATTTAAATTTTTACAGAACTGGTCACGCTTCATAAAAACGCAATCTATAATTAAATAATGTAAGCACATTTCCTTTTGTATGGAAAGACCTGGGATTTAGGAAAAAAAAAAACTGTTTAACGCTGTAAAAGATGTAACCGCTCATACTACCCATCGAGCAGGATTTATGATCACTGGAAAGTGAATCTGACACCGTATGTGTCGGATATGTATCCTTAAGATATGAAAATGTTGTATTCTATCAGGTCTTAAAAACACGTTCATTTCCTGAGAGTAAAAAACGGTGCCAGAGCTTAGCCTGTAGTTTGAGAAAGGGGAACCATTCCTACCTATTTTTCTTGACATTTTGTATTTCCCCAGAGAAAAAAAAAATTATATAATATAGCATATTTTTATATAAAGTGTAAAAATATTTTTGGGTGAAGTGGGAAATTTAGTGACACCCATTTGGATAAAAAAAAAACAAACAGGAGATGACCAACTAAGTGTTTTTATTACTGGTTTATATAAAACTATAAATGTTCGATGACTATGTTTTGCATTAGGATAGTATGGTACATATTGTATATCATTTCCTATTGGTTAGTTAACATAGTCAGATTCCTTCCCCAGGTTTAACAATGAAAAACGCCAAAGTGCCTCCTTTAGAGACGCGGAAAGTCACTGTGGATTAATACAAATGATATATATATATATTTGTATAGATTACCTTGATGTCTTGCAGCGTGTGTCGTTGGACTACAGTTCAAGAGTAGTTTAGTACTGTATCATCCCTGAAATGCAAGAATAAGGCTGGCCGTCCACTGGCACCGTATTTGTGAATTGGTGCGATCATCCGATATTGTCTGTTGTCGTCCGACCGATCCCACAACATGCAGATGACTTCAGATGATTTTTTGCGACTACAACAGAATAGCGATCGTTCCCATTCCAGTTGGATTTATTGGACGATGCCGGGACGATCTGTTACAAGTTACATGAAAAAAATTAATTGTGTAGTTAAACCACCGTGCAGCGGCAGAGAAATTGCCCCATAGAGAAGCGATTCAGTTTGCTAGTCCATTGGATTCAATGTAAAAAAATATTTTCTATTTAATACTTTTTATTCAAACGTTTATTTTAATTTTTTCATCCGCAGCAAAAACCCTTTTTAGTTGATTTTTTAAAAAATTTTAGGTGAAAATTTGGGTTCTCACTTTTTAAAAAAATAATAAAAAAAAAAAACACGAGGCTTTTTCTCTCTCGCCAAACGCAGCATCTTTTTATTCTTCAGGCCGGCTGCGTTCAGCGTTGCTGTCCTTGATGCTTAAACCCCATTTCAGCACCAAGGACAGGGTTTTAATCTCCTCGCGGCGGCTCCCCCCACAGCAGGGTTTTTTTGTTCGGCGTGGTCTATAGGCGGACAACCAAGTTGGTCGTCCGACTATGGACCCAGTGGACACCAGGCAAACACGTTAGGTTATGAAGCAGTTGAGTGAGAGAAGAGTGGACATAAAAATAAGATTATTTTCAGGGTGAACAAAAGCAATATATACCATTACCAAAGCCTGGTCCCTAAGAGATCCCACCCTGTAACAGCCCGACCTCATGCCACGAAAAACAGTCCTGAATATTTTCCATGGTCAGCTCCGTCCAGCCTGGATATCTTAAAATAAAAACTTAAAAGACCAGCTTGAGGATACGATGCATTGTTGGTCCTGAAGGGGTTAAACTAGGTCACTGGACAACCCCCCCCCCTTGCTGCAAAGAATAATTCAGAGGTCTCCTTTATTCCTTCTTGCTAGACTCATCCTATGAGTTCATACTCTCGATCCCAGTGACTGACGCGTACGTTACGTTGGGGCAGGTCCGTGTACAACACTGTGGTCTAAGTGTACGTGGGTCCCGATACTGTGTAAAACAAAATGCACATACTGTACAGATCTCATTTCCAAAGGGAAACAAGGTTATGATAAAAAGAAGAAAAAAAAACAAAAAAACACAAAACACTTTTGTATTTGTGCTACTGGAACAAAAAGGAGAAAACAAACAAACAAAAAAAAACACACTAATATTTTCTTTTTCTGACTATTTAACCCCGTTGTTACCAGAGTGTCTGCAAAGCTTTTACTCTGGTGACAATGAAGTTAATATTTACACATAAAAAGGAGCAAATAACTATAGAGATGAAAAAGAGGAAGTATAAAAAAAAAACAACAAAAAAAACCTTGCACCAACACCAAGCTGTAATATTTCCACTTGTACATAAAGTGTCCGTTTGTCAGTCTTTGAGCTGTAGGAAACGTTAACGCCAGAGAAGACGTTGCATTATCAATTGACGCATGCTGTATAGACGGTTACATTGACCGCACCGTTTTCATTGTACAAATGTTGTTCACTGTGCACTACTAGTATAGAAAAGCAATCACCATGTTTTGTTGTTGTTTCTTTTTAACGTGTAAAAGTTTTATTTTTAAGACTATAACTTAAAAGCCATTCCATGCTGATCCTGAGTAGCACTTTATCTCAATGTAGATTCATAGTTTAAATGCCGTCCCATGTCATATCCCGCACCATCGCCTTAATGCAGCGACAATCCTTTCTTAAAACGCCAGGTACAAACCCCCCCCCCCCCCAAATGACTCAAGGCGAACCCATCATTGATACTTTGTGGCTTTTCTTTCTAAGGTACGAATCGTATAGAGATCACTGCTAGATGACGTTGTTTGAGGTTTTTTTGTCACCTGCCATCTCACCGGGTAGGTGGGCATTACATTATTGTAACACTTACCTTTGGTACTTCCTGGTGCACACTTTCTCCTTCGCTCGTCCTCCAAGTGTGGCGCACACCTCTGCGATGTCAGCCGGTCTGTTCTTTGCTAGCATGTCTGCAAGGTCAGGAAAATCTCCGGTAGCAGGGTTTTCGTGATCTCTTCAGGTCTGGATCGGAAAAGTTTCAACTCTGGGTGTAAAAAAAAAAAAAAAAAAAAAAAAAAAAAGAGGGTTTTGAGACTCTAGAGATCTTCCTCAATGATCCTGGCCATGAAAAGGTTACATTACCTCTGCTTGAGAGGCACTCTGCTTTTGGGGAAGGTTGATTACAATCCATTTCCCAGAATCCTCTGTGTTTGTTAGATTGCAGATCTGTTTCCTAGAATCCTCTGGCTCTCCCTTTCGCATCACAACCCGATGGTGGCTCGTGCAATTCTATCTCGTCCTGTCACACTAAGGTCCTGAGGAAATGCAGGCACAAAGCAACTTTTAATTGTTTCGGGAACCAAGTTTAGCCGGTTGATACTGGTTTGGAAGATGACCGAGGCCTGTAGAATGGTGTTAAAACTCTGCAATGACTTGGTCCATTCATCTAAAATAAAATAAAACCTCGAACACCTGTAGACATATGTCCTATGTTCTGCAAGCATGTGTTCTACCCAATTTCCTATAGGCTTCTACTTAAATATTGGACATTTCCACTTGAACCACATCACGGTGCAGTGCAGTGATGGCGAACCTCGGCACCCCTGATGATTCTGATCTAAGTGTCCCATGATGCTCAGCTTTAAAGCCGGTGGAGCATCATAAGGCATGTGGTTCAGAAACGTCATCAGAGCCAAGGTTCGCCATCGCAGGCTACTGGGAGCACTGAGTGTTATTTCGGCTAGAGGAAGTCACGTTTTATTTGATGTGCGACGTCTCTTAACCATTTAATATAATACAGTATTATCGCTGTTTAAACAGGGGCTCCTGGACAAACCTTCATTTTTTTGTCCAAAAGAATGATGGTTTGAACTGGAAACCGCGAAAAAGATGCAATAAACCATCACGTGCCTTTCAGGACTTTGTGTGATGGGTTTATTGTTTCCATAAGCAACATAAAGGGGGTTATTCAGACAAATGCGGTGAAAATGCAAATATCGTTATGCCATAACGACAAAGGTAGAGGCTTCACAAAAAATAAATCTAAACAGCTGTAGGAGAGGCTTCGCAGTGAAGCGTCTCCTGCCACTGTTTGGGTTTTTCTTTGGTGAAATATCCACGCTGTTGCACCAAGGATTTCACCAATGTTTGCAACTCTGCCAAACACCGACATGTTCCTGAATAACCCCCTACATCAGGAATGTCAAACTCTGCCTCCCCCCCCCAGATGTTTCAGAACTACAACTCCCATGATTCTCCGGCCAGCTACGGCATTCATAGATTTCTGGGAACTGCAGGCCATCAACATCTGGCAGGGCCTGAGTTTGACGTCCCTGCGCTGAGTGACAGATTCACACACCGTGGCCCTTTGGTGCAATGAAAGGAAAGCGTGAAGCTGTAGCGGATGTTCTAGTGCCAGAGAAGACACAGATGATGCCAGTCAGGACTTACTGAATAAGAGGGGACAGACTGAATGTGACGCAACACACACGGCAAGATGGATAGAAGTAAACCTAGCCGTCAAAGGGCACAGCTCAGGCACTATCCCATGGAAAAGTCACATCCCCTTTGGATTTGAGAGTCAGCGGGCGAATAAAGGCATCCCCACATTTAATTATGTTGAGGTATGACATACATGTTATTAGGTAAACAGATAATTAGCAATAAATTCTGTTTACTTACCTAGAAGCCATGAATGTATTAAATTATAGTGAGATGTGGAAGAGCCAATCTGCCGGCTCAATGCGTGCCTGCAGGAGCGCAGATCATCTTGTGCCAGTTAGAACAGGGCTGTCAAACTCCAGCCCCCCAGACGTTTCTGAACTACAACTCCCATGATTCATTGGCCATCTGTTGCATTGAAGGAATTCTGGGAATTGTAGGCAAACTCATCTGAGAGGCCGTGAGTCGGATCATTTTACTACATGTGCTGGCCTCTACTGGCCGCGTCTCACCTGGTACTAGCCGGTACTGAATAACATAGCGTTTCATACGAGGGCTTATTCTGGGCTCTGTTGGTGAACACTTGTTCCCATGGTGCTTGGCCTACTTAAAAAGGACAATGTAGTTCATAAACCTCCAGTGCCAAGGCCTAGTCTACCCTTGTATAAGCTCTAGTGCATTTTAAGCCCTCGGGTTATACGCAATGTGCCAAACTGTGGCAACAGAGAGAAGACACACGTGTGCCTTACAGGTATCAAATTATCAGTGTTGCATCAGACAAACCAGCTATTGTTTATTATGTCGCCACACCGGAATGCCTTTGATGTTAATAGCATATAAAAAGGCCTGTGAGCCAATCAGAATGGCCTTGTTATGTCACAACTGTCTCATCCCATGCATGATGTCCCCCTGTTTTATATATTGCCATTGTGCCTTTCCTATCCTGTATTGTCACCTAGCCCCAGCGCCCCCTGGAGTGCCAGAAGAAGGCCTAGTGTCATTTACAAGCCAGATGGCATCGTTTTCCAGGGGAGATTGGGATAACACAGCTCCTGTGAGGTTCTCACTAGCTCCAGTCTTGTGAAAACGATTCTCCGGAGTGTATTATATAAATAAAACTAAGCCAACCCATTCGGAGACATTCCCTGACCCCTCTGCAATCACCAGTGACCCCCTGAGCGCTAGCATTAAACATTGGCCTCGCCGTATTCCCAGAGGGGAAGCGCTGGGAACCACGAGCCTCACCATACATTTATAAAGCTTTCTACACTTTCCTTCCAAGCCATGCAGCGATGTGCCCGTTCCACTACAATCTAACCCTGTGAGGGGAAAATTACCTGGGATGCTTTGTGTAGACAAGAACAACACCGTCTAGAAGGATCCTGCAGGACTGGGAAGGTTTTGTTCTAAATTGGGGGAAAAAAAACAACACACACAAAAAAGACAAGCGATTAAAAGAAAAAAAGAGGATGCAGAATGTTCTTACAAGCTCCGCTTAAGTTCATACATCTCAAAATGCATCTTGGGAAATTTTGTACTTCTAATAAATGCACCAGATCACCATCATAATAATGTGTTACTTGGAATCCTTAAAAGTCCTGAGATCAATTAGGTCATATATATTTTTAATATTGCATATATTTTTAAATACAAAAAATATGTAATATTAATCTATTTTAAAACTTATTTTTTAACATGCAAGTATAGAATGAATGAAATATATATATATATATATATATATATATATATATTCTGTTAAAAATTACGGTATGTAATTTTTAATTTTGCTTAGAAATATTTTTAATATTACATATTTTTTGTACTTTATATTACGTATATTTTTAAATACAAAAAATATGTAATATTAAAAATATAATCTATTGTAATAATTATTTTTAACATGTATGTATATATATATATATATATATATATAATCTGTTGCAAATTATGTCATTTTAATATCGATTAGCAATATTTTTAAGATTACATATTTTTTGTATTAGTTTAAAATATATGTAATAAAAACATAATCTATTTTAACACTTAATTTTTAACATGTAAGTATATGTTGCAAATTATGTAATTTAAAATTTTGCTTAGAAATATTTTTTAATATTACATATTTTTTGTATTATTTTAAAAATATACGTAATATTAAAAATATAATCTATTGTAATAATTATTTTTAACATATATATATATGTTGCAAATTATGTCATTTTAATATTGAAATATTGATTAGCAATATTTTTAATATTACATATTTTTTGTAGTAGTTTAAAATACGTAATATTAAAAATATTTCAACTCCATATTAAAAATTACATAATTTAACATATATATATATAAATATATATTCTGTTAAAAATTGTCATTTTTAATAGTTTATTTTTAATATTACATATATTTTTAAAATACAAAAAATATGTAATACTATAAATATTTCTAATTGAAATTAAAAATTACATAATTTTTAACGTAGATGAGATATATCTATACAGTATAGATATAAGTCCCAATAAATTGCCTCAGACAGCCTGCCGAAGTCAGCAATCATGCCCCAGTGCGAAATCCCATAGGAAAAATACAGCATATATGAAAAAAAGGGATATGCATAAGGTCTTAAAAATAAAATGCAAAAATTTAATGAATATACATTAAAATACTTCCTGTGTACTTGCCCGATGTTTTGGCCCCATTAGAGCCTTTATCAAGGATACAGGTATATGGTTTACAAAACATTTATATACACAATCAGTGACTCACCCAAACAAGACGCGCAATCCCGGGACTCGCCCTTCCACCAGGGTTTGGCATTGAGTTCCGGGATGCGCGAGTCTCTGACGTAATCAACAAGCGACATGTGTATATTATATATAATCTATACTTCCATGTTAAAAAATAAGTTTTAAAGTAGATTATCTTTTTTAAGATCACATTTAATATTTATAATTTTAAATATATCATTAAAATGTATATTTATATATAAAATATACATTCAAAAAGATATGATATATAAATATTAAAAATATAAATATTTAAAAAATATGTAATGTTAAAAATACAGTATATATATGTGGCAGACTTTAGCATGTTATTGTGCTGGGATCGCAGTCCCTGGCAGGTAAAATATGTAAAGTTGGACTAGGGGTGTTCTACCGTTATTGACATATTCTTATTTATTTTGGAGAGAAAACCAAAACCTATTTAATGACTTCCCGGTGCTCTCAACTGCTGGTCTTCAGCCGGTACAATGGAACGGCGAGGGTTGTGACTGAGAGCTCAGTGCAAGTGCCTTTTATACCTATCCGTCTCAGACAGGTTTGCTTCAACGCCTTAAACCTTCTATACAAAGAGTTTGTTTTTTTTAATACCCAAATTACACACTAAAAGTATGTTTTTATAAAAATTACTGTAGGTCTCCTAAATAAAGAAAGCATTTATTATTTTTTTCCTAATTATTCATTGGATATTGTGTAAAATATTTTATGGTGGCCTTGATGTGCAAAAAAAAAAAAAAAAAAATTCCATTATTTTTGAATTGAAAGAATTATTTTCCATTTTTTTTGTATGTATTCTTTGGATAAATATTAAATGTTGCAAAAAAACTTTTACAGTTGACTTCCTTGGTTTTATTTGAAACAGTCGCTGCGGAATATGCTGGCGCTTTATAAATAAAGAATAATAATAAAGAATAATAAAAACACTCATTACATAATATGAATCGCCGACCAGTCACCGGAAAAAGCTGACAAATGGGGTAAAAAATAAATAAATTCAAAAAATTTCAAACGCTGCTTGCAAAAAAAAAAAAAAACACTACTGAATGAAAAATGCTCTGGAATTAATATATAAGTTCCTATGAATAATAAAAAGGTCTGTTACAGAAAAAAGAAAAAACGTTACTTAAAAAATAATCAGGAAAAATATTTTTGCCGAAAAATGCCTTAAAATAATAAATAAGAGAGACGTTTTGCTGCAAATTAAAAGAATAAACAGTTTATTAGATATAGCCTATGGGGTTCGCCTGAATAAACCTGCCGAATGAAAGCACCAAACGGCAGGGCATTTCACTGACATTTCTCTGCTGTTCGGTGTCTGTGAACAGATTAACCATTGCTTCTCTATGGGGGATTTCACTGCCCTCGAACAGGCACCATACGTGTAGGCAATTCACCAAAATTTGGCAAACTGCCTACTCTCTGACTAGCCGAAAGGCCCCCGAAATATCCCTGTTCGCTGAAATTCACAGGGTTATTCAGAGAGCGGTGAAAAGCAGGAGAATGGCTGGAGAATGGAAAATTCTAGGCCAAAATAGCCGATTTGAAAAGTGAGATAAATGGGAGAATATTTCTGGTTTGGCTATTTTGACCTAGAATTTTCCATTATTATTATTATTATTATTCTTTATTTATAAAGCGCCAGCATATTCCGCAGCGCTGTACATTCTCCAGTCATTCTCCTGCTTTTCACCTCTCTCTGAATAAACCTGTCAGTGTCCGGTTACATTGTTACACTGTATTACGCTGGCAATTCTCCAATATTTAGCGAATTGCCAGCTTTTGAATAGCCGAATGGCCCCTAAATTGCACCGTACATGACCAGTTCGTCTCTCTCTGAATAACCCTGTTTGATTTCGTACCTGCACCGTATGGATTCTTGATGCTGTGGGGCGGCATTTTTCATGCACTGCCAATCAGCATGAAAAAATGATGTGTCCCTTTAAACACGGTCGATATGGTCACCCCACTTATGCCCCATAAATCCACTACACTGAAAATACACAGTAAAATGTTAAAAAAAAGAAAATATTTGTGTAAACAAATCCAAATATTTATTAATTATTTATCTGGATATCCTAATGCAAAACACACAGAGCGCACATTAAATATTCAACACAACGGACTTCTAACAAAGTCACAAATACATAGCGTACACTATACCCGCAGTGTGATGGAGGTGAACACAAACAATATACAATATCATGCAAACAGCAGACGGTTTGCCAAGCAAGGAGCATTCGGCGTATAGAAAGAATAAGAGAATAATAAAAGAAATAAAAAAAAATAAAATAAAGCAGAATGCTAAACAGCAGCGATAGAGACAGGCCACAGGAACCCTGACGTTATGGCAGCAGAAGATGCTTTTAGCAAGGGTTCTGTAAACAAGAAAGACAAGTATCTGCACGTATGATGACCAGGAGCACCAGCGGCAACGCGGGATACAACGAGGGAAATCTGACCGCAGGGCAGGACGGCAAGAGTCGTAACAACAGAATCAATACACTTAAAAACTAAGGTTGTACAGAGTACGGCGTCAGAACGCTGTCTGGTTGTCAGTCAGAAAATGCGGTTTTGTGTATTTATAGAACTGTTAAGATCGAGGTTTTGGGGTTAGTTAGAGAGAATTGTATGGTTTGGGCAAAAATAGAGGAAGAAATAAAACTTCCAGCCGTGGTAAAATCTTTCAGGGCTAAAATTTATAAATCTGTGTTCGGTGGTAACGTCGCCACCTTGTGGGCTCTGATAAAAACGATCACGATGATTAAATCGCCAAACTGAATAGGACGCTCCAATGCAAAGGCTTCCGATTGCGACGCCGTAGCGTCATTTTTTGGATGCCTTCTTCAGGCGGAAAAGTTTGTAGCGCAATCGATTTAGAGTGACTTTCAGGAAGCCGTCAAATTTTAGGGTTAGTATTAGGGTTTCTTAGACCTGCCAACGTTTGTCAGGGGTGGGGTCAGATGATGCGACCACTGAGGGGGCGTGGCTCTGCTGCGATTTGCCTCGTCGGCATCACAGTCACGCCTCAAAGGGGTGTGTCCTGTCATCACATGAGCGCACTGCCCCGCAAAGCAGACAATCAGCTCATATACAAACACTGCTTCTCATTCAACAGCTCTGATTAATGGCCTTTTCACTCAGGCCTCCGGAAAACTTGGTGACAGCCTAGGGATGCTGGGTGATACGGAGGTATGCGGGAAAATTAGGCGTCACATGGCCAGACTGTCTGGTTTTGATACGATTCCCTTGGATGAACTTGATGCAGAACCCTTTAGCCAGACCTCTAAACCCTCCGATCCTTTGGTGGTCGGTAATACCATCCCTATATATTCCTGCTTTCGTCAGGGACATGCTACAGCACACAGCATAAGACACAAACCCAGTACTCTATATACAGATTTCGAACAGGACTGGCAAACATACAGCAAGGGTTAATCTCAGGAATTGTTCTTAGACAAATTGGATCAGTATCAGGGGTGGTTCTCAGACTAGCCTGGTCGGCCACATGACAGGCATTCAGGCAAAATGAGTCAGTATCAAGATTGGCATACATACAAATCTGGTTAGAAACAGAATGGTCAATATAGCAATCCGGATTAGTAACAAGCAGGGAGCTCATACAATCTGAGTCAGTATTCAGCAGGGTCCTCCTATATAATCCGAGTCAATATTCAGCAAGGCAATAGAATCAGTGAATCACAAGTGAGATGAATCACTAAGCTCTGCGGGAAGTAACTCCACGACAAGGCACTGAGTGATGCGCACGGTCAGGATTTAAAGTCGGCGGCTCCGCGTCATCACGCCGCGCGACTTCCTGTAACCAATGCATCGCCTGCCACCCGACAGCTAAAAGCCCCGATGGCGCTGCCGGGCACCACCCTGAGCAGCCAGAGACCCAAACCAGGAGCGGAGGACGTGACAAGTTTCTAATTAGGCTTAGGCTACTATTTGTGCTTGTTTTAGGGTTAGGGTTTAGAGTTAGGGCTCATCCTAACTCTAACAGTAAGATTGAAAAATACCAATTAAAGGCGCAAAAGAGTGTATAGATGTGGTCAGGAAAAGTTCCAAATAATAGGTACTATATACACCCACACGTGTCATCCCTATATATGACACCAAACCAAAATATAAAACAAAGGACCACCATCACTGATCCTGAAACCGCCTGGTCCGACCTTGAAGCGGCGGGCATCTCGCCGGACCCTCCGGAACTTCAGCCAGACTGAGACCTGAGCGATATTGTTTATCCCCCCCCCCCAGCTTTTTTCTTCTATGTGTACGTGTCACTGGTCTATAGATAAGCTCTGAGTATAATTTATCAGGACAATTTATGGCATTTACGTTGATAGTCCTACATGCTTATGTGTTTCTTTTGTGTTTTCTTCCTTCACTGAGGTTGGGACTTCTTGCTTTTTGTTTTTATTATTCCCTTATTGACCTGTTACTACTTGCATCTTACATTATCTGACTGGCTGACCGTAGTTAGTTTGGCCAGCCCTAGACGGCTGTCTTTTTCTACGTTTGATTTCGTGAATTTCTTGTTATGTATAATTCTCTAAATAAAGAATTAAAAAAAAAAAAAAAAAAAAAAAAAACAAAGGACAAAGGGTGTGGCGCTTCCCAGTGCAGTCTAGTGATAATTGTAAGTACCGTAAGTCATACTGCACTGAGAAGCGCCACACACCTTTGTCTACTAACAGTAAGATTGTTATGTATCAAAAGGTCTCAAAGGATAAACGCTTTGTGTTTTCAAAATTATGGTTACATTTTGGTGTGGATAACAGCGATCATATTCCGGATTTAATGACGTCTAGGAAAATAACGTGAACATTCGGTATTAGCCAATAAATAAGGCTCCACTCGGAGAACCCACAAAGTTCAAGGGGGGCTACACGCAATGCCAGCACAGAGCAATTTTCCAAAGTTATTGCTTAGCAATGCAATTGGTTTCCAAAAGCACAAATCAATCTTCAAAAGGTTCCAGTACATTTCTCTTTAATACAAAGCTTTATCCTCCCTACCTTCCTCCCTCCCTCCTCCGTCCATATTTACCCTGATGTCTGTATCATCACTTTCTGTATATGTAAGCAGGACTAAAACAGAACAGACACCATCAATTTCACTGTAACACACACACACTTTGCCACCCTGCGATGGGGATTGTCAGCGTGCTTACACTGCGAGCCTGCTGCAAGAATACACAAATCATAACAAAAAAATAATAAGTTGAGCGCATGGCACGGCTTGGCAGAATCGCAGGAAAATCCAAATAGCAAAAATAAAAGATCTTTGTGCCATTTCCATAGCCTGCAACTCGTCAGGTTAAACAGAAGTTCTTTTTATACGTTTAGTAAATTAGCTTGTCAGTAAAGGCTGCCAAATAAAAAATAAATAAAAAAAAAGTTGAAAATTTTGCCCAGTTCAGTTTCGGGACAACCACTAAACCAAGGGAGATGGTGACACGCCATGAACGGTTTTCCAGGTTTCACACCAGGTCGAAGCAGATGCCATATGATTGAAACAGCTCTTTTTTTTTTTACTTTTGTTTAATCTATTCCTCGTGCTAAAACAAGCACTTACCTAATATCTATCCATCCATTTCCAGCCAAGTCTCTAGGCAGTCTCCTGCTTCTGCTGCGCAGCGCGAAAAACTGCCGAATCCATCGGGAAAAACGTCGCAAAACCATCGTATCGATCCCATAACCAGCTGAAAAAACTACTGCATGAAAACGCATGGAATTAACATATACGGTCCTACGAATAATACTAAAAAGGTCGGTTACAGAAAAGAAAAAATTTGGGGAAAACTGCCTAAAATCTGAAAAGTAAAAGAAACTTTTTGCTGCAAATGAAAATAAACGGTTGAATAAATATTTAATAAAAACGGGGAATTTTTTTTTTTTACATTGAAACTTATGGGATTTTCCTGTATAAACCAGTCGAATGAAACCACCGAACATCAGGGCATTTCACTGCCGCCGACGTCATCGTATTTTCTGGCAATTCGCCAATAACACTCTTTGAAATGATTTTATTTTATTTCAGAGCGTGTTATCACTCGTGCTTGTTCCTGAGGAAGTCTAAAAGGGTTAGACGAAACGCGTTGAGCCTATTGCACAATTTTATAATTGGTTTTATGCTACAATAAAATTGGAATTATTTTATCAATTTGATTTTTTTTTTTATTATTATTCTTTACAAAAAAAAAAGTTCCCATACCGATCAACGGAGATGAAAAGAGTGGAGGCAACATGGTGATTGCAGGAGACGTGACCCGCTGAAGTGGTGATATTCCATTTAATGACTTTGGTTGTTGAATCCTATATAATGGATTCTGTGCACATGGTTTTTCAATTCTAACTTGTGGATTTAAGCTAATGTCAGGTGAACGCAGTCTGAGCGCACTCTGCGTGCGTGCGTGCATAACGGACGGACGTACTGACGGAAAGGTATCCCCCGGATCATTTCGGGAGGGGGGGCATGACAGCGGGTATGGTCCGGACATTTAGGCTAGGGTCAGACGAACGCATTTTTCACGTTGTCCGTGAAAAAGTGCGTTCGAACGAATGGATGTATTTTTTCACGGAATACGCGATAGCGGTCATACGATGCGCATTATCGTCCGTGATTTTGTACGGATCATCAATAAAACCCTTTTTGTGTCTGGACGTGATGTTGGCCGGACGTGTGCAGCGTCTGACGTCTCCCAATCACGCAAACACGCCGCTATGCGGCCGCAGCGCACTCTGTACGTCAGTAGTAGCGGTTTGACGTTCTCGAAAAAATGCGTTCGTTTGCCACTTGCGTTGCTTACGAACTTTCGTGCGGCCGTTCGTCGTATGTTCCCCGGCATTGGACGTCATTTGCTGCTAGCACGGCCGTGATTTTGTGCGGCTAAAAACGCACGTTAAAACTGCTTTCGTCTGACCTTAGCCTAAGAAATGGAGATTGGCAGAACGCAGGGTCGCTGCAACATTGTGGCAGGTGGTTATATTTAAGGCTGTGAAAGGGAGGGCCCTGTCTCTTTGCGCCTGGATAGCTGGCAGAAGGAGAAGTTCCCACCCACCCGCCCAGAGTGAGGGTGTTTTCATGTGAAGTCACAGCGCGTGAATCCTTGCCAGCGGAGGAATAATCAATAAGCCGCCTACCGGTGAGGCACTGGGGAGACTAGTCCTGCAGGGTTGGGGCCTCTGCAGGATGACGAGCGCTTGTTTGGGTAAGTGGTAACTGCCTTCCGCGTTATGCGGTTGGGTCAGAAGTACGGTTTTCATAAGTGGTTGATTGTTTAATAAAAGCTGTGGCCTATACCTTTCCAACTAAAAATCTGTGTGTGGTGTCAATTATTTGTATTGGTAAAGGTATGGGAAATCGGGGAGGTACCATGCCTAAGCGGTCAGATACTGTAGACACCACACGGTGCGTTTTTTCTGACTAATGTAGGAAAAAGGGAAATCTGGGAAACAAAATTAATTAAAATTAAATGACAAGTACAGTCAGCCAGACCATAAAAAACCTCTGAGGGTCAACGTGATGGACGTCGAAAATGCGCTGAGCCTGACGTCACGCCATCACGCACACAGGCTACGCGGGCGCGGCACACTCTGGGCATCCGTCGTAGCGCTTTTACATCGAGGTCTAAATGGCGTGCGTTGCCACCTGCGTGGTGCGTGCGCACTTCGGTGCGCACGTACTTCGTGTGTCGGTCTATAGAAACACACAAATCAATGCTATAACGGACGTTAAACTGTGCGGCGACACAGACACATGACTGCATTCGTCTGACGCTAGCCTAAATCGTATGCACCTGGTTCCCATCCTTGAAGAAGTCCCCTCTGTAGTTTTTATACTCATCCCTACCTACCTGACTAAGGACCATGACTTCTGTTACCGTTTTGGATTTAGCACTCACTTAGGGGTTATTCAATAATTACTGGTGTTGAAAAACACCAGCGAAAGCCACCTGTGTTACAACAATGACAAATGCCGTCATTTCACAAAGCAGAAATTGTACACATTTTCCTATTTCATGAAGGAACGTTTTGATTTTAATAAGGACTCTTAGGCGAGTATTTGATTCTCTTTCTTTATTCAGCAGCAATGAAATAGTTAACAAAACTAAAAAACAAACTTCCCCACAATAGGGAAACACCCCATACAGTAGTCCGACCTTCTCTCCATGCGTAATGTAATCCCGCCCCGAGGGCAGTTATCCCCGCTTTCTTGCGGAACATAATCCGGGTAATGAACGTCAACCAAACCGGACAGGAACACTCTGCAGGACGGAACAATCAGCCGGACAGTGTCCTCGGGAGGCTGGAATAAAAGAAAGCACGAGACGGGGATCAGGCACAGAGCCAGAACTAGCTTCAGTGTGAATTTTGCAGACACCATCATTGACTGAAGAATAACTCCCATCTGTTGCACGTTCAACAGAAATCTGTTTTCCACATACACATTTCTGCCAGTTCTGCTGATGGTAATTCCCAAATTATTTTGTGCGAATCTCAAACATTGTGAATAATAAAAGCATAATTTTTTTTTTAAAAAAAATAATATAACAACAAATGCTTATGCCGGCTATTGGATATGGAGATGTACCGGCTGGGTGGGTTAGAGGTAACATCACTGCTCTGCGTGGAGAGAGCCTGTGGAGCCATGGGTTCGATCCCTGCGAGCACCTCTCCAGTAAGTGTCCTTGGACAAGACACCTAACGGTACATACTCGCCTTCCAGGACATACTTGAAAACGAGAGAAATCTCAATGTATCCTTCCTGGTAAGATCCTTTCTCCCAAAAAAAAAAAAAAAAAAAAAAATAATAGTGTATGCAGCTACCCCGCAAACACACCTTCATAAACTTACTACATTGTATAACTCATTCTGCCGCTTTGTGCTACAATGTAACTACATGACCCACCATTGTGACATATTAAAAGAGCTAAACTGGCCGTCGCTGGAATCCAGACGCACCCTTCACCTTTCCAACCTGGTGTTTAAGAGCTTTTCTGGGAAGTTACCACGCTACCTGAATAGACTGCTTCCCCCAGCAGTTCCCTCATCCTATAACTTCCGATCCAGGACCTGCAGCTTCCTTACAATACCACAATACAAAAAGAGACAGTGGCTCGATCCTCATTTTTCAACAGAGTAACCGCAAATATGGAATAACCTCCCAGACGCCATCAAATCTTCCCCCAGTCTAATCTCACTTAAGAGATATCTATTAACATGTAACATAGTGACTATATCGCCTTCATATTTATTTTCTGTTTTAATCTGTATATTTGTGTTTTGTTTTAAATATCTTGCATTTTATCATGTAGATACTCGAGTATACCGCTAGATTTTGGTGCCAAAAATTTACCATAAAATTGGAGGCGTCTCGTTATATTCGAGACATCTGCATCACGTGTAAAAAAAGAAAATTGCCTTGCTCTGGATCCCAAGTCTCCCGGAAGTTCCAGTAGTCTCGTGGAACTGAATGCGGTCTACTGATACTTGCAAACACTTCAGGAAGATCCGGGAGAGGTGGGACCCATCACGGCCAGATGGCACACTCGGTCTAAGCCAATCATTCACCTCACTCGCCTCTGCCGGCCATCTAACCGCTAGTAAAGACGACGGGTGGCCGGTGGCTTCATACTTAGTAACAACTGCAACCATTCTAGAGCAGAACACCCTGGCCTGAGGGGGAGCCTGACTGTGTTAAGAGAACCTGGAAGGATTTTAATTGTTTACTGGTACAGTAAAATTTTGTTCATGTTATATTCGAGTCTTGAATATTCTCTCATTTTCATAATAAATCTCTATCCATCGCGTTATATTCGGGTCTCGTTATACTCGAGTATCTACGGTACTATGTATTTCTGTAACGACTAAAAATTTCAATGTTCTTGAACCCAGGATACACTTGAAAATTAGAGAAATCTCAATGTATCCTTCCTGGTAACATACTTTATAAATAAATAATAAAGTCTAATAAATTAATTGGTATTTTATTAAATAATCCCTGTGCATTTTTGATGTTAACGATCGGGTCTTGTACCGCTTTCCTCGTTCCCCTATCCATCTTCTCGTAGGCCTGCTTTGCCATCTAGCATACATACATACATACATACATACATATATATAAAAAAAACACCAAAAAAAGAAAAACCAGACTTTGCCCTGCTGTTCTGGAACAACATGCATATGAATAATTACACAGAACATCCAGGACACATTGTTTATATGGAAGAAAACTCACATAAATGTCACATCCCGTGCCCAGCTCTATCTGTTGTATGTAATGCCCACGTCTGCACTTTTTCAGCCTCCAGTGTTTGGTTTAAGCATGAAAGAGTAAACCGTGGACGGGGGGAACGTGGCAGGGGCTTAAAGCAGTGGGAAGCCATTCGTTTTCATGGGTTTTTTTCCAATAATTTTATGATATGGAAGTCTGTCATTGTTACGTGTGCCACACAGAAGGATGATTTCCTTACGCAAACCCTCCCCCGTACTCATGTTCATAAAAAGAGACCACACAGACGGGTCTGGAAGCTGTGCGTTTAACCTGCAGGCAGCTGGGCTTTTTCCATTATAACCAATAGAATAAGTGATGAGACACATGGACGGGCCCTCTGTTTTGACGTTCACTTTAAAGCACAGTTATGCCCTTACATTTCCTGGTCTGTAAGAATAATGAGATATTTTACAGTAAGCACCTCGTGGCTTATGGACGGGCAGATTGAACGAAACCATCAGAAATTAAAACCGCCGGAGCACTCAGCGCTCCATCCGCTAAACGGTGAGCAGCGAACAAGCTGTACTTGGAAGGGTCGGCACGGCGAGTGGCAACAGAAAACACTGGCCGATTCTGGAAGAGCGTTTGCCGGTGTTTCCCCTATGCTACGCAAATAACGTTAGAGGAAAGCTGACCGGCAACGCTACACGCGAGGAATAACGTGGCACGTACTGGACTTGAAAAATAAGGCGTCCTTTTGTTAACTCTTTCACTGCCTTGAACGCTTTAACACATTTTTCAAAAGGCGTTGGCAGGTGCCCCAAAATCAAGTTAACTCGATCCGGTCTGGTGCTGGACAGTTGCAAAGGAATTGTGCTTTTAATCAAATAAGAGCTATAATAAATCTCTAGATTAGAATGTGCTCGTTAAGGGGCAGATCCGCTCCACGGTGCACAGGATACTCGGATTTTGCAATATCCAGAATAAAGTCTAAGAAATCAATGGCACTAGGATCCCGGCGGCGTACCTGTGCTAGGATTCCGGGCAGCGTACCTGTACTAGGATCCCGGCAGCGTACCTGTACTAGGATCCCGGCAGCGTACCTGTACTAGGATCCCGGCAGCGTACCTGTACTAGGATCCCGGCAGCGTACCTGTACTAGGATCCCGGCAGCGTACCTGTACTAGGATCCCGGCAGCGTACCTGTACTAGGATCCCGGCAGCGTACCTGTACTAGGATCCCGGCAGCGTACCTGTACTAGGATCCCGGCAGCGTACCTGTACTAGGATACATTCTACTCTTGCATACGGAAAAACATGCATCAAAAAACCTGACTCCTAAGGATTGCATGGGTGTGGGTGTATGCAAAGGAAATCACCAATGAGGTTAGATTAAAGTGTAGGAAGCCTACAATCCCAACTGATCCAGCTGCCAACTCTCAGACAGCCTAGACAACACAATAGATTCCCTGCAGCCTTTTCTAAACATACCCTCCTGTACCCCATTGCCTCTTCTTTCCCTAAGATTTTGGTAAATGTTGCATCATGGGAAAAATCCACAAAATGGAATCGGGGAGATAAAAAAAAAAAAACCTAATTTTTTCCTTTTTCCATGGAACTACTTCAAACAAAAGAAAAAAAATACAGCAGCATGTGATTTACAATGTGTTTTCTTGTAATGCACGAGTAATCTAGTTACAGCTTATGTTAGTGGTAGTGTTCCTTTAAAACGAATTCTGGCGCCTTCACGTAGTTTCCCAAACCTGTCCTCTGGACCCTCTGCCTTGCCACTTTTTCCAGATATCTGAAGCACAGCACAGATGATTTGCTGCTCAGTGATTGCAGGATTCAGTCTGCTTTTCCCAAAGGTGATCTGCAAAAATCTGGCCTGGGTGAGGGTCCCAAGGACAGGTTTGGGAAACACTGACGTAAAGCAATCCGGTTCTTCAGACCAGGCAGTGAGGAACAGTAAAAAGCAATGCGTCGTATGATGCTTCCACGTAGGTTTTATGTTACTGTCAAACAAGATAACCAATTAGAGAGTATGACGCACAGGCCATATGCGTTTACACTGCCTTTCTACAGTGCGCTGACAAACGGTAATCCTATTGATCGGGGTGGGAGGGGGGGCGCTGTTAAAGCATTTCTCACTCCGTGCCAGGTTTGCAACCTTTTGCGAGCTGCGATAATCCAGATCTAACGGTTTTACATGAGTCACAGTG
This sequence comes from Leptobrachium leishanense, assembly GCA_009667805.1. Taxonomy (NCBI): domain Eukaryota; kingdom Metazoa; phylum Chordata; class Amphibia; order Anura; family Megophryidae; genus Leptobrachium; species Leptobrachium leishanense. The sequence continues at coordinate 95,643,325 of CM019074.1, forward strand.
TTCTTGGAGTCTGGGGAGTCTGTGCACACCGTGAACCGTGCCAGATGTTTAGTCCCTTCAGTGCTGAGCCCGCTCACACCTTAGTCCCACGTCTGTATATATTCACTGGTATTAGCCTTTTTTTTTTCTGCGTTACCTACACATATCATAAAGGGGTTATTCACTAAGCTCCGAATTTGCTACCCATCTGCACCGAACAGTGAAAGGTACTAATGTAAGGTGCACCTAATCTGTCAGGGTTTGAGAAATTAACCCCTAAACCTGTATAATTAGCCTATGATAAAAGGTACATAAAGCAAAATATAGACAGGTAGAAACAGGCCTTCAGTGGTCTGTAAGTACGCCAGTACATTAGAAGTAATTCCCCATATAAAAGGATAAGGGAGCACAAGACCACATAGATCTATTCAAAAAATCTCATCTGCGAGCGCTCGGCATATACACTATATTGCCAAAAGTATTCGCTCACCCATCCAAATAATCAGAATCAGGTGTTCCAATCACTTCCATGGCCACAGGTGTATAAAATCAAGCACCTAGGCATGCAGACTGTTTTTACAAACATTTGTGAAAGAATGGGTCTCTCTCAGGAGCTCAGTGAATTCCAGCGTGGAGCTGTGATAGGATGCCACCTGTGCAACAAATCCAGGGAAATTTCCTCGCTCCTAAATATAAGAACGTGGAAGTGTTTGGGAACGACAGCAACTCAGCCACGAAGTGGTAGGCCACGTAAACTGACGGAGCGGGGTCAGCGGATGCTGAGGCGCATAGTGCGAAGAGGTCGCCAACTTTCTGCAGAGTCAATCGCTACAGACCTCCAAACTTCATGTGGCCTTCAGATTAGCTCAAGAACAGTGCGCAGAGAGCTTCATGGAATGGGTTTCCATGGCCGAGCAGCTGCATCCAAGCCATACATCACCAAGTGCAATGCAAAGCGTCAGATGCAGTGGTGTAAAGCACGCCGCCACTGGACTCTAGAGCAGTGGAGACGCGTTCTCTGGAGTTACGAATCGCGCTTCTCCATCTGGCAATCTGATGGACGAGTCTGGGTTTGGCGGTTGCCAGGAAAACGGTACTTGTCTGACTGCATTGTGCCAAGTGTAAAGTTTGGAGGGGGGATTATGGTGTGGAGTTGTTTTTCAGGAGCTGGGCTTGGCCCCTTAGTTCCAGTGAAAGGAACTCTGAATGCTTCAGCATACCAAGACATTTTGGACAATTCCATGCTCCCAACTTTGTGGGAACAGTTTGGAGCTGGCCCCTTCCTCTTCCAACATGACTGTGCACCAGTGCACAAAGCAAGGTCCATAAAGACATGGATGAGAGACTCTGGTGTGGATGAGCTTGACTGGCCTGCACAGAGTCCTGACCTCAACCCGATAGAACACCTTTGGGATGAATTAGAGCAGAGATTGAGAGCCAGGCCTTCTCGTCCAACATCTGTGTGTGACCTCACAAATGCGCTTCTGGAAGAATGGTCAAAAATTCCCATAAACACACTCCTAAACCTTGTGGACGGCCTTCCCAGAAGAGTTGAAGCTGTTATAGCTGCAAAGGGTGGACTAACGTCATATTGAACCCTATGGATTAGGAATGGGATCTCACTTAAGCTCATATGCGAGTCAAGGCAGGGAAGCGAATACTTTGGGCAATATAGTGTATGTCCAAGTGAAAAGGTGCCTCCATAAAGATAAAGCTCGCTGGTAATCAAGAGGAATCCACAAAATAGGAAAAGTGGATTCAAAGAAATACACACTCTACGCGTTTCGCTGACATAACGTCTTCAGGAGTTATAGCATATATATTTATTTCTAAAGTATTTTAGCAGGAAGGATACATTGAGATATCTCTTGTTTTCAGTATGTCCTGGGTTCACGAACATTATCAGGGTTACTCAAAGAGCTCCGAATTGCTGGAGAAAGGTAACCGAATGCTGAAATTCAGCGTACGGTTACCTTTCCTGGCCATTCGGCTATTCAGAGAGCCGGCAATTCGCCAAATACTGGTGAATTCCCTGCACATACGGTGCCTGTTCGAGGGCAGTGAATTCCCCATAGAAAAGCAATGCTTCGGCTATTCAAAGAGCAAAACCTAGCAGTGAAAAGTTGCCGAATTGCCCTTCCATTCGGTGGTTTAATTCGGCATGTTTATTCAGGCGAATCCCATAGGCTTCAATGTTAAAAATATTCCCGTTTTAATTCAATATCTAATAAACCGTTTATTATAATATTCTGCAGTAAAAAGTTTTAGATTTTTTTAGGATCTTTTAAGCATTTTTCCCAAAAACTTTCCCTTTTTTTTTTTTTTAGCTTTTCTTTTTTCTGTAACAGCCCTTTTTATTATCATTCATTGGATTATATGTAAATTTCAGACATTTTCGCTCAGTAGTTTCTTTGCCAACAGCGTTTCACTTTTCAAACATTCAAGCAAACGGGGTTTTTTTTCTCACTCCGTTCGTCTGCGGTGTCGGCTTTTTCCGGTGGCTGCTCTGCGCTGTGATCAGCTCCTATTGGGGTTTCTCGGGCATGTTCGGCAGGGTCAATCCAGATGTTTTTGCGGGTTTTCGGTGTGCCTTCGCCAGGTTTTGCGGTGAGTTTTCGGCGGGTTTGCAGCGACTTTACCCTGCAATTCGGGGACCCGGTGGTGCTTATTGAATACACCGCAGGGTCGCCAAAATGGGATTGCCAAATCGAACCGAATTGAGGAGAACGAAAAGTCACCAAACATGCGGTGACTTTTCGATTCTCTTTGAATAACTCTGTATATTTCTGTAACAATGCAAAGTAATAAAATGCAAGATATTAAAAACAAAACAAATATACAGATTAACCTAGAAAATAAATATGTAGCAAATATAGTCATTATGTTGCATGTTTACAGGCGCATTCTCTATATAGTCACTAGTTTACATGTTTACAGGCGCATTCTGTATATAGTCAAGGATTGTGGTACGGAGGAGGCGCTAAAGTGAATAGGATATAGGTAAAAATATGTATGCAGCCTACTGGGAGAAGAACCCAAAACCTCGACAGAAATGTGTTTAAGGTACGGAAAGGGGTGGGAGTTACTCCAGTGGCGCAAAAAGGGGAGGTAATTAGCGTAGAAACTGCGTGTAATGTGAAAAAAGCAGTTTAAAACAACTGTAGGAGCACAGTCTCAGAGCAGACCAATGATAAAGTGCTATCTTGAGTGTACACTAGAAAAAGTGCAAATGCAATCAAAAGTGCATATAGTGCAAATGGCATCTAAAACCGTTGTGCACGTTAATGGCGTACTGTGAAAAGTGCATTAATAGAACAAATTCCGTAATAAGAACAGTTCATATAAACACATAAAAGCGCATAAAAAAAAAGGCGTAAAAAAACAGCAGCACACGCTTTTGTGCAAAGGTGCAAAGATAAAGTGCAATTATAATGACACAAAAATAGTGATAAAAAATAGTCCAAAGGTTGTGCAAAAGTCTAGTAAACAGTCTTATTCGTGAATGGATAAAAGGAGGGCTTAACTGAATTGTGTGAGCCTCTCACTTATACCGTCCATATACGGAGATCCTCAAAATAGGGGAGAAAAAATGTCTTGTTCTTGTTGTCCTAGTGGATTCTGTGTTCTAGTAGGTTCCACGTTCTCGTAGTGCGGGGAAGGGAAAAAAAAGAATAGTGCAATATTGTCTGGATATGTGAATCGTGGACAAATATAAGAAAAGTGCACACTTACACTTTCCAGAGCCTATGTGTTCCAGGCTCTGGTTCGAAGTGCACTGGGACAAGTATAGAGTGGCCTCTGCCCTTACAGAGTATTCATAGCGCAACTTGAATGGTGGCTAGATACATTAGTAGGGATAGAGTTGGTCTCACTCACCGATGGTGGAGCCTTGTTCCAGGCTCAACTTAATGGCAGATGGTGCCCACCGAGCAAAGGAGCACTGTCACCTCTTTAGCTGCACCTCTTTGGCGGTCTTCTACCGGCTCGGAAGGGTGGATGGAGTAAATAGACCGTAAAAAACGGCAGCAAAACCACGGATGGATAAGTTAAAACGTGGTTTATTGAAAAATCTAAAATAACAATGGGGAGGAGGTAAAAAGGGGAAAATGATGGAGGATACGCGTTTCGGCAGCTCACGTGCCTTCTTCAGTCCATAATCAAGGGAAAAAGGGGCCCCTTTTTTCCTTGATTATGGACTGAAGGCACGTGAGCTGCCGAAACGCGTATCCTCCAACATTTTCCCCTTTTTACCTTCCTCCCCATTGTTATTTTAGATTTTTCAATAAACCACGTTTTAACTTATCCATCCGTGTTTTGCTGCCTTTTTTACGGTCTATTTACTCCATCCACCCTTCCGAGCCGGTAGAAGACTGCCAAAGAGGTGCAGCTAAAGAGGTGACGGTGCCCACCGAGCAAAGGAGCACTATCTGCCATTAAGTTGAGCCTGGAACAAGGCTCCACCATCGGTGAGTGAGACCAACTCTATCCCTACTAATGTATCTAGCCACCATTCAAGTTGCGCTATGAATACTCTGTTCCTTTATATCCGAGGTGAATAACAACTTCAAAAGAAGGGCAGAGGCCACTCTATACATGGCCCAGTGCACTTCGAACCAGAGCCTGGAACACATAGGCTCTGGAAAGTGTAAGTGTGCACTTTTCTTATATTTGTCCACGATTCACATATCCAGACAATATTGCACTATTCTTTTTTTTCCCTTCCCCGCACTACGAGAACGTGGAACCTACTAGAACACAGAATCCACTAGGACAACAAGAACAAGACCTTTTTTCTCCCCTATTTTGAGGATCTCCGTATATGGACGGTATAAGTGAGAGGCTCACACAATTCAGTTAAGCCCTCCTTTTATCCATTCACGAATAAGACTGTTTACTAGACTTTTGCACAACCTTTGGACTATTTTTTATCACTATTTTTGTGTCATTATAATTGCACTTTATCTTTGCACAAAAGCGTGTGCTGCTGTTTTTTTACGCCTTTTTTTTTATGCGCTTTTATGTGTTTATATGAACTGTTCTTATTACGGAATTTGTTCTATTAATGCACTTTTCACAGTACGCCATTAACGTGCACAACGTTTTTAGATGCCATTTGCACTTTTGATTGCATTTGCACTTTTTCTAGTGTACACTCAAGATAGCACTTTATCATTGGTCTGCTCTGAGACTGTGCTCCTACAGTTGTTTTAAACTGCTTTTTTCACATTACATGCAGTTTCTACGCTAATTACCTCCCCTTTTTGCGCCACTGGAGTAACTCCCACCCCTTTGCATTCTGTATATAGTCACTATGTTACATGTTTACAGGTGCATTCTGTATATAGTCACTATGTTACATGTTTACAGGTGCATTCTGTATATAGTCACTATGATACAGGCTTACAGGTGCATTCTGTATATAGTCACTATGTTACAGGTTTACAGGTGCATTCTGTATTGAGGTATTTTAATAGGGAGCTCTTAAGTGACTTCAGACTGGAGGAAGATTTGATGGTGTCTGGGAGGTTATTCCTTATTTGTGGTGCTCTGTAAGAAAATGAGGATCGAGCCACTTTCTTTTTGTATTGTGGTATTGTAAGTAACGTGCAGGTCCTGGATCGGAGGTTATAGGATGAGGGAGCTGCTGGGGGAAGCAGCCTATTCAGGTAAGGTGGTAGCTTCCCAGAAAAGCTCTTAAACACCAGGTTGGAAAGGTGAAGAGTGCGTCTAGATTCCAGCGACGGCCAGTTTAGTTCCTTTAACTTGTCACAATGGTGGGTCATGTAGTTACATTGAAGCACAAAGCAGCAGAATGAGTTATACAATGTAGTAAGTTTCTGAAGATGTGTTTGCGGGGCAGCTGCATACACTACATCTCCGTATTCAATAGCCGGCATGAGCATTTGCTGCACAATCTGATTTCTTACCGCGGGGCTCAGGCAGGATTTGTTTCTGTAAAGGGCACCTAGTTTGGGGGTAACGTTTTTGTATACATATATATGTAGCACATGAGCTCTGTGAAGTCGTGCTCTGAATTGCTGGGATGTGTAAATGTACTCAGTAAATAATAATGTTTATAGTTGCAGTGTGGAGTCTTTAAAATCTCAGTTTTTATTCTCCACCACAATTTAAATGTTTATTGATTTACCCAAGGGGTAAAGCATTAAATAGCAACCAGTTACAGTCTATCTCCTGCTGATTAGGGCACAATAAAAGGCAGAAACAGCTATACAGGAATGACTGTGACTGGTGGCATAACCTGACCTTTGCTACAAAAAGTCATCCAGTATGACAGCGCATTGGAAAGGAGGGTTCTTTGTTATTAAAGAGACTAAATGCAAAAAAAATGATAAAGCTGTGGACTTCATTTCCATGTCCTACCCAGAGTTCCTTGCTGCATATGGGGAATGTAGCAAATGAGCTCTGTAAGTGGTTCTCTTAATTGCTGGGATGTGCAAATGTACTCTGCAACTATAATATTTATATCTATCACATAATAGTAGTCATTTAGTGGTAGAAAGCAGCTCTCTTCTCACTGCCTTTAGGAGTTAACCGTTAACCCTTGTCGACTACTTTCCCTGCTTCTGGGACCTACCGATGTAATAGCTTACCTACAAAAGTTCTGCTTCATCTACATTTAATACCTCTATCATTTTCCGCCAACATGACAGATTTAAAAAATGAACTTCATCGCAGCTTTCAGCTAAAGTTCCCAATTTTTCGCTGGAAATGTTTTTTAGTAAAGAGTCTTGGAGCCCCCTGCTGTCTGTTAGAAGGAAATTTCCCATTCTAGAATTACCATTTATTACAGTATATATGTTACAGTTAAAGTCCGAAATGCCGATACTCTTAAGATTACCCGGGTAAAACGGACATTACCCAAAACCGCCGGGTAAAGCTTAAAAAAAAATGAAAAATCCAGACTTTACAAGGGTAATTATAGGACTAACCAACTGCTCTTGGGTAAAATTGAATTGCAGTTTGGAGGAGGTGAAAATTTCATAATTTACCTGGTTGATCTGCAGACTATCCAAACCCGTTTTGGTTAAAAACGAGTTTTGTTAACAGTTTGAAGCTTTACCTGGGTAATTCGACAACTATCCGCAGCGTCACTTGGGAAATCTGCAGAGCATCCAAACCCCCTTGGGTAAAAGTGAATTTTGCTATAAGCTAAAAGGATATTATCAATGAAACTGGCAAAAGACAAAAACATTGTATTAAGGATGAAATGAATATACAGAGTAACAGGAGATGTTTCTTCTATTAATGTTAAAGAGTAACATGAACTTTACTATGTGTCATATGTGTTATGTATCATTTACAACACCTAATAACGATTAGGATACTCTTTATATAATAGCTTCATCTTTATAAATTCATTTTGATACAATCATGTTATAGGGCACTGCACAGATCCTGACCATTTAAAAAAGCTACTGGTCACGATGAGAAGAGTGTCCCTTTCAGGAAAGGACACCAGCAGGGATAGTATCACTTGGCAGCTTCCAAATATTATAAGTTGAGCCTTTAACAAACCTGCTCACACGTGATCGAGCCTGCGTCCGGTCTGATTTTGCTACCCGTCCGCTTGTGCATGCGTGCCATGTACATGTCCACAGATGACTGGCCTACTGCGCAACTGTGCCAATGAGCAGCAAATTCCAATCAACTTCATTTTGATCGCTATCCTGCAAAACCATTGATAAATACATAGTGCAGATGCAAAGACAGTTGCCTTAAAGGCTCAGCACTTGTCAGGATGTGACAGATGGGAGTTGCATGCACCTTATGCAGATCGCTCCTTGTTGGCACTCCAGCACGTTTGCAGGTAAATTTCAGCAATATTCTACACAGAGCTTGTGTATGTGCAACTCAACACGAGCCACGTGACAAAAATCACTGGTATTAAGGGATGATAAAGTGCTGATTGTTACATTTAACAGAATTTATTGTACAGTAAGAAGAAATCATTAAAATTCCAGGCATTTAAGGTCGTTTATGAATCACAGTCTCATATGGGACACATCCGCGGCTGCCCATAAAGGACAAAAATAGCGCATATCATTTGGACGCAATATGCAACATCAGCTGTCATTTTAAGAGAGGAAACCCCTCCATACACACAAGTCCGTGCGGCTCCCATAACATTTCCATACATTATTATAAATTAAACATATGCTCAGTTTAAAAATAAACACACACGAAACAAAAGAAAACCCTAACACATACCCAGTGGATTCTCTCTTGTCTTGCCAAGTTGTTTGTGATCGTGACCTTCGAGTTCAACACTTCTGAGCGATAAGGCAGACTTGAAGAGTAGTGGGGCGGCATGGCCGTCAACATGTTTACGAATTCAAAAAGCACATCATTAGCTGGTTTGGATTTTAAAGCCTTTGCCAAGTAGGGCTGGATTCTGCACGTCTCCACGTGGAATTGCTTCATTTTGAAACTGGTGGCGGATAAGGGTCATCGGGCCACCCAGGGGGCTGAATTTCCAACCTGTTATTAAGACTCAGGCCTAAATATCAAAGCTCCAGCATTTATCTACATCATGAAAGAGAAGACCAATGGGTAACAACGCAGGCTCTTTCAGATTGCCAAACATAAGACAAAACTACAAAAAATAACTATAAAAACTTTAAAAAAAAAAAACTTTCCTAAAAACAAAACAGAAGGTTACAAACATTTTTCTAATTTACATCCATTATGTATGGCTTTCTTTTAGCCACTTACCCTGCCCCCCCCCCAAACCAGTTTCAGTGCAGACGACGCACTGGACGCATTTTAGGATTGCAGTCATCCAAAACGTACGCTGTCGATCAGGTGGAAGGTGACACAGGAGGTCTTCGTGTTCCTGATATGGAACTCACATAGACGGTACACAGGAGAATCAGGAGTCGTAAAGGATCTCAGTAGGTAAGTAACCTGCAGTGTGTGGATTGGATTGGAAAAGTCTACAGACTTTTTTTTTTTTTTTTTTTAATTCTTTATTTTAGAAGTTTTGCATAGTCAGACAAAAAACCAGCGTTGAGAAAGTGGCCACGCAGGGCCGCATAAAGCCATCTAAGTAAATACAGGGCATCGGTATAAATAAAACAACATCTACCAATGGTCATAATGAGTCATATACAATAACACGCTGAAGGGCTAACCTGTCCTTGATAGAGGACAGACTCATAGAAATAAAAGCATACTCAAAGTGCCCAATACGTCTCATAATAAGGGGGGGGGAGCAGGAGAAGGACATCAAAAGAACTAGAATACGCATTGTATTAAAAGGGAGGAGGAGGGAGAAGGAGAAAATAAAATAAAAAAAATTTTTAAAAAAAATTATATAATACAGAGAAAAAAAAAAAAATTAATAATATGGCAAAGGCCAAAAAGTGACATTCCCTGCACAAACCTCATAGCCCAAGGACCGTGGGGAAGGCCAAGGAGTGAATTAGTCACGAGGCCAGGGCGACTGAGGATACTCCTCTGTACAGCCCAGAAATGCCAAAATAGCAAAAAAGAGGGGGGGGGGAAGCAATCTCTCGAGCAACGAAGAACTTGAAAAGAACTGGCTAAACCAAGCGTATGCGGGGTAACATTGCCTCAAAAAGTCCTAGTAGAAAAAGCAACAGGTAATGTCCTAGACAAAAAGAAAATTAGCCTGGTGAAGTAGTCGCCGGATCCTGAGACAAGCCAATACTGGCTAGCATCGGCCAAGCCTCGGCCGGGTCAGAGATGATGCATGGTATGCTCCCGTGGGTCACCACGAGCGAGCCAGCCAGCCCCCAACAGTAAGGAACCTCTTTAAGACGGAGAAACCCTGTCACCAGTCGGAAGCGACGTCGCGCCAGCAGGGTGACAAACGGTAGGTCTTGGTATAGTGACATCGTTGCCCCTTCAAACTTCACCGCCATCCTGGCCCCAGGAGCTGACATAATCCGAGTCTTAGTCGCTACGTCCCGGGCAATCGCAATAATATCTCTCGTGGAATCTCTGGGGGCTGTCGCGGGCTTACGGATCCGTGAGGCTGAGACGAACAGTTCTGAAACATTGGGGGGCGATCCTATTATATGATGAGCAAGGCGATTTACATAGGAAAGCAAATCAGACGTTGGCACCGACTCCGGGGCACCTCGGACTCGTATGTTGCGTCTGCGGTGTCTAGATTCGAGGGCCTCCACCGAGCGAGTCAGTAAGTCAACTTGGGATCGTAAGGTGTCAACTTGCGATGTAAGTATATTCTGCTCCGCAGCCACATCCGAGGTCTGAGCCTGTATTGCCACCACTTGAGAGCGCACCGACGCAACCTCTGACCGCAGTCCAGACACCGTCGTCCACAGGGATTTTATTTCATCTATAAACCGGCGGTAGTCTCCCATCGTGGTGGGACGAGCGTCATCTATCTCCGTAGTAGGGGTAGCAACAGTGCATGGTTTCAAGGAAGGTGGACAGGCCTCCAAAGAGGCCTCTGTCTCCACAGAGGCATTCGTTTCCCGGATCACATTCTCCCGTGGCAAAAGTACGCACCTCTGCGATACCTCCACGCCACTGGGTGAGGGTATTCTATCTCCATCAGAGGGACCCCGTATAGGGCCTGCAGCAGGTCCCACGGCCCCCCATGAAGCCGCAGCTTTCCTCAGTTTCTGTGCTCTTTTTTTTTGCCGCTTTTCCCTTCGCTGCACTATCTCCCCGTGACAACGGAGCCAGCCAGTCTATTCCTGCTGCAGTATCTGTGGGCCAGGAACCATCATCCTCATCCGAGGAGCCATAGCCTGCAGGGAGCATCGGTGATGGGACCGCGCTACAGGAGAGTCTGCTGCTGTACAGGGAGTCTCTGATATCCCTCTGACGAGGGCCCTCCGAGACGTCCCGGCGGGGTTGCAATTTCTTACCCATCCGCTGTGTAATCGGGAAGTAATCAGGAGAAACGTCTGTGCTGACCTTTGGGAAACTCCCCGGCTCCAGAAAGAAGACTGCTCTGACTAGGCCCCACTAGGCCCAGATCCTGTCCGCCCAGAAATACGTCGTCTATCACCCGGCGAATCGCAGTACCGGAGTCCAGGGGCAGCAGTGGATCTCAAGTTCACCAGGAAACCTGGTTTTATATTTCAAATTTTTATTTTACGATAAACATAGGGTCACAGACCGACCAGCCAAACGGCCTCACAGGGCCTAAGAAGATACTCTCAAAGAAAGCACAGAAAACATAAGGGGGGATCTCAGAGGAAACTACAGAAGAAGAACAAAAATTGGGGTAAGGGGGATACAAAAACAGGGTAGGGTGCAGAAACTCGTCAAAAGGGTCGATCCAGCAAAAACAAGAGAGAGCAATGGAGTTCGCTGAGGGGGCACCAGGAAAAAAGGAAAAAAAAAAAAAGAAAAGGGTAACGAGGGACTGCCAAACATATTGTGGCATTCCTGGCTCGCCTCGGCAACCTAAAGGGGAACCGAGGGCCATGGAAGGGGCCACGTGGCCGGGAGACCTGGGGCCAAAAGGGTGTACAGAGCCTAGGTAGCCACCCTAGTGGCTCGCCCAGGCTACTTCCCAATGTCCCACAAAAAAAAAAAAAAAAAAAAGGGGGAGGGGACAAAAAGTCCCAGTGCTCCAACAGACGAACAACATTAAACCCACAGAATCAGCAAGCAGGACCATAAAATCATTCAGGAGTACATAAAAAGGAGGGGAAACAAAAAATTAAAAGGGTGGGAACACAGATCAGAACACATAGTATGTCTCAGCAGGGGGAGGGGATAAGGGAAAAATAAAATTTGGGGAAGGGGATCACAAAAGTCTGCAAATATAGTCCAGCAAAAATAAAAATTCAGCTGTGTATGTCTCAGCGAGGGGGGGGGGAATGGGGGGACAGCAAAAGTTTGTGGATACCGTGCAGTAAAAAGAAGAATCTGCTTTTATTCAGCAAAAATCAGGGTAAACAGAAAAATAAACAAAAAGTCATCGGTAAATAAGCGAAGGGGGAGAAAATCGCAGCAGGCCATGTAGGGGTGCCAAGGTCGTAAACCATTATTCAACAGCGGATCGGTAGGAAGTTCCCTTCATCCTGTGTCCAGTAGGAACGTGGGGTATAAAGCATCTCCATGCCTTCCTCCATCGCCTGCAGCGCCCGAAACATCCAGCGACCAGGTCCCCCCGTCTGCCGCACCGGGAACGGCCCAGGGCCAAGGTAAGCACCGGCCCTCAACAGCACCCAAACTCAGGGCCCCGAGCAGCACCCCCAGCACAGGCCTCACAGAGGGAGCCGCAGCCTCCGGTAGCATAATCACCATCTCAGCTAGGTCCCGACACGCAGGCATCTCAGCGACCTCATGCTCCTCCAGTGTCGTCACTGGGAACGGGGGTCTGCGCAACAGATCGGGCACCCTCTCGATCTCACCGGCATTAACCTCTGCAGGGACCTCCACGCGGATCTCCAGCAAGCCCTCCACTGCCTCTCCTCCAGCAAAGGCCTCCGGCCTCCGATCACCAAACAGCACGTCCATCATTTGCCGCCACGCACCGCGCGTGAGCGGAGTCTCATCGTCCCCAGGCATCAGCTCCACAAGCTCCTCGAGGCGCTCCAACATGGCTCCCAGGGTTCTGACGGGGGGTGGGAGCCCCAGCTGCCCCCGGAACTCCCCCTCTCCCTCCTCTGCTATGGGGACCTCCGCAGCAGTCAGTAGGCGAGGGTCCTCCATCCTCTCCAACCACCGCAGTTGTACACCCGGGTAAGGGGACCACTCCTGGAGCAGGCCGACGAAATGCTGGGGTACAGGCCTCAAGATGGCCGACTGCAGGGCTTACTCAGAGGCCTTAACCACTTCAATGCTAAGGACGTGCTCAGCGCGTCCTCAGCATTGCCGCTGGTATGCGGAGGACGCGCTGAGCGCGTCCTCGCATTGGGGTCAGCGTTCGGCCGGGTTCCGGCCGATCGCTGGCCCCTCCGGTGCGGGCTGACATCCTGGATGTCAGCCCGGCATCCGGAGCAGTGGCCGCCATTATTATGTGTCATCGCGCCCCCGCGATGACACATAATTCAGGCGCCCCCCCGCATGTGCGGAGGAGGCGCCTGAAAGGGAGGGGGGGGGGGAGGTCCTTCGGACCTCTCTCCCTCCCGATCGGCGGCTCACAGGGGCTTAACCCAGGCATCATTTGGAAGGGCACAGCCTGCCCTTCCAAATGATGCCTGGCATTAACCCCTGGGGAGCTGGATCGCAAATCGGCGCTGAAAAGCGCCGATTTGCGATCCTTCCCGGGAGCTGGCCGACATCTTGGATGTCGGCCAAGCTTCCGGGAACTCCCCCAGAGGACTGGCGTCATCGTGCGTAGCACGATGACGCCAGTCCTAGCATTAACCCCTAACTGCCACGAACTGTGGAGATAGGGAGTTCCAATGAACTCCCTATCTCCCGATCCGTGGCAGTTAGGGGTTAAATTTTGATATCGTTGGATCGGCCAGAGCATGGCCGTTCCAACGATACCAAACATGAAAGTAAAAAAAATTGTAAAAAAAAATAAATAATAAAAAATAAAAAAAAAAAAAAATAAACACTTTTTTTTTTTTTTTTTGTTTTGTTAATGCAGCAATATTGTTCCCATTTCAATTATAATGTGAACAATGATGCTGCATTAACGATTTTTGTATGCGGTGCGTTTGTTAAAAATGGTGTCATTTTCCCCAAAAAAAAATGTAACGAGACCCCATCTCTAATTTTTTTAACAAGCGCACCCCATACAAAATATAACCGCAATTGCTCGCATGTTAAAATGTGGAAAAAAACACTTTACACGCTGTAAATTATTGAAAATACATATTTTATTGCATTTTTTGTTATAATATACAAACATGACATAACGTATACATATAATAATGACATATTATGAATCTACCGAGTCTGACGGAAAGAACGATATATAATATGTCGATGTCATATACTAAAATAAGCCTTAAAAACACGTTTAAACATGATGCGCAAAACAGGTAAAAAATGACCTCAGCACAGGGGCGGGAAAAGCCTCAGCAGCGAAAGGGTTAAACTCATCCAAGCTCCTCCAGACTCCGGAGAGGGGGCCAAAACGAGCTCCGAAGTCTGCCACTCGATGGCCAGCTCAGCAGGGGTGATATCCTCAAATAATTCACGGGAAATCCGGGTAGAAACCCCCGATATCAGTGGGTTTCAGCGGAGCTCCTAGAAAGCACGTCTGATTCCCCATGCGGCCGGCCACGCCCCCGGAAACCTGGTTTTAGCCCATAAATCAGAGGAATTTCAGCAATAGAAAACAGATTCTCAGAGGAGCTCTGAAGCATGCAACCACTCAGTTCCACAGCTAGCTCCGCCTCGTCAGTCTACAGACTTTTAACGAGGAAATCAAGGCTAAGAAATAGGTACGTAGATACTCGAGTATAACGCGACCCGAATAGAAAGCGATGGAGAGAGATTTTTTATGGAAATGAGAGAATACTCAAGACTCCAATATAACGCGTGGAGCAAAATTATAAAAGTATACTGTACTGGGAAACCATTAAAATCCTTCCAGGCTCCCCCTCAGGCCAGGGTGCTCTGCTCTAGAATGATAGTGGTTACTAAATATGAAGCCGCTGGCCACCCGTCTTCTTACTTGCGAGAAGATAGCCGGCGGTGCGAGATGACAGAGAACACAGTGAATCATTCACCAATAGCCAGCACGCAGGGAGGTGTTGTTTTCGGACCTCCTACTCCAGCAAGCAGGCTCATCTACCTTTTAGTGCATTAGCAGAAATTGTAGTAGGCTCATCCACCACATCATCCGCCGATAGTCAGGGAGACTTGGGTTCCATGAGCAAGCCAAGTTTTTTTTCTGTTTCTTACAGCCATGCAGATGTCTCGAATAGAACGCGACCCCTCCAATTTTAAAGGTAAATTTTTGTCACCAAAATCTAGCGGTATAAAGAACAAAATAATATTGGCGTAGGCGCAACTCTTGTATTATAAGTGGGGTGGAGCCTATATCACGATCGCCACTGCACCCATATGTGTCATCCCTAGAGTGACAAATTAAATTGACAATAGAAAAAGAAAGGGTGCGGCCCTTCCCAGTGATTAAGGAGAGAAATAATCAATATTATTTACCCCAATGAGATATCTCTTCGCAGATTGATAGAGGATCAATACCTCAAAAATGAAAAAGACAGAAAAATAGTGCAATACAGTGGATACATATATGTAAGGGATGGGGGATGTAGCAATTTTTCACTCACACTCTAGAGAGCCTCATCCGGCTCTAGCACTATTCGCCCGTGGGTAGATTTCATATAGGCCCTCCCACTGGCCTCTTCACAAGCCGATGTTTTCTCAATGTATATGCAGAGAAAATAGAATAAAATAACAGAGTAGTACTGTATATACTGAAACTAATATAAACAGAAAGTCAGACCACTCCCGTGTTCCTGAGCCTCCAAGGCTAAAATCAGAAGGCCCAAAAGCTGTTTCAAATGGGCACAACTCTTAATGAAAGCCTCAATGGGTCAGCAGGCCAGATGGATGAAGAAAAAAAAAAAAAAAAAATCAATCTTATAATAAAAAAAGTAAAGGAGTAAAAAATAACATTTAATAACAATGATAGTAACAATAGTAGTTACAATAAAAAGAAAAGCTGAACGCGTTTCGCCTAGGTCGATTAGACCCTACGGCTTCCTCAGCAGCAATAAAAGATAATATATATAAGTGAACCAGGAGGTTTATCTTTTATTGCTGCTGAGGAAGCCGTAGGGTCTAATCGACCTAGGCGAAACGCGTTCAGCTTTTCTTTTTATTGTAACTACTATTGTTACTATCATTGTTATTAAATGTTATTTTTTACTTTTTTTATTATAAGATTGATTTTTTTCATCCATCTGGCCTGCTGACCCATTGAGGCTCTCATTAAGAGTTGTGCCCATTTGAAACAACTTTTGGGCCTTCTGATTTGAGCCTTGGAGGCTCAGGAACACGTGAGTGGTCTGACTTTCTGTTTATATTATTTTCAGTATATACAGTACTACTCTATGTTATTTTATTCTATTTTCTCTGCGTATACATTGAGAAAACATTGGCTTGTGAAGAGGCCAGTGGGAGGGCCTATATGAAATCTACCCACGGGCGAATAGTGCTAGAGCCGGATGAGGCTCTCTAGAGTGTGAGTGAAAAATTGCTACATCCCCCATCACTTACATATATGTATCCACTGTATTGCACTATTTTTCTGTCTTTTTCATTTTTGAGGTATTGATCCTCTATCAATCTGTGAAGAGATATCTCATTGGGGTAAATAATATTGATCATTTCTCTCCTTAATCACTGGGAAGGGCCGCACCCTTTCTTTTTCTATTGTCAACATCTAGCGGTATACTCGAGTATCTACAGTAATAGGTGTCAAGTAGGAAAATGCTTGTTTTAACGTGCTGTATGGGTTTAGGTGGGATTGACACACCACTAGTATGTCATTTAATACTATCACCATCCATATAGCGCTGGAAGTTTGTGCAGTGTGTTACAATAAAGAGTATAAAACTAACAAAATCACAAACAAAAACGTGAGAAAACAGAAAGGTGAGGTGTAGAAGGCTATGATGAGCGATCAATGTACCGGAGGAAGGAGGACTAGCTGTTGTAACAACAGAAAAAGCGGATACATTTTCTTTTTCGAGATAAATAATTGTATCTATGTGACAGCATTCACAAAGCAGAAACGAATTTCATTTGCAGTAAACCCTTCCATTGCTAAGGTGTATAGAATGGCTAGAAATTATCATAACATCCTTTAGATTGGCCGTCCACTGGGTCCGTATTCCCGTGATCATCCGATATCATCTGAAATCATCTGACTGATCCTACGACATTCAGTGATCTCTTCCGCTACCTCCAAATCCCATTGGACGACTTCAGGCTGGCGTCAGACGAACGCAGAATTAACGTCCGTGTTGATGCACAGTTTAACGTCCGTGGTAGCATAGAATCACGAGCAATAGAGACCCACACACGAAGTACGTGCGCACCAAACTGTGCACACACAACGCACGTGGCAAACGCACGCAAGTTAGGCAAGAACGTAAAACCGCTAGGTCGGACGCGCAGAGTGCGCCACGTCCGCATAGCATTCTGTGTGAGTGATGAGATGTCAGACTGACGCACAAAATAGCTTTTCATATCATGTACCAATTTTTATTATTTTCATATTAATTTTGTTTGCCATAATTCCTTTTTTTTCCCCTAACTCCGTCAAGAAAAACAAACAGACCGTGTGGTGTCTACAGTATCTTCCGTCAGTACGTCTGTCCGTTATGCACGCACGCAGATTGCGCTCAGACTGCGTTCGTCTGACCCTAGCCTCAGACGATTTTTTGCAACTACAGACTAGTGATCTTTCCCATTTCAATGGAATTTATCGGACAATACCGGGATGATCTGGTAAATTACATGAAAAAGATGACTTGTATAGTCAAACCACCGTGCAGCAGCAGAGAAACGTGAAAAAAGATGAATTGTATCGCTAAACCTCTGTGCGGCAGCAGAGTTGCGAGAAAAAAGATTCATTGTATAGCTAAACTCCTGTAGAGAAGTGATTCAGTTCGACAGCCCATAGAAAATTTTACATTGAATCCTATTTTATTATTTTTTTTTTTAATTCAACAGTTTATTTCATCCGCAACAAAAAGCCTTTTTAGTAACTGATTTTTTTTAGGAAAAAGTTTGGGTTCCCAATTTTTTTTTATATAAAAGACAAGTTTTTTTTTCCCCCCTGGCAGAACGTGGCTTTTTTTTTTTTTCCTCCAGGCCGGCTGCATTTGGCGTTGCTGTTCTTGGTGCTGAAACCTCTTTCAACATTGGGGACAGGGGGTTTATCCCTGCCTGCAACCTTCGGCCAGGTATTTTTTCTCTTCTATTGTTTCACTTTCGGCTGTGTTCCAATGGGGCTGTCCTTGGTGCTGAAACCAAGGACAGGGTTATTTTCTCCCCCGCTGCTGGGATTTTTCTCTCCCCCCCCCCCAATCGCATCTCATGCCTTGATTATTGATTAGCACAGATTCATTGGCTTATGAATTAAAGATACAAGCAGTTTTAGGCTGGGGTCAGACGAATGCAGTGCGAACGTGCGTTGAACCGCACTTTATTACGGCCGTAGTAGCAGCAAATGACGTCCAATATACGAAGTACGGCCGCACGAAAGTTCGGCCGTGCAACGTAAGCGGCAAACGAACACATTTTTTCGACAACGTGGAAACGCTAGTACTGACGCACAGAGTGCGCTGCGTCGTGATTAGGAGACGTCAGACGCTGTACATGTCTGGCCTACATCACGTCCATTTGTTTTTTATAGCTCGGTCAAAAAAAAAACAGCCGACATTGCGCATCGTATGACCGCTATCGCGTCTTCCGTGAAAAAATGCATTTGGACGCATCAATGCACTTTTTGACAGTAGACGTGAAAAATGCGTTCTTCTGACCCTAGCCTTAACGATTCACCTGTGAAAACATCAACACTAAACTCCATCCTGCAGGATGGCAAATCATGCAAGGCAATGGATATCTGCACAATTTAAAGATCTTGAACAGAAGACACTTACCTTCGATACATATTATGGCAGCCACACATTGCACACTATGTAACAAGTCTTAATGAGCATAACTTTGACATCTCAAAATTCAAGCCCTAGAACAGATGGTCAGAAATCTAGCCCCGTGTTAAAGCACTAGTTTAGAAGTAGAGACTTACGTTTCAATGTTTGGACCTAGGAGCATCTGGCCAACTACGTACAGTAGGATAGGTCAACTCAGTGGTCATTGGCAAGATTCAGCAAGCAGAGAACAGGTTGTTGTCCAAGATTCAGAGCAATAAATTAGATTAAGGAATCTAGCAAAGAAAAAAATTGTGTTAGTCAATGAAAATGAATTATAAAATAACAAAAGTGTAATACTAGGATTACTGTGAAATAACGTCAGGGTGTTGGCTCTAAGCCACTTCCTGCAGCAAAATACCAGCCACCAGGAGGAGCACGGTATGAGACCAAGATACCGGAACGTAGGCGAGTTTATATAAACTGGACCAGGAATATCAAACTTTGGCTACCCAGCTGTCACTCAACTACAACTGCCATGATTCTCGGGGGGGGGGGGCAGAGTTTGACATCCCTGCTCTAGATTAAAGATCTGCATAATTAAGGCCGAGACCCGGTACGTTACAGCTTTGTAACCCAGAGGTCCTCCAAATAAAGTCAGGTCCATAAATATTGGGACATGGACACAATTCTAACATCTTTGGCTCTATACACCACCACAATGGAGTTGGAATGAAACAAACACAATGTGCTTTAACTGCAGACTGTCAGCTTTAATTTGAGGGTATGTACATCCAACTCCGGTGACACTAGACGAGAATAGCAAACCGACAACAATCAGATTTATCTAGGGGCAAACAGATAGCAAGAACAATATGTCTACATTATATCACAAACCACACTAACTCCTAAAATAGAAATACATTTAACCTGTTTAACGCATTCTTAACGTGCGTTCTGGTGCACTTAATCACGGCCGCAGTAGCAGCAAATGACGGGCAATGACAGCCAATATACGAAGTACGGCTGCACGAAAGTCCGGCCGCGCAACGCAAGTGGAAAATGAACGCATTTTTTTGAGAACGCAGAACCGCTAGTACTGACGTACAGAGTGCGCTGCGGTGGCATAGCGGCGTGTGTGCGTGATTTGGAGACGTCAGACGCTGCTAATGTCCAGCCAACATAACGTCCAGACGCAAAAAGTGTTTTGACGATCCGTTTTAAAAAAAAAAAAAACACGAAAATGCGTATCGTCTGACCGTTTTCACTTATTCCGTGAAAAAATACGTCAATGTGTTCGGACGCACTTTTTGACTATCGCTGCGAATAATGCGTTAGTTTGACCCTAGCCTTAGGAGCCCACTAATGACCATCGTCCTTGAGAATTGGCTTTGCCACATTGGTCCGCAGTCCCTTGGCAAGAGGCCAGCATCCACACTTCTCCATCCGGCACAGAGGCCATGTATAGTGTGGGCAAGGGTGCCAAGGAGGGTGAGAGCACAACAGTAGAGGAAGCTTCGGTTACAACATGTATGGTGTTCTCAAAGCTACCTGAGATAAGACATGGCAGCTGAATGAGATAAGACAAGGAGCTTAAACGACTTCTAATCTCCCCCCAGCATTGATCTGCGTGCCACACAATACACATACATACCCATACAATTAGGACGTTTCATATTTTGGCAGTAGCGGCCCTTTAAGAACAGAACATGGGTACATTTAAGAGTAAAAATAAGATTATTTGCTCATTCGTGTCCATTTGTCTCCTTGGACATCTTTCATGATTCAATGTTACACAATCAAAACAGAACACAAGCTGCCAAGAAGGAATATGAGGCACAAACACGAGGGGGACTCACCCAGACAGACATCCAGCGTTTTTTATTCTCCAGCACAGCAGAAACACTAGTGCCACCCATGTTGATCTAAAATGGGCCGGTCAGAAATGATCTTCACAAGAGAATGCTGTTTACACAGCTGATGCTTTACTACGCTGACAAACTTTAGTAACACATTTGCATGTTCTTGATGCGTGTGAAGTGTATGGCACGTTGGCCACAGCTGACATTTTACAGTGTACTGTTGTTACAAGATGGAATGGGGTTCCTCCAAATGTCAGCACATTTCAACAATATACTGTTCAGTCTCCAATTCTACTCCTATCCGAGCTAGCCCACACGGGGGTAATGCCACTCTAGACAACCCACTTCCACCTGGTAGTCGGTTGAATGCCTCCACTATCATTATATAAAAGGTGGCAGCAACTGTCCAGTTTGCTTCTTTCTCTATACACGTGCTATGAAGTTCATTTTATGGAACATTGTGACACATAGCTGCTTGCCATCTCTTGGATTGCTCACAGTTTGCAAAAGGATTTAAGTGACAGACCGATATTACTTTTTAGGGGCTGATACTGGTACATTAAAAGACGTGGGGGGGGGGGACACAAATCTGACATTAAATAATAAAATCTTAAATACTGCACTGTGCCCACTTCATTTATTCAATAAAAAAAATTATATATATATATATAATATATATAGTTCAGCTTTTATTTTTAAAACATGGCCATGTCCAGTGACACCTCATATGACCCTGTAGGTAAGGGGTCAACAACCCTGGCTCTCCAGATGTTTTGGAACTAGTATTACATCTCCCATGATGCTCGGCCACTCATTAGGTTCTTAGAGCCTCCTGGGAAATGTAGCTCTAAAAAAAAAAATCTGGATGACCAAGGCTGCTGACCCCTGCTGTAGGACATACGGTGCAGGAGATACAGGGGTCCCAAATACCCCTACATCTCCTGTATAGGGAATTCCCTGCCGGATGGGAGGGAAGCACCATTTCACTTGTCATCGCTCTCATGCGCAATGCAGTCAGTGGTCAGGGAAGACTTACGAGGACTGACAGAAATGATGGCAGACTGCTCTAGGAGAACCCAAATCAGCATTGATCTGCGTGCCTCTGTGTGTCGCGGCTGCGACTTGGCCAATGATCAGCAATGGCGGCAGATAAAAGGCAAATACCAATAAACAGTAATTTGTTGACTATCGGCTGCCAATAAATCAGTCTATCCTTAATAAACAATGACCTAATCTGACTATGGCATCCCTTTGCTCCTTGATCTCTCTTTCTGCTCTGCTATACCCGCATTTTTTCTTTTTCACTTGAGACTGTTCCTAACTCCAAACAGCAGTGACCACTGTACAGACTTTATTATCAGGTGTCGCATCTTCCTTTTATGTTTACGTGTGTTTATTTTGGAATAATTTGTTGGGTTTTTCCCCTTTTTTCTTCTTTTCGTTTTTTGAGTACAGAAAACTGGATTGGCAATCTTTTAGATATTCAATAAAACTTATGTTTTACCTTTTTATACTTTGGGATTGAGGCCAATCATTTAACTATTTATTGACAAGTGTCAATTACTTGTGGGTTACCCCATTTATGTTTTGATTCCTGGTTGGAAAAATTACTTACCATACTTAGATATAGGAGCTATACATACACACACACACACACAGTATATATGCAGGTCTATTCAAAGAAAGGTGAAACTCCAGAGAATAACTGGAGAAGTGAAAATTAGAGGTCAGAATAGCCAAACCAGAAAAATTCTCCCATTTATCTCCTTTCCAAATCAGCTATTTGATCTAGATTTTTCTCTTTTCCAGCCAATTCTCCGGATTTTCACCTTTATCTGAATAACCCTGATAATGCCAATGATGGGAGCACTCATGGACTTATTAAATAAAAGTCAAGACTTTATTAGCGATGCAATAAAAAATTCCAATGTTTCGGCTCATACAAGAGCCTTTATCAAGGATCCTTGATAAAGGTGCTTGTATGAGCCGAAACGTTTGAATTTTTTAATGCATCCCTAATAAAGTATTGACTTTTATTTAATAAGTCCATGAGTGCTCCCCTAATAGGCACTATAGAATTTATTTTCTGGGATACACTGCACCACCACTACAGAATTGAAAGGAATCCAAAGCGTTGTGCTAGGAAGTCTGTGTACGTTTATATATATTTGATTTATTTAAATTTTATTATTGTTTCATTTTAAATTTTCCCAAAATATTTTCTTCTATATATGCAGCAAGTTTGTCTTGAAAGATTTCAGTTGCAATAATAAAAATAATTACATTTTAAGACGATTTTGGTAACTATCTTCCACCATAAATGGTTCATCCAAACAGATTAGAAAACACATAACCCAGAGCAGTCAGGACTATCAAGTTAACATATTTAGCAAACGTAACTGGTTCCAGGGCCTGATAATACAAAGATCAAGATTTTGTTTATTTGCTTTTGCAATATAGTAACACTTACCTCAACGAGGACAACAAGACTCAAACTAATAAACTATGAAGCGTAATATATATTTTGAAACACAAAGTCACAAGTCTATTCAATAAATGGTGAAACTCAGAAGAAAACAATCTAGACTAAATAGCAGATTTGGAAAGTGACAGAAATGGGAGAATCTTTCTGGTCTGGCTATATTGACCTAGATTTTTCACTTCTCCAAAAGTTCTCCTGACTTCACCCTTTAGTGAATAGACCTGTCAGTTTATATTTGTGCAGATTAACAAAGTGACTGAAGAGGAGCAATAGCAAACATAAAAACTAAATCCCCCTCCCAAATCCGTGAAATGGGAACCAAAAGATGAGAAATACACATTTACGCTTCCATAAAGGCTGCCCCTCAAACACAGGCTGTCAGACTGCCCCGGCGCGTTAGTAAGTCGGGTTTCCCGTAAAACTGTTTGTCCTTGGCACCCGGGGGCTGTGTATGTTTTGGCATCAGATGAAAGAGAGTTGTTAGCCTTGAAAGCAGATGACCAAGAGCTGGCTCCTTCAGATTCAGGATAGACCACATATTTCAAAGCAGCAATCAAGACATTTCTATATTTGTAATTGTCTGTGCGAGATAAAGGTCGGCAAATGAACAAATGGAGGGCTGTGGAGGAATAACACAGACCCATATGCTACATGCACCCCTGCTTAACATTACCAGATCATTGGTATTGCTGGATACACGTAATTTCTGTTGGTTGGCAGTGCATGAAAAATGCAACCCTGCAGTATGTAGAATCCATAGTCCATACGCTGCAGGTAAGGTAGTAAAAAGGTATACTGCCTCTATCAGGTAACCAGTTTACCTTATACATGTTGCAGGGCAACACCTTCCTCACGCTCCCCCGTTAAAATAGTGGCGTGGTCCAGGAAACATGACTGATCTGGCAACCCTTACCCATACAGTGCAGGATGCAAAGAGTGCATCACCTAGTGATGAGGGCGAATTTCAGCAACACACGAGCGACAGAATAGTTATTTTTGCAAGTAATTCAGAGCATTACAGGACAACACTGCCAGGTCCCAGCAGATTTATGAAAACAAATTTACATTACCCTGTACATTTAACTGCATAACGGACAGACGTACTGACAGAAGATATTGTAGACACCACAAAGTCCCTTTTCTTGACGGACGTAGAAAAAAAAAAGGGAATTCTGGGACACAAAATAAGAAAAAAAGATAAAAACTTGAAAAGGATATGAAAAGCCATTGTGTGTGCGTCATGGTGCTGGACGTCGCAAATGCGCTGCATCTGACATCGCATCACTCACACAGAATGCTACGCGGACGTGGCGCACTCTGCACATCCATCGTAGCGGTTTTACGGTCTTGCCTAACTTGCGTCCGTTTGCCACGTGCTTTGTGCGTGTGCAGTTCGGTGCGCACACACTTTGTGTGTGGGTCTCTATTGATCGTGATTCTATGCGACGACGGACGTTAAACTGTGCGGCGACACGGATGTGATCACTGCGATCGTCCGACACGGGCCTTAAAACAAAATAGTATATGAAACTTTTATTCACAATCTTAAAATTAGGGCAGAGAGAAGCATAAACTGAATGTTTTCATGTATTATCTACCAGGATAAAGGAGAACAAGATCAATATTCGGACAAAGATTTCTACTCTATAATATTCTCCATGTATCCTCTCCACCATATTGATTGCTGACCTACAACCTCCATGCCACCCTGCCTTCCCAACATACGGGTATCCGTGACCTAAACACTCCATGACACCCTGCCTTCCCAACATACGGGTATCCGTGACCTAAACACTCCATGACACCCTGCCTTCCCAACATACGGGTATCCGTGACCTAAACACTCCATGACACCCTGCGTTCCCAACATACGGGTATCCGTGACCTAAACACTCCATGACACCCTGCCTTCCCAACATACGGGTATCCGTGACCTAAACACTCCATGACACCCTGCCTTCCCAACATACGGGTATCCGTGACCTAAACACTCCATGACACCCTGCCTTCCCTCTCCCTACCCACCATCCATCCAGGTATCCCTGACCTACTCACTGCATGCTACCCTGCCTACCCACCATCCTGGTATCCCTGACCTAAATGACTCCGCTCTACTCCTTCCTAATGGCTCCTATTCCCTCAGATAGGAGCGCACAGCATACTGTCAGCCATGTCCTACTCTTCCTGTCACATTACCATCCCTCAGATATCCACCATTCTGTCAGTCATGACCTAATTCGCTCACATAACCTTCCCTTAGATTGACACCTTCCCCGATACCAGTGCTCAGTATACTGTCAGCCGTGGCCTACTATTTGTCACATGACCATCCCTCAGCAACTCTATCCACCAGTCAGCCATGACCATATTCCTTGAGCTCCCTTATCAGCCATGTTTCCTGGGCACATGTTATTTCACGCAGACTGGGAGCTAAGGGAAAAGTGCTGCCCTGCAACATGTGTAACTCATGCTTCAGAAGGAAAAAAAAAATCAAGGCAGATCAACAGAGATTCCTTTTTGGATTCGTTACCGTACGTACTGTGGGAAGGCATCTGTCATGCACTACCCTCCAGCATGGATAAATTATATGCATCCAGGAAACATGGAGGATCTGGGACCCCTATTTCTTCCTCCGGTAACGCGGTCCTATATCCACCATTATAATGCCTTACTCTCTCCCAGTCACCTGCTCTTCCCTCAGGTATCCCCCCCCCCTCTTATAGGGTTCCCAGATCGAATTTACTCATTGTGATGAGCAGTGTTAGATATGCAACCCTGCAACATGTCGAATCCATAAACTGCAGGTAGGAAAACATGAATCCCAGGTGTTCTGCCTGGATTTCCTTCCTGCACTATATAAAATTATGCATGTTACATGGCAGCACTTTTCCCTGCGCTTCCCCCACCCCCCAAGAAATAGTAACGTGTCCAAGAAAACATGGCTGATCTGGCGACCTAGCTCTTGACAGTCCAGGTATCCTCACACCCTGTGTGGCACACTAGCAACCCTCAGGCATCCAGTCTGTCCTCCCTCAAGGGTCAGTTTCCCTTAAATACCTTTGACAGGCATGCAGCCAGCCCTGGCCTACTGTCCCTTCCTCAGAAACACTCTCTCCATCTAGTCAGCCATTGCCTGCCACCTGCTTCTCCTCAGGTGTCCCATTCATGTGTGTGTGTGTGGCATAATGACAGCCCTGGTCCACTCCTCCAGAGCGACAGTTGCTTTCCCCAGGAACGCCCCCTCAGTGACATCCAAATCAGTAACCCTCACTCACCTGCTCCCTCCCCATCCGCCATGCCTACTCCTCCTGTTGAGTGACTCCACCCAAAGTGACGTCACAACGAGGCGCTGCGAGAGGCGGGCGCATTGAGAAGGTGACGCCAGACAGAAGGGCGGGAAAAAACTGTAGCGAATAAGAAAGAGGAAAAAAAACGAGTGACCAATGGATAAAAGAAGGCGGGAATAACTCCGAGGCAATAAACGAGTAGGCAGTGGCAGCCAATGGGGAGCCGCCCCTGACTGGACGAGACACGGCCACACCCAACGGCCTGGTAATTGTGGGGTGGCGGGAAGTCGCACGGCAACAGGCACTGCACGAGACTATAGGCGAGTTCTCGCGCTGCGGCTCTAGCGCCAATCGGTTGGCAGGTTGAGTTTTGGCGGGAAATTGGCTGAGGTGACCTCCATGGCTTACAGTACCTGATTGGGGGAGCTTCTGTGGCCTGTGTGTGTGTGTAGCAGGAGGGCCACATCACCTCAGGTGAGGGTCTCACAGGAAACTGCTTAATTCAGGGTAGACAAACTCATACCTCTAAGGTTGTACACTTTTTAATCAGTTTCTCCTCACCCATGACAAAGTACTTGACTTCCCCTTCCTTTATTAAAAGGGTATTACAGAGCAGTACAGCAATAACACACAGGAATGTGCAGTGTGTAGGAGACCATCAGATAACTAAACAAAATGACTGTAGTTTAATTATAAAAAAGATGCATATTATGGCTTGTTAAGTACAGGATGAACCTTTCGCTTTCCTGAGACAAAACGCAAGGAACAGTGAACACCTACACCGTGGTACATTTCCTAGGCACAAACAAGGGTCATTATATGGACTACTGTATCTAAGGAGACCAAAAGATTAGAAACGGGCGTAAGTAGGGTGATGCCACAAAGGATGCAGGTCTTAAAAGGACACTGCCCTGGGTGCCCGCGTTCCTCTCGCGAAGGGGATGTTGTTTCAGAGAAGAGATTAAATGAAAACCTATTCATTAATCCGCTTCGTCCCATATGGTGTGTCGTGTCCCAGAAAGGACGCTTTGCTGTTACAAACAAGACCATCTTCAGGGCCAGATCCCATTACTTTGCTTTGATTTCTCCCCCTCCCCCCTTTTTGTATTTGATATTGTCCCCGAGTTAAAGTATAGTCAATATTTCTTTTAAAAAAAGCAAATTAAAAGGTGTTTTGGAAAAAAAAAAGGTTTCAGCAGCGCGGGCATGATGCTATAGGTGCTAACATTTATTATAATAAAATAAAACAGCTGGAGAATGTGTCTTAATGACATCTCCCCAGCTGATCACGCACAGAGCCCGGAACTGCAGTAACTCCTTTTGTCCAGCAGATGGCAACATCCACCTGCCAAATAGGCTGGCATATTCCCAAATATTTCTTACTGTAGAATTAAAAATTATTTTTCAAGGAACCAATGGTTTGAGCAGTGGTGTTTTTTTTTTTTTACATCCCTTGTTTAGTGAAGAGGTTGAGAGCCACAGCATCTCCAGCAGTCCATTTTCAAGTGAAAGAAGCATCTCTTGAAGTAAAGACTCCTAATTCCGTAGTTATAGGGACACAAAAACCATCAGGTGGTTGTGTAGCAGAACATAACCAGCTGGCAGTCCACTGGATCCATATTTGTGCGATCATCCGATATCGCGTCCGACCAATCCTACACAACATACAGGTGAATGGACCATCGTCCATTCCGTCCGCCTTCCAGCGATGGAGAAAGATGCCATCAGATGTGCGATGCCTTCCACTTGAGGGGGGGAAAAAAAAAAAAAAAAATCGCAGACATCTGACAGATCCCTGGAGAGAAGATGGATGTGGACAAGCTGATCAGGGGAGTGATTTGGATTGATTTTGATCTGGAAAGGTAAAGGAAGTGGCAGATGGAGGCTGCAGGTTATTTTAACATGTTCTGCCTTCCCACCTGCTTACTGACTTAAATACATAAATATGCAGACGCTAGGGTTACCAGGTTGGCCATGTTTCACTTATTCAAGCTGATGGGCATTGCATGAAAAGTGACACTCTGCAACATGTAGAATCCATACACTGCAGGTAAATAAAAAAAAGGAATACCAGGTGACCAATCACTACTATGAAACTGCATATCCCATTAGGTTTTAAATGTATATTTTTAAAAAAAAACCATTTTTTTTTGTTCTGAACATTTTTTTTTTTAAAAAAAATAGTCCTTTTATGATTTGAGTGTTTCAAAAAGCAGGATGTGCTGGGTTTCTATACAAAACCAGTTCATTCTGGTTTTGGCAGCCTCTGCACTCCACCTCTGTCTGATTTTTGATCTGGATCGTCTGGTCGCACGACAGATCGCACGAAGTGGACGACCCTAGTCGCACGACCAACGTCGTCCATGGTCTGATGAAAAAGTCAGTCGTCCGACGACGGATCCAGTGGACGGCCAGCCTTAGTGTCTCAGTTTCTCTCGCCAGAGCATCCCAGAAGTACCCTGGGTCCTAACAACAGAAAAAGGAATTATTGGGTAATGAGGCCTGGTGTTGGGCTCACAGGGTATGTCAGCCAGTCACCCATTGGCTCTGGCACAGCTTTGTTGCAACAAACTCTATGCATTTACTACCAGGCGGAGAACAAAAGTAGTAACCACCAAAAAATAAAAAAGCAGCCAGCTATTTATAGGCCAATTCTTAAAACTTCTGAACACTGCTTGCTAAAATTTACATGAAGATACACTTGTGACGTAAATGGCAAAATATATTATTTCTAGAGTACATGATTCTTTGATATTAATATGCATATATTATAAAACCTGGCTGCTGAATGATCAACTCGTTTCAATAAAATATGGGACATTCTGGCTAGAAAAAAAAAAGTTATTCCATCTCTTAATATTTTAATGTTTGATTTCTTCAATGCAACATAATTTTTTTTCTTTTTTGGTAAAGAGATATTCACTAGATTTAAACATATTTCTTAAAAAAAAAAATTAAAATAAAACAAAAGGGCAAAAACAAAAAAAAAACAACACTCAAGAACAAACTATAAAGAACAGATTTTCAAATAATTAACCCCTTCTCTGCCAGAGGGGCCCAAAACAATAAGTGTCCAGGTGATGACCCTGTCAGAGACCACATGGCGGAGAATTGGTTAAGCCTATTGCACTTTGTGAAGAAGAAGAAAGAAAAAAAAAAAAAACTTTATTTTTTTTAAAAATAATAAAAAATATATATTTATATAGAATTCATATTCTTTTTTTCATCTTCCTTCTCCCAGCTCAGAAGAAGGGGAAGGTTGTATAATGACACAGTCTCTCATAACGAAGTGAAATCCTCTTTAGCGAAACACGCAGTCTTTCTTCCGCCCGCCCCCCCCCTCCCCTCTGAATGGGACAGGGGGCTCAAAGAGGTTGCAGAATGCCTTCCAGTCAAAGAGTTCCAATGGTTAGGACAGAGCAAAAGAGAGGATGTTCATCTGTCCACCAGCACTGCATAACCAGCTGTCCGAAGGGATGCATTTTTTTTTTACGTGTTACTATAGCATACAGACACGATGGAAAAAGAAAAATCAAAACGAACACCGATCTTATTGCACATGGTGCTGGAGAGCGAGAGAGAGAGAGGTGGGAAAGAATAATTCACGTAAATTGCCCTGTGGGATCTCTCTGCAATTTGTTCGCTCGCCGCCTTTTCCGCTAGAGTTCTGCGTGCTGGCAGGGTCAATCAACATACATCGGAGAACTGGGGGTCGCTGGCATTTGATCCAGGATTTTACTGACATATCCTGCCACATCCACATTGCGCTCTTCGTACATCATGATGAAAGAATGTTTCTGCGAGGAAAGAGAAAAACCAAGGACTTAAATGCACAATCCGGAATCTCAAACACTTCTACCAGTCAGTCTTTATCCCCTTCACAACCATGAGCAAACATACACTATGTTCAAAAGATCCTGTAAGAGCCCCGATATAAAGTAAACTCGATCTGGTCATATTCTGGAGCAAGACAAAGGAATTCAATTGCAAACAAAATTCTAGAGATTGTAAATTCCCACAGGAATAGGGCCCTCATGTATCTTTTGGCAGAAATACTGAACTGTCTCATTTATGTATTGTAGAATTGTCCTGTCTTTACCCATTGCACAGCGCTGCGGAATGTGTTGGCGCTTAATAATATGGTTTTCGGTGCCGTGGTCTCTCCATGCTTCTATCATTGATGCCTGGCTGTCAGAATGGTGAACACGATCAACCATCTCAAACTGACAGAATCATGGGTGGTGTAGTTCAGAAACATCTGGAAGGCCAATCTGTTGCCTTCATAAAATTCTGGGATATGTAGGCAATAAACATCTGGGGGGGGGCAGTGTTTGAGAACCCTGTTCTAGATGTTCCGATGCCTCTCAGTCCTCCTACATTGAGGGGCATTGGCTGGTCAGAAACACAAAGCTCTGTATTTGCCCAAATCCCGGAAGGCTGTTCAGTGCAGGCTAATGGACATCCTTTTGAGCAGCAGCAAGACCTCCCAGTTTGGGAGGCTGAATCAGCCCTGACTGGACCTGTCGTACAGTGGAAGGAGCCGGTCACTCCGCAACATATATGACCATTTATAATACATTAATCATTGTGGCTGGAGTGGTTTTTAAAGGGTGTTTGTGACCACTTTAGCAAGCTGTACTCACCAGAAGCTCTTTGTACTTTGGCCTCTTTGACTCGTCCTTTGTAAGGCTGGCAAGAAAAAAAAAAAAGAATAGGCAATAAGATTAGGTATTTAAAGGCAGTATTAATCCTAAAATCCCTAATTGATTGATTATATATATATATATATATCAATCAATCAAAGGTTTATTTAGCTCCTAAAGCCACATTTAGATTCCCTTTTGTGCCAGCACTGCTTCCCACCCTACAGAGAGACAAAAGGTCTGGAAACTAAATGGCAGCTTACACTACAACAAACTTACTGAAGTACTGACCATCCTTGGCACCCTGGATGGAGGAAGAAAGTCGACACTGGCTTTTTCAGGTCTTTTCTCATTGATTTTAACCATTCCAGAACCACTGGCACTAATGATCCTGCCGTTCAGTAAAATTCCCCTGGTCTTCCCCAATCCTTATAGATTGTAAACTCCTATGAGCAGGGCCCTCTACACCTAGCGTTTCCATCCTATTTCCGTTCAGCTGTAACTCGTTCACTTTGATTATTGTAAAGCGCTACGGAAACTGATGGTGCTATATAAATGACACACACACACACACACACACACACACACCAATAATAACCAGTGAGAGAGGAGACTTCGAACTAGGGAAAGACCAATTATTGGCTTTGCATATTATCAGTCAATATTCTGCAAAATACGGATATCTGTATCGACCTTTTATTTGCGGATATTGCTTATAATTGGACAAGTTGGCTCGCTACAGCCGCGACAAACAAGATCCCACAGATCGCTGCCAATTCAGCTTTGATTTGGGACTTCTCCCACATCAGGCCGACAACTCTGTAGGACTGCCCACTGACCGTATTGCGCATGAGCGTGACAGCAACAGAAACGCCCATCTGGCAGGGAGTTTCCTATAAAAAGGAGACGTAGAGGGTCTATTGGTCCCCTGTATTTCTGGTACCTATATCCTACAGCAGGGTCAGCAACCTTAGCCCTCCAGACCTTTTTTAACTACATTTCCCTTGAGGCTCTAAGAACCTATTGAGTAGTTCAGGGTCATGGGAGATGTAGTTCCAAAACATCTGGAGGTCCAAGGTTACCAACCTCTTACCTACGGGGTTATATGAGGTGTCATTGCAAAGGTCAGAGTCAGGACATAACCATGTGATTTGTAAAAAGAAAAAAAAGCTCAACTAAGCTTTATTAAATTGAAAAAAATGAAGATGACTGATACAGAATTTCTTTTCTTCAGGACAGAAGCAATATGGATCTGCCTGAAATAACACAACAAACAGGTGACGCCAAATGATATCGGTCTGAAGGTAAGGGGGGGCATAAGATAAAACACACACCCACACCAAAAATGTACACAATGCGCTTCAGATGTTATAAAAAGGTATAAAAACGTTCAGTTAGATGTAAATTGTGACTTGCACAATAATATAAAACATGACTATTCTAGTGGGGACAAAGGAGTGCGAGACAAATTGGGGCAACACTTGCAATTGCAGCTATAGGCCAGTGGGTGGCAGTATGAGCCTAGACTAAAACGCTTGGATTAATATGGATTTAAAAAGATCTTCGTAACATTACATCCCTCCTGATTGCTCTCACCTACAGCAGAGACTGCAGTGTTTTACGATTTATTTATTTATTAAGACTGAATTGTAGAAATCGGGGGCCGTATCAGAGACCATGAATGTCCAACGAAGCAACACAATACGTCCATATAAAACAAACACCAACAGGTCTATTCAAAGAGAGGTGAAACTCAGGAGAATTGGCAGAAGTGAAAATTCTAGGTCAAACTATCCAAACCGGAAAAATTCTCCCATTTATCTCACTTTCCAAATTGGCTATTTGGTCTAGATTGTTCTCTGCCAACTCTGAGTTTCACCTTTTAGTGAATAGACCTGCATTTCTCAAAGAGCAGAGGGTTCTCAGTGCAGTACATCACATGGACTGAATGCAAAACAAATTCGCCAATTGGTTCCCACAGCTTGAGTTCAAGCGAATTAATGGCGGTTACTGAACTTCACCCAAAATCAAATCAGTATTTCTGAAACAAATTTTCCTCATTGTCATACTATTAATTACTGCTCACCTATAGTTTTCACAAAAACGTGGTGGGCCACACCAAAGTAACAAAACAAAAAAATCGTTATTCCCTGCTCAAGGACCGTGGATAGCCACGCTTATCTACTATTCTCCCCTGTAGTGATATTCTCATGTAAAAAGCCACAAGTCCAGATTTCTACACCCAGATCTAAACACGTTTTACTTACCGGCCAAGTCCCTGCTCTGCTCCCCTATTCTGTAGTGCACCTTGCCGGGTGCAGGGACTCGACGGGTATGTCATGTGCATGCTGTACCTGATGGGCTTTAAAAAGATACTTACCACAGATTGACAAAGTTGATGAAGCTTGGCGAAAATTCACGCTCGTCTGAGTTACTTAGTTGCGGTGGGTCGCCTTTAACTACCTGTGTCAACTGATCAAACACGCTGTTCCATTTCGGGTAAGGGAATCGACCCGTGGCCAGCTCGTACTGCAAGATACAAAAAAAAAAAAAAAGCAATGCAGAAATTTTTTTTTTATACACAGGTCATGTCCAAGATTAATACCCCAGTCCACCCAATGGAGTTGTTTTTTGTTAAAAGTCAAAAATGCAGCCTGCAAGCCACGCATGTTCTGGCTTTATAATGATTAACAAGGGTTCACAAGCATTTAGAAATTCTATGTAGCACAGCAGGAATGGATTGAGCTTGGAGTTTAGGAATTCCCCGCATCTCCAGCAAGAGTAGCATTTTTAGAGTTATGTTTGAGGGATCCAGATCTGCACAGACTCTCCGGGCACCAATCCCTAGTTAACGCTAAAGTTAGCACCTGGATGTGTCTAAGCGGTACCACTACGGTAAGTGTGTTTAAAGCATGCCACCCATAATTACATTCCTGACATTACCTCTGTTAGCAATTCATTAGCGCAAAAACCGACGCGCTGTCTTCCACGAGCTTACTGTATTTTGCGCATCCTATACTTAACATGGGGAGCACAATCCGTAGGGTTTCAGTAAATAAGGTATTCGATAGTCCTAGCGCAAATTACTTTCAGTATGTGCAAGGTAAAATTTTAGCACCTACTAAAAGCTGGGGCTAAAGGATCCTATAAATACAAAATCATTTAGCACCCCCTAAACCCCCCCCCCCCCCATGAATCCAATACTCACCTCTCATCCAGCAGCAACAATGGTGGTCTGATCTGCTGCTTTTTGACACCGGGAGCAGAGTGAGTCAGGGAACAAATAGTTCCCAGTCTTCCACCGATTACTCTGCGGTGCAAGCCTAAATGGACTCCAGGAGGTGATACTCGCGGTGGCGTAGAAGCAGTACTGCGAGTATGCCACATATACAACACTATTTCCCATTTAGTGCATAGAGAATAGTGCTCTAACATGGCGCTGCTAACAGAGAAAATCTGCACCTGCAGATTTCCCCGTAGTGTCCCCATGTTAACACGATATTCCAGGGCAGAAGGCACGTCGGCACCTTGCCCCGGAACGCAGATAAAATATATCCAAAAAAAGCCTTATTGAAATCCACTCAGAAAACGGCGTGACTGTGTGCCATTCAGACATGAACGCTTGGGATGATCAGATCCCTTGAAAGCATACTTTATCATTCAGAAAGCACTATGGACCATTTATTTTGCAGATATGGATTATTTTGTTCACAATTGCTCAGCATCCATTGGCAACGGTTTCATGCTGGATTATTAATGATTTTTTTTTATTATTTTGAGAACGTATTTTACCAGGAAGGATACATTGAGATTTCTCTCGTTTAAGTATGTCCTGGATGGCGAGTATGTACTGTTAGGTGTCTTGCCCAAGAACACTTACTGGAGAGGTGCTCTTGCCGGGATTCAAACCTGTGTCTCCACGGTTATAGAGCAGTGTCTACACTCTAGACAGGACAGAGGTCTAATCATGGTTTATGTATTTTATGTATCTACCCTCAAAGAATTGTAGCGAAACAAATTGAGAAATGGGACAAAGATGTGTATAGCAGCCAGGCCTGTAAAATTGTTGCAAGTTTGGACGGACATAATCTTTAAATGACCAATGATAATCGAAATAGCTGTAATAATAAAAACAATATCTACATCACCCCTGGGATGCACAGGACCACGGGTTAGGCGGAAAGATTCGTAAGAAGAGTGCATCTTACATCATAAAATTTCCTATAACCACAATTAGTGTAAAAGAAACTTATATTTTTTGTTAGGTTTCACAGGTTAGAGGACAGATCTCTTCAAACGATCAGAAATTAAGTTATGAGTGTATTTTCGGCCATCTCACCAATGTTATTCCCAGGCTCCACACGTCTGATCGCACATCGTATCCCTGTCTGGAGGCGCTCGGATCTATCCTTTCCGGCTGGATGAGGAGAAACACGGATAAAACAGGTTAGACCATCACAATTAATTTTGTATTTACGTAGCCGGCATATTTACGCTGCCTTGCAATGTAAGTAAGTATACACAAATCCTACAGAAACAAAATTATACCAAGTTATTTCATTAAGCCAGAAATTGGGATCTTTGGCTTAATTTTCATGCTTTTAGATTGTAAATTCCCACTGGAATAGGGCCCCCTGTTTCCTCTTGTACTGGTTTGTCAAAATGTTGTTCAATGTATTGTAATCCTGTCTATATTGTGCCCATTGTACAGCGCTGCGTAATATGCTGGCGCTATATAAATCAATAAAATAAATTTTAAGCTTTTTTTGTTTTGGTCTAAAATGTAGCTTTTCATTTAATAAGATCACGCACTTAACATCAGGTCTGTCAAAGGATTAGGGGGCAATTCAAAGAGCGCCGGTGTTTATGGAATTTCGCGAAACGGCAACGAAACTAGTTGCTGCGATGACAAAAAGAAAAAGCCACTGTTATTTTGGATTGCCCTTTTGAGAAACACCATTTTTAAAACTTCAGCAAACACTGGCGCTTTGAATAATCTTGGTGTGCGTGAATGGCATTTATACCTCACACCTACAAAGCTCAGGAATGCTCCAAAGCCTTTTAAAAAAAATAACTTTGATCGTGCCATCATCTCCTGTGTTAATCATAAGGAATAATATATATTTTTAGCAATCTTTGAGCAGGGCATTCACCACGACTATATGCAGTATTGGTGGACACACACAGTCCACAAGTCTGGCTATGCGTGGCAAACTAAAACATTGATGCAAATAAAGAAAATAATGCATTGATGGGATCAAAAATGCCATTGTCCATGGAGAAATATGGATATATATATCCTTTTAAAAAAAAAAAAATTCCAGACAAAAATCGGGCTCGGAGTCACAATGGGAAGATATATATAATTATATATATATATATATATATATATTATATATATCTTCCCATTGTGACTCCGAGCCCGATTTTTGTCTGGAATTTTTTTTTTTTTAAAAGGATATATATATCCATATTTCTCCATGGACAATGGCATTTTTGATCCCATCAGTGCATTATTTTCTTTATTTGCATCAATGTTTTAGTTTGCCACGCATAGCCAGACTTGTGGACTGTGTGTGTCCACCAATACTGCATATAGTCGTGGTGAATGCCCTGCTCAAAGATTGCTAAAAATATATATTATTCCTTATGATTAACACAGGAGATGATGGCACGATCAAAGTTATTTTTTTCTGTTGGAGTCTCGCTTTTCA
The DNA here is from genome assembly GCA_009667805.1 of Leptobrachium leishanense. Lineage (NCBI taxonomy): Eukaryota > Metazoa > Chordata > Amphibia > Anura > Megophryidae > Leptobrachium > Leptobrachium leishanense. Next base: position 95,679,852 of record CM019074.1, read on the forward strand.
GATTATTCACAATTTGACCAAATGCTGCAAAAATGTAGTTTCAGTCAAAGGTGATCACATCACTGGACATCCACTCAATGAAGTCATGCTGTCAAAGAGAAGCATCACAGAAAAATTGCAGTGTTCTTTTATTGATTGCATTTTGCCTCCCACAAGCCCTGCATATTTAAACTAAAGAAGGCCATGGTCCATCTACAGGCGAGCCTGCAGCGCTCAAGTGACAGATCATTACTTGTAAGGGCAAGACGACGGGTCTGGGGAACTGGGTAGGAATAGCAGAGCCCAGGAACGTGGCTGCGGTCCATGGCGATGACATCAGCCCTCTGCAGAATAATTCATGAAATGCTGATCCCCTGACTAAGCACCCTGTATCAAAAGGCATGCCGATGTCGTCATCCGAATTCTTCAGTCGTTTAAGCTGAGAAAATACCTCGGCTTACTCATTCGGAAGCCGTACGAGTGAGGAGGGGGGGGGGACTTGGGGTTTGAATGGAAAGCTTGATGAGGTTATAGCGGTGTGGGACTTCTGCAGAGTAAAAATAAAACATTACATCACTTGGTCCTGTGCCCATGCTAAACAGCTTCCATTCCCAAGATTAGCTCATGTCTACACGTACGTAACCCCATGAGTGTCTTGTAGTAAACATGCACTTTCAGTCCCTAAAGCACAGACTACATCTACAGACACTTCATATGAAAATCTAAAAAAAGAGGACAGATCAGCAATTAGGGGGTTTTGAGAGGTCAGTGCACAGGATGCATACAAAATAGAGTTTGGGGGGGGGTGACTAAAGAACAGCAAATCTCAGGCAAACAAAGCAGAGTATGGCTTTTAGTTGGATCCTTGTGCTGGTGTGTAACTATTTCGTTACGACAGTTATATCTGGGGTGCCAAGGTTCACCATAAGAACTACATGTCCCATGAGGCTCAATCACGCATAAGCCTTGCAGAGCGTCATTGGACATGTAGTTCTGAAACATCTGGGGTCCCAATGTTCACCATCACTGCCTTAGGAGTTTGAGGGGGAATTTTAGCTCTGCTACAGGTTTTTATTCTCGCCAAACACCAAGTAATGGCCAAGGAATACTTTCAAATAGAAAAAAAAATGGTTTTATTTGCTACCCATTAGAGTTATTTTGCTTATTGATCGTCACCCAATACACTTCCTGGTCACCATTAAAAAAATTAGAGCTTCTAGTTTGCTTGATTACAGATCCTGGGTGTTTATTGGATGACGCTGATCACCCTTCAGCAATTCAGGTGCTCCGTCAGGTGCATGAGGTCATCTTGCAGGAGCTGGCACCTGTTGCCGACTCTAGTCAGGTTGGCTTTGGTACCGGTGAGATGCCAGCTTATTTCTCCAAGGAGAAATCTAGTTGACACTATCAGGGTTATTCAAAGAGATTCGAAAAGTCACCATACGTTCGGTGACTTTTCGTTAGCTTCAATTCGGCGATCCCATTTCAGCGACCCTGCGGTGTATTCAGCAAGCACCACAGAGTCCCCGAAGTGCAAGGAAAACCCGCCACAAACCCGACGAACATTCACTAAAACCTGCAAAACCGCTGGATTAACCATATGACAAATCACGGCTTGAACTATCTTGCTTTGCATGTAATGAGTCTCATATATTAGTTTCACCTTTTAAGTTGCATTACTGAAATAAATGAACTTTTGCACGATATTCAAATTTTGAGACACCCACACACACACCCACACAGCCCAAAGGAAATGCAATCACAGATTTGCTCACATCAACTTTATCTTTATTTTATCACCAACATGTCAGCCCCATCATGGACCTTCATCAAGGGGCATATACAAAATAAAACAATAGTACATTTAAACACCCCTCTAACAATACAGACAAGGATGAAATATCATCCTCTATGGATGGAATGTGGTTTTTCTGCATACCTGCAACATGCTAAAAATAAATAAAAAATAACTCTCAAAGCAATACTCCACTGAGTTAAAGGCTGAGGTTGTACGGTAGCAAAAGTTGTATAAATCTCAAGTGTTGGATCTTGGGTTTATAATGGATAGATTTGTAATTCTCAATTTACGTTCAGCTTCATAACACATACCTATAAAAAAGGTCTAAATAAAAAGGGGGTTATTCAAAGAGCACTGGAATGTCAGTGCCCTTTCATTCCCTGCACACCAGGGAATCAAATTCCCCAACCCTGCAGTGAATTCAGCATTCACCACAGGGTCCCTGAAGTGCAGGGTAAATCCGCCGAATAAAAATATAGAAACTGCCAAAATCATCGGATCTGATAAGCCACCAAAAACAAAAGCGATCTGCCATCGGAAAAGGCCGGGGGGAGGGGGTTGCCAAAAAAAGAAAACAAAAAGCCCAAAATAGCCTTTTTGCTGCAGATTAAAAGCATAAACGGTTTAATAGATATTGGATAAAAATGGGAATATGTTTTACATTGAAACCTATGGGATTCGCCTGATTAAACCTGCCGAATGAAACCACCGAACATCCGTTCAGGTCACTGACATGTCAGGGCTGTTCGGGGTTCTCTGAATAGATTATCCATTACTTCTCTATGGGGAGTTCACTGCTGCCAAAGATCACCCCTATTTCACCAATATTTGGAAAATTTCCATGTTTTGAATAGCCGTATGGCCACAAAATTGCACTGTACGGGGAAATTCACAGTTCGGTGTAATTTGGCTCTCTGAATAATCCCTTTGAGTGTTTGCAGTCTTTCCCCCCCCCCCCTTCTGCTATGCAGTAGGATTGTTAGAGGTTTTTGGAAAAACGAAGGGTTACAGTGTATATTTCAGACCAAATTCCAAAGCACAAACATCACAAAATAAAATAAAAAATGTCACTGAGAACGGCACTACTAACCAATGGGAAAAGTTTAGTCTACCCCGCATTCTAGATTTTATAAATAGCCACACATTTATAAAGGAAACAAAGTGTATTCGGTTTCCTGACTCAGCATTGCTCGTTGGGAACTTGCGGTGCAAAGAGTTAAGCGCTCCGGAGTGAACTCTGTGTGCGAGCTCCCGGAGTGCCGTCCTGCGTCAGTGCCTATTTATATTGCCGAGGAAGCCCTGAGCACGCAGTCCCCGCATTCCTACTCATTGAGCTCACGCCGGGAATGACCCAACATGTTCCGAATGACGAGCCGGCACTCAACTCCCAAACTTGGCTCGGAAACTAAAAGAGACACCAAATACACACACATGCACATTAGCAGAACAACTTCAAAACCCACGGCCAAAATAAACACGGTGGGCTGGCCTTTAAAAAAGGCACAGGCAGGCGCGTAGCCAATCAAAACAGTCACACCGAAAACAGTCTGTTGTACAGCTCTGTGGACTGTGTTGGCGCTGTAATAAAAAGCCATTCGTGCCATGTGAGACTGGGGGGGGGGGGGAAACAACTGTAATACTAAAACAAACAGGAAATATAAAACACTGTTCATAGAGCCAGTGTAACAATTGATATGCTCATTAAAGTCAGGAGACTGCTTGCATGTGAATACATTTTATCAAATAATTATTCTGCGCAGTCTAGATTAGATGGGTTTTAAAAGGGCCAGTAAGTAAAATTACACACACACAATGCATACGGGAAGGAGAGCGACACTTCTACACCTGGTAGAAATCCATTATTACCATCACTTATGTAGCACAAACAGTTTCCGCAGCGTTTACAATAACCAATGGGAATACGACACAAACAGGATAGAGACAAGGAGGTACAGAGGGTCATCTTACATAAATAGCAAGGCCTGCATCAGTTTCTGTGTTTGTTAGTAGTCCCAGCAGTGATTGTATACACATGTCGAACAACAAATAGAGTTAAAACGTGCCGAGCTCATACAGATACACATAGTTTGTATACCTTACACAGGAGTTCGCAACATGGCTCTACCAGATCACTTGAAAGACACCAGCATTTCCTCAGGACAGACATCTAAACACAGTATTGTTGCATACTGTGGACGATACACTCTCTCCCCCCCCCCAAATTGTCACAATTAAATGGAGTTATACTTTAACAAAAACAGTAATCTGGATTTAAAAATAAATACGTAAAGGACAGACCGTTGGCAAAGCAGAGTCGGACGAACCTGTCAGCACTGTCAATGCTCAGACGATCCACCATAAAATGATGAAATAAAAAAAATCCCTCTATTTTTTGTAAAGGTAAGATTGAGGTTGACATTAAACTCCATTTAATCATGAAAATATAGAAGGGGGGGGGGAATCATCCAGCCCTAGTCCAAAGTAGGTCAGATTCTCAGTTTTTAGACAAAAAGGAAACCTCAAAGAGCATCTGAACTAAATTATGAATGGAGGAGGTAAATGCTGTGTGTAACCCACCAACACTCTGCAAAAAAAAAAAAAAAAAAATACACATGACTTTTTACAACAGATCAAACAGCAGCACGTTACAAACACTGCACAAGAGAAGTTATAAAGTCGTGTGTCACTTAGCACCTACATAGGGGACCATTTACTAATCTATGACATGACTTTATGTTCGTGGCACTCCAACAAATACCTAGAGAAATTAGCCAATAATTACCATAAAGCGAGCAAGTGTATCTCTGTTCTAACGCCTGAATCTCACTATGTAATAAAATAATCAACTCTCAGTTTAACAAATAGTCCACAATGAAAAAACACGTGTGTGTACAACACATACATAATTATTCAATGTATCATGAAAACTATACAAAACTTTTAGAGGCTTTGTTGTAAACAGTTGGCGTCAAAGCCAAAAACGCGAGGGTCCAGTTCATTTTTTTTACTTCTGGAACATCCAAGCCCAGCCTTAACGGAGCAGGGGCTCAATTTAATGAAGTTTGATCCCAGGTATCTACTGAAATTAAGCCATATTGCAGCTTGATTTCTGAATATCAAAACATGAAAAATACACACACACGCACCCCATGTATGGCATTCTGTTATGTCACTGTATGCCTTTGCAGGTTTTTAAAGCAATCAGATTTCGGTTTTCGGGCATGGTTGATAATATTATACCTGAACTAGCCAATACAGTATGAAATAGTCAGACCCGCTAATCGCATTCAGGATGCACATGGCTTTCTCCGATTACGAGGGAGGCAGACAACATCAAATCCCATCAAACCTGAGTGGGGAGGGTGGTTTGAAGCTGTAAAGAATACTCCCTGCCTGCATTTATTCCAGTGGGAAATCACAATGGCTTTCCAGCTTAGGTGTTCAGCACCATCTTACTTTTCATACTGCAGCTTCCAGCGTTCCTCTACACACCATTGCATGGACATTCCTACATCACACTCCTCTATCCATGATGGCCATGTCAAGAACAAGCAATGCAAGGATGTTCCCCTATCAACTAATTGCCACATTGAGGCTATGAGAACGGAATAAGTCATTTTTTAACTCCTGCTCCTCGACGCCGGTGCATCAGCCCCTCGGGTAAGGTGTACATCAAAATATTCTTACTCAACCTGCCTTCTAAATAGTCAGTGGGAGATTGAAGGACTTACTGCCATGTACGGCCTGCAGCCGGCGTCGCGGGTCTTTGCGATAGAATCTACCAGCTGTCCGCTGATCCCAAAATCACAGAGCTTGATGTTCCCATTTCTGTCCAGGAGGATATTGGAAGGTTTGATATCTGCAAAAACAATAGATGAAGATAACGGAAGCTCCAGTGAACCTTCTCTGATGCAACCGCTAGAACATCTGAACACATGCAGCTGGACAGGTCTACATATATCAGAAGAGTCCGTTCAGGGATGTAAAGGGGGCAGACATAGTGTTAGAATAAAATACACAAATGCTAAAATAACGCGGGGGGGGGGGGAATAAAATCTATGCCAGAACATCCTAATGAAAACATTTTTTTCTTGTAAAATCTGCATTAATGCACCATCTGGTATGGAGGTCTATATCCCTCAATGACTTTGCAGGTTCACACTGTTGCTAGACCATCCTGGGATGTCAATTTCCAAAACTGGGGGTGGTGAGAAGTAGGGACCATCATTAGTTTTCTCACCTCTATGAATAATTTTCAAGTTTTCTTTTAAGTGGTTTAATGCTTTGACAGTCTGAAAAGAAACAAAAACGATAGCAGGTCAGAAAAGTAAAAACAAAGGATACTCGCATAAATTTATTTACAAGCAATTTTTCCAGAACATCAAGGACCCAACTGAGCCACTCTGGACCCTCATTCACGACGGCATAGATCAGAAGCCGCCAGCTATCCAAGCCAAGCCAAAACACAGACTGGAAGAGAACGCCAAAAGGAGCACAGAGACCACTCTTTGGTCGGTGGCTTTCCAGTTCATGCCCCCTTTTTCTAGCCGGTCCTAAGGCTAGGGTCAGAGTGGGGCAGTCGGAACGCGCGTGCAGGCGCACTAAATCACGGCGGCAGTAGCAGCACATAACGGCCAATGACGGCCAATATACGCAGTACGTGCGTACAAAAGTGCGCCGACACCACGCAACCGGCAAATGAACGCATTTTTCTCAGAACGTGAAACCGCTGCTACAGACGTACAGAGTGCGCTGCGGCCGCATGGCAGCGTGTGTGCGTGATTAGGAGACGTCAGACGCTGCTAGTGTGCGGCCTACATAACGTTCAAACAGCCGGATTTCCCTAGAATTGCGTTGGTGAGTACCTGCGACTGTGGTCGTCTGACACTTAGCGTATTCCGTGAAAAATGCGTGCGCACGCATCGACGTACATTTTGACGGTGGCCGCAGAAAATGCGCTCGTCTGTCCTAGCCTTAGCTAGCGCCTAGGAGAAGATACATAGATTTCCTCTAAAACTGCTGTACTACCCAAGACATTGCCTTCTAAACAAAATTAAACATATGCAAATGATGGCCCAAGGTCTTGAAATTTTATTTTGTCAGCAGTCTCCAAGATGGTGAGTGTGGGTGACCAGCACCTATGGGTAAATACTCTTCAAAAAGGTCCTACCCCAAAGTTATAAAGATTGGGGAGCTGTGGTGGGCTGATATTCCTTACCTGGTCTATTCCGACCCATCCGCTGCGTTTGCAGCTTGAATCTGTGTAACAGGGAGCCACAAACATACCAGTCATGGTGCAGCCACTGGTATTGGCTCCATAGGACACCATGGGGCCAAGCACAACCCTGCTGCGAGCTAGGTGCTAATGGGGCCGACCGCTCAGGGATGGCAGAAGAACACTGGGAACTACATTTTCTCAGTCTTCGACTGCATATGGTGAGGGGGTGGCAGATCTCGCCATCTTCCCCGTGGGATTAGAGGTAAACAATTATTTCAGGGTTAAGCGTTTTGCCAAAGTAAAAAAAGCAAGATCGCTTAACGCCATGTTCCGAAAGCCAGTATTCTCTCAGGAATACCGTCTCGAGCCAACAACAGCGAGTGGTTATTATATACTTAGTACAGGAGCCATTAATGCTGAGCTTAATGCAAGGCATTCCAGCCATTACCTGCAAACTCAGAATAGGAGCCCAGGCATCTTTAGATGGTAAAAGACACAGTGACAACACTTCAGTATTATTTGCCATAAAATACCAAAAACAACCACAGCAATAATGTTGTATCAAGGTACTCAGCACGTGCTATGGTTTGATCCGTATACTCACAGCTAAAGTGATTTTGCCTAAAATCTCCTCTGGAATAACGTCATCTAACGAACTATATACATATTTGTAAAACTTGTCAAACGAGGTAGCCATGAGTTCCATGCAGATCCAGCAGTCACCCTGAAAAAAAGAAGAATTAAAGAGTTAAAGAGGTGCTGGGTTGCATGTTATGACACCCCAAGAAGCTGGATGCACCAGGCGCAGAGGCGGCTCTATAATTAGGCCAAATAGGCATTTGCTTAAGGCCTCACTCAAACAGGGGCCTCATATGATGGTGTTTGTGTGGCATTCCAGTATGCACACATTTGTGGGAGTACTGATATATCCCTAAATATGCTCCTGCATCAACGTACACCAATCTTCCAGGGCTGCGTCTGAGACTTCATTAATTATGGCTTTTTTCAGCTAATCTCTGCATTTTTGCACAATAATAGACCTCACTGATTCTAGAGCCACCTATGACCAGGCGGGCCTAGCGCATAGAAGTCATAAAGTACTTAAGGGCAAGTGTCAGATATCCGGCAGCATTCTACCAGTCAGGGATACCATTTGGATAAGGAGGGCTGGTGGAACCACCGGTGAAACCTTTAAACCAGCCCGAGGAACAGAACTTGTTTTTGAGAGAGGTGTGCGACCTGGTGGTCGGGAAATGCGCGAGACCAATAGGAGTTTCTCCTCGGCAAGGGATCTCGCATTCCTAAAGAAGACGCACCAGATTTTGTTTGTTTTGTTTTGAGAAAGTATGTTACCAGGAAGGATACATTGAGATTTCTCTCGTTTTCAAGTATGTCCTGGGTGGCGAGTATGTACCGTTAGGAGTCTTGCCCAAGGACACTTACTGGAGAGGCGCTCTCGCTGGGATCGAACCTATGTCTCCACAGGGTCTCTCCACGCAGAGCAGTGATATTACCTCTACTCCATCCAGCCGGTACTGGGTAAATTAACCACGGTTTCTCCTTCCTGAAGGACCATCAGATGAAGATTCAATCTCAGACATTACTAGTGCGGAACAGTTACGTTGATGCAGTACATCTCTAATCTCTGGAGAGCTCTGCCGTACGTACCTCTCTAAACAGCGCCCCATAAAACTGAACGATGTATGGACAGTCGCTACTTCTCATCACCACATCTAGATCCATCAGCAGCTGTTTCTGTTCTTTCTCATCCACGGTGGACCGGATCCTCTGTAAGAAGAACAAACAGAGCTTTCATTAGGCCGCTCATCCAAACCCCCAGTGACTCCTCTCCCCCCCCCATGTTCCTATAGGTTTATTCCTCCCCACTTTAATGTTAGAATTCTTGAAGCTTGTTTGAGGTTTAAGCGCAGCTACCCGCATACCCTGGACCGGAGTTTGGTGCTTCTCTACCGGGGATGGATGAATCTTACAGGGCAACTCTATCTTTGCACGCCCCCTCTGCATGTAGCAGCAATGCATGTCCAGATAAACAAGGCCAGCCAGATTAAAGATGCAACGCATCAGTGTGATGGATATATAGTGTGCGAGTGAGCAATCTGCCATGTGATATTTAGAGACACACACACATATATATATTATTGCAGAAGTCACTTGCACATCACAGCAATTCAATGAATTGCATCCCTGAGCTCCTGTGCCACATTCCCCATATGCAGCAAAGAATTCTGGGTAGGATATGCAAATGACATCTGTCTCACTTTTATGCATCCTGGGTCTGTTATTACACAGAACCCTAAAATCAATGCTATGCCACACTATCAGGGTTATTCAGAGAGCGGTGAAAAGCAGGAGAATGACTGGAGAATGAAAAATTCTAGGTCAAAATAGCCAAACCAGAAAAATTCTCCCTTTCATCTCACTTTCCAAATTGGCTATTTTGACCTAGAATTTTTCATTCTCCAGTCATTCTCCTGCTTTTCACGCTCTCTGAATAACCCTGTATGGCTTTCTAGCAGAGATAAAGGTTTATGCAACTGGTCAAAGCCTCTCCTAGGACAGCGCTGTTTTGGGTTTCTTGGACCCTCAGCTAAGAGCTAGGCCTGACCAGTTGCAGTGGATGCAATAATAAAACATAACTAATTATAGCGCAGAGGGCTTTTTATCTCACTTTTTGTCCTCCACCAACCCTTTTAAAGATATAGATCTATATATCTAGAATTTTTTTAAGTTTAAAAGTGTTTCTCTATGAGAAGCCTGGGATTGGATAGTTGGATGTGATCAGGAATGCTGGGAGGTATCGTTGTTTGATATCCAGCATCTTAAAAAGCAAAAATGCAGGATGTCATTTTTTATTTTATCTTGATACTGGTTCGAAGAGTAAGTGCTACATTCCCATATGAAGCAAGGAACTCTGGGTAAGACATACAAATGACATCTGTGCAAATAGATCTACACACACTTTTAATTGATCAAGTTCACAATACACTGGCAGAGATTAAATGCCAGGCGGATTTAACGTTTTTCCAACAAACCTGAAACTATAACTTAAACATCAGACTGAGAGGGATTCGTCCTCCCATTATTAGCGTTATCTCCCATAAAGTTCAATCCCCAAATCACTACCCAAGTCAGAATAAGCAGTAAAGCGAAGCGCTGATCCCAAACAAACTGTATTAACCCTTTCACTGCTGAGGACGTGTGGGGAACGTCCTCATTGACTCCTAAGGAAAGATAGGGGTTTGTTTGAACCCCAATATCTCCTGACTGTTTTCAGCTAGTAGGGTCATGTTTGGTATCATTAGAAAGGCCAGAGCATGGCCTTTCCAATGATACCCAACATAACCATGTTTAACGTAAATAAAATAAAAAGTGGGGGTTTTTTAGATGTGAAATGGCTCAGCAGTGAAGGGGTTAATCAATTAGAGCCATAAAACTACACCAGAAAATGTTACAGTCAGCTATGCTCACTTTAACGGCCATGATCTGCCCACTGGGATTGTGAATCATCTTGTTTACGGATCCATAAGCTCCTCTGCCAATCTCTCCCAAATCTTTCAGGTCCTCAGCCGTGAAGTCCCAGTGCTGCTCGGGGGAGAGCTTTAATTTTCCCGATGACTCGATGCTGTGGGTCCGCAATCTCTCTCTGCACAAGGAGAAGAAAATTAAAATTGTATATAAAAATATATATTTATGCACACATTAATATTAAAAAGGGAAACTTAATAATCACCATGAATCAAATATATGCAGAAGAGGAAAAAGAAAAAGTCATTGTGCGGAGTAACATTTGCAAACACTTACGTGTGTAGGAAATTTTGTTTTTAAAACAGAAAGGGAAACTCTAGCCACTATATTAAAACCACAGTAACTTAAATGGTCACGGTGTGCAGAAGGTTGCCCCCCTCCATTTCCCTGTGACAGCCTCCTAAAAGCTTAGGACTTCCCTCTGGGCAGAAAGCGGTCTTCTCTTCCATAGGACAACATAAAGGGGTTTCCACCAGTTTCGCAAAAGGTTGGTTAGATAAAGTGGTATCGGTGCATCCCTATAAGAGCGAGTACTGATACCGATACCGAGTACCGATACTTTTATTTTATGTCATGTGACCGCTTTTCAATAAGAACAGACCTCATATAAAAATGCCCCCAGCTCCCATGTATATATCCCCCGAGAGATAATAGAATTATATTATATTACAACAGAATGCCCACAGCTCACATGGATATGTAGCTTGCCCCCAGCTCTCATGGATATTGCCCCCCCAACTTTCACAGACCTAGCGAACGCTGGGGAAGCTGGCCGCGTGCGCGAAAAGCACTCGGTCAGCGTCCCCCTCCGGTGGGCCGCAATACTCACCCATCCAAAGGTCCGGTTGTATGGCTGTGACGCGGCCGCCAGGCGCCTCTGACGCTGCCTCCAGCCGAGAGGCAGCATCACAGAGGCGGCCGCGTGGACGCATCACAGCCGTGCGACCGGACCTTCGGATGGGTGAGTATTGCGGCCCGCCGGAGGGAAACGCTGGCCGAGTGCTTTTCACGCACGCCGCCAGCTTCCCCAGCCCCGCGGATACCGGCAAGCCGGCCCAGCGCTGGCTTCCAGTAATCGGGGGGATGTATTGGGCCATTTGCACGAGTACCAAGTACTCGTGCAAACGGCAGCATCGGCACCGATACTAGTATCGGTGCATCCCTAGTTAGATATATCTGACCAATCTATTTTTTGGTTTGGGCGTCTATTTTCTTGACCCTGCAATTTACACGAGTCCTGGAAACCGTCAACTTCAGGAAAACATAAAACACACTTAAAGTTACATAGTAAAGTTAATCTATCATCGTCTGGTTCACTTTCCCAGCAATGTGCCAACAGGCTCACTTTCATGCGAGAATTGCCAGCTCCCACTTAACCGGTCCCAGTGCCTGAAGCATGTGACTGAAAAATGCAATAGTTATTGCCCCCCTCCCCGCCCAACAAAAAAGTTAAATAGTTCTAAAGTTAAACGCATTCTTTTTGGTAGACGTGTCACACTGAAACAGTTTTTGAAGAAGAAAAACAAAACCTCGTTCGTGTTTGACATCCTAATTTCTTTGGGAGATTTAAATTTTAAAATTTTCTAGTCTTTTTACGTATAGGACGTTAAAAAAAATAAATAAAATATATGACCCACTAAGTGTGGCCCTGAGCAAGTCCAAGTGATATGGAAATGACATTACTTATAATTCCTACGAGTGTATGAGAAATTTGTTAGGGCAGCAGTGTCACTAGCGCATACAGCAAATATATATATTTGGTGGACGGAGGCACTTGGGGTCTTGTAAAATCCAAAAATCTTTATTCAGTCCATTTAAAAGCTGACGTTTCGGCCCCTTAAAAGATTTTACAAGACCCCGAGTGCCTCCATCCACCTATTTTGCATATTCATACTTTCCTGGGAGTTTTGCATCGGGTCACTAAAGTCAGTTGGTGCTGCATTGACACATGCCATTTATGAGGATGCCAGTCCCCGCTACTCTATTGCTGTATATACACGCACACACACAATCCCATCATGTACACTAAAGCCAAGAGAAGTCAACTCAATTTAACGAGCTGGTCATTGTGTCTGGCGGAAAAAAAAAAAAAAACTAACGGCAAGACTAATTACCAGAAACACTGATGTTTGTGTCAAAAAAATAAGAAATACACAGAAAGGACCAAGAAAAAAAAAAGAAAAAGAAATAGAAACATTACTTATGGACCCACATTATGTGGAAGATATACATTATGGGCAGCCACGATGGAAAACATTAACGGAATAAAAGCAATGGTCATTAATTTACACAACGTTTTTTAAAAATTTGAAAATAACCATGAAACTAGCATCACAGAGTAACAAAACCCCCTATGGGTACCCGGCACTTTGTCCAGAAGTCAAGTCCTTTATCTGACCCTAATCAGTCATTTCGATTTTACTTTCTCCTACATTTTTTAGCACATGGGATCCCAATAGTTCCCTTGTCAGTCCTCATGTACGTGCAGCCGTTTATATTCTCACGCTGGGAAAACACCAGCACTGCATAAAAGAAAAACACACAGCTGTGACCGTGCCCCTAATCCGCACCTAGAGCTTCAAAACGACACCGCGACCAACAAAAACAAAAATTAAAAGTGCTACAGGGGTTAATAGCTAATTGGATTATTCTCATTTAACCAAGTTTACAGTAATTAGTATCTAATGCTCCCCGGAGCCTTGTCTCGCAGAGATGAAACACGGACATGCCAATAAATAGTTGCCTCTTAATGTGATTCTAGGAAGAAAGGAGTCCATGGATCTCCCGAACGTACCGAATACCCGCTGGCCAGATTTCTTGCCAATTCCAGCTGAAATCAGGGCGTTTGGCATCTCAAGGTACAAAATAACTGTAGGTAAAAGATGGCGCCAAACACTGAAATAAAAAATGAGGATCGAACGTAGAACATGCAAGTGTTCAATCAGCTCTTGATCCAGCCTTGTGGTCCAAGCAGATTCAACAAGCTTGCAGAGTACCAGCAGCTCCCAGGTGGTGCTTTCTTTAGCCGGTGCCAGAGCCCAAATCGAAGCTCCATTATAGTGGTTTGAAAAAATAAGTAACAGGCCCAAAGGGCCTTCAGAGAACCAGCAGCCCCACACCATGCAGAAACTCAACATTGGACGATGAAGGGGGTAACGATTCTTTCTCTGCCCTCAAGGTGGGCCACTTCCATGAAACCACATGAGCAACGACTGCTTACCACAAAATCCAAGAGGTACCTGGCGTAGAATGAACACCTCTCTATAGACACTGCTGGAGCTCAGCATTGAGCACTCATTACATGGGTTTGCATTGCAAAGCAAGGAGGACTTCCAAAAATCACAATGAATAAGCAACTCAAGACTGACAGGAATCACAAGAACACCTTTATGATGTACAAACTCATGTTAAAATTACTCTAAACCCACAAGACCTCCATCAGCTAGAACATATCAAAAAGCACCTTATCTCAAGGCATCTTCAACTGGATTAAGGAAAGCCGGGTGCTTTTGTCCGTCCCCCCCCCCCCCTCTCCCATCTTGGGACATGGACAGTGACCAAAGTACTGGCCAACGTCTATTTGTAAAGACCTCTCCAAGTGACAGATTCTCCAGCTGTTTAACTTCTATCAGTTGGTGCTACAGTCAAGGCTTAACAAGTCCAGGGCCTGTTACACACTGGCTCCTAAAATTTTGCCTCTAAATAACTTTTTTGGATTAATTCACACAAATCTGCAGAGGAATCGTTGCCTGGCTCCTACAAATACAGAGATCGTCTCCCAATTACTCATAATGGCTCCAAAGTGTGATCTATAGGTCAAGCACCGCCGTACACACTATTCAGCAGCGCCTTTTTTATTCCACCTCCTCGTCCATGTCACATCCATGGGTCATTCCATCACAGCACCCCTGCATGGCTCTTTGATCTCAAGTCAAAGTTCCCCCCCCCCCCCTCATCAACTACTTGACCACATGAAGCGAGACAACAATCATTTCTCACGCTCGAAGGTCCTGCTCCTCATTGGCAATCATGAGAAGAGGGGCAAGTGGTGGGTCAAAGAACCTCTGCCAGTATTTTGACTGGACAAACTGATCCCAAGCAAAGTGTCTCCTGGTTTGTCTAACGTTTGATATTTTTTTTAGGGATGCACCGATACCACTTTTTTAAGACCGAGTACCGATACTTTTTTCAAGTACTCACCGATAGATACCGAGTACCGATACCTTTATTATGTCATGTGACCGCTTTCCAATAAGAACAGACCTCATATAAAAATGCCCCCAATTTATAGATATGCTCATGGATTTGCCCCAGCTCATGGATAATGCCCCCAGCTCATGGATAATGCCCCCAGCGCACCTGGAGCTCTCCACGATGATACTTACCTTCCTGGGCGACGCAGGGAAAGTCTTTGCGCGTGCGCTCGTTGGAAGGCCCTCAGCCACGACCACATGATCGCGGCTGGGGGCCTTCCAACGAGCGCACGCGCGGAAACTTTCCCGGCGTTGCCCAGGAAGGTAAGTATCATCGCGGAGAGCTCCAAGTGCCTGTCCGAATGCTCTATCGGCATTCGGACAGGCCCTGCAGCTGCTCACTGTGTTCATACTTACCTTCCTGAGCAATGCCGGGAAAGTTCCTGCGCGTGCGCTGGAAGGCCCCAGCTGCGATCACATGGTCCCACGTGGTCGCAGCTGGGGCCTTCCAACGAGGGCACGCGCGGAGACTTTCCCGGCGTTGCTCAGGAAGGTAAGTATGAACACCGTGAGCAGCTGCAGGGCCTGTCAGAGCATTCGGACAGCCGCCCCAGCCCCTCGGATGCCGGCTCAATGCCAGCTTCTGGTATCGGAGAAAATATCTGGGGGGACTGCACGAGTACCAAGTACTCCTGCAGTACCCGGTATCGACACCGATACCGATACTAGTATCGGTATCGGTGCAACCCTAATTTTTTTCCATGAAAATTTCAGTGTTCTCAAAAAAACAAAGCGCATATATGGGAGCTTATCACAACACAGTTTGAAACACTTTGGTTTTGCGCGCGCAAATGCGCATTTGCTCGAGGCACAAAACCATTTGCGCACAACGTCGTATTACAATCTATGCGCAACGAATGCACGTTTTCGTCTACCGCGGGTGAAGCTGCGCGAGCGTACGATACTTTGCGCGTCCTATACTTAACATTGTGAGCGCAAATGTGTTCGTGTGCAGAAACGCGGATGGTATTACAATCGATGCCCAAATTCGTACGAACGACATTTGCGCGCATAATTTTAACGTTTCTGAAAAGCTGGTGTTAAGGTAAAAACCGAACGTCCTGGTCGAAACGAAATACACCAGCACGAGAAGAAAAAAAAATAAAAAATAATACAGCACAATATAGTTACACATTCTACACATACCCAAACAATAAAAATGTGAATTTGTGCGTTTATTTTTTTTATTGCTGCAGCATATATACGCAGATTTACTTTGACAGGCGCAAAAACTTAGGGTCAATTGATGTCTATTAAGGTTCTTATGTCTGATTGGCTGAATCCCGCGAAAATACCGTTCCGCACACTGATTTACGTGCGCAACGTTACTGTGCGCGTATTACTCTTCGTTTTGCGCGTCGGCTTTATGAACGTTATTTTTTGACGGATGACAAAATGCGCGAGGATTGTAATACCACCGTTAATGTTCGCGCGCTGATGCATTTTGCTGCGTGCAAAAAAAATATGCACTGCGCGTACGAAATTGCGTGAAGAATGTAATAGGGCCCTTAGTATTGCACGCGAAAGGACTGCAACAATACAGATCATGACATGCTTTTTTTTTTAGTACTTAAAAAAAAAAAAAAAGGAAATGGGGTAGGGAAGTGGAAATAAATGCCCAAAGACCCAATGAGTTCTGAGCAGATACATAGTTAATGTTGACAGTAAATCTTGTGCACATACAGCCTGTTTTTAGTCGCCTGCTCGTTTGTGCTGTACGTCTTCCCGACAGCCATCCGCACTTCCTGTTTTTGGTACGGCGCGTCAAGGTTTCTGATGGGCTCTGGCTTCGGCATCGGCATCCTTCGAATACATGGAAGGGAAAAGAAAGGGAGAATAGCTTCAATAGATCATATCATGTGAAAGGTTTCTCAGATCCACACAACCAAAAGGCTTGTTGGGCATCTTGAAATAAAACCAAAAACAGACTGGATCGGAATTTTCCCCACCAGGGGTGTATTCCTGCATAGGCCACCTGGCACTAGGGCGGCATCATCCCCACCCATGTCCCCCTTCAGGGGGATGCTTCATATATTTAGGATATGGGAGTGTATAACAGAGCTGCGCAATAATAAAACTTAGCATTTCATGAGTTATGCACAAAGGACCCGAGAGGTCTGGCGGGAGATCTGGAGATACCGAGTCGGGCAGCTTTTCGTAGGGTGGATGTGGTGATTGGATTTCATGATAATGAGAGTAAAATAAGGAAGATGAAAGCAGACGTTGGTTTGAAGACATTTATGTAATCTGAGGATAATTTTTACTGTGTCAAATGGAGCAGGTCATGAAGATTGTATCTACTTGTGGTGGATATATTGACAGATATGTGAATGTGCAATAAAGAAGCCTAAAGAATGTGGATTTTGGATAGGCTTGGTATACGCAGGTTATAGAATTTGGCATTTGTAAGATTTTTGCCAACATTTGTTTTGTGGAAGGGGATAGGTTCTTTTAATATTTATTGGTAAATGCATTTTTTTTTCTCCATACCTATTGTTTAATATTTGCTGGGATTTTAATTAGAATATAGGCTGCTGCTCACCCATTTTGCCTGACTTGCTTGTGGGAGAGGACAAGACCCCCGTAGGGAGTTAGCCTTGATTGTAGCAGCGATGTCCATGTTCGTATTTGGTTTCCAATAATGAAACACGTTAGAAAATCACTTGTTGCTGATATCTTACATGAGCTTTGCTTTTCTCTTGTTTGTTTAGTTAAAATATTCTCCTCTATATGTGTCACTGGGTGCATCCATTGTGTGATATTTTCCTCTATAGGTGTCACTGGGCGCATAGGTGTCACTGGGCGCATCCATTGTGTGATATTTTCCTTTATATGTGTCACTGGGTGCATCCACTGTGTGATATTTTGTGTTGTATCTGTCCATCACTTGCTCCTCACTGTGTGGCTTTGGCCATAGAATGGGTCAGTCACCGACTCTCAGCATTGTATGGGATGTATTCAAAGGACATTTTTACATAAAATGGAAAAAAAAAAAAAGCTTTATTTGTAATGCCCGTGTAATCTAGTTACGGGTTATGCAAGTAGTGGTGTCCCTTTAAAGGTCTTTGGAGTGCTTTTTCTTTGGTACGGCTTGTGTTCTTAAATAACTCGTATGTATAATACACAACAGCTTTTCCTTTATAGTTTTGGAATCCTTTTTAATAAAGACTATTCTTGCAATTCTTTATTGCAGGTAGATGGAGAAGGAATAATAGGACATCACCCATGTTGTTTTCCCTTGGATAATGGATGGCACAAAGGTACTGTTTTAGAGACAAAAGGCTCCCCGACCCCTTTAAAAATCAGGTCAGTTATCAGGACTGTCTTTTGTGAAACAGGCTCAGTGTATCCCCAACTACAAACTGCTGATCATAAGCACAGTCAAGCGAGATCGCTGGCACGGATGGCTCTCCAAGGGTCAGAAATGTGAAAAGAAAAAGGCCACAGACCCAATACTCACATGTGTGAACTCTGAATCGTGGTGTTCAACGTGAATTTCGCTGTGGATTTAAAGGCCGGGTTGGCGAAATTCAACTTGAGCGCTTTGCGTTTGCCTGCTGTGGAGAAACAAAACCAAAATATGATAAAAATCAATGAGAATCTGTGTGTTTGTAAACAGAGAATCATTGCTACAGTATATATATATATATATATATATATATATATAAAAATATATAATGGGATACACCTTACTCTGGTGCCAGATGCTACAGTAACACATCCTTCAATGCACAGCCAGGACGGGAAGCTAGTCGAACCTGTTGCGACTGATACACACGCAAGGCTTCGCCATCACATCATTTCATTATCAGAATATGATTCAAACTCACATTTGGATGAAAGTTAGCAAGAGAGGAATGGGTTAAACCATCAAATTATTCCTTATTCCCACAGCTATGTAGGGTTATAAAAAATATATATATATATCATTTACACACACCGTGGGTGTGTAGTCGTATGCAATTGGGTTAATCTCATAAGCGCAGGGATTAGGTTATGCAAGGACCTGTCGTGATGGCGTACATTAATGTTGTGACAGCTTACATGAAATTATGCGGATCACACGTTGCATAAATGACATTAAAAGGTTAAACGACGGGATTAAAGCGGAGCGTTATGCATTTGGCATGTTATAGTAAAGGGTTTCAGTAGTACCTTATGAAGCATGCACGTTTAGGTTGAGCGCAGCCAGTTTAAAAGGAAAAAAAAAACGTCCTGGTCTTTAAGTCTCATCAGCAATTTGTATACAAGGAAATATGGTTACCCAGTCATTTTATTAAGGTTACACTCTGACAGGAAGTGGATCGCTTGCGTCACACTTGTTTTAGGTTATGGGCTGGTACGCTGATGCCGCCCCTGCCGGGAATGATATCGGGGTTAGTCATCACAGATAACAATCCATGCAGGAAGACAGCAAGTAAGGCCTTCTTCTAATCAGCAAGGTAACAGGATGGATAGCGAGGTCCAGGAGCAGGGATCGTGGTGTGGGCACCTTCCCATCTCTAGGAAATAAATACCTTCAGCATACCGGCGCAGAGGTTGGGTTCATTACCGCTCCATGCACACCGAATACTTTCAGATATGACTAATGGGCTGTGTGAGTCATTCCTTCGTATGCCGATAAAAGGCCAATTTCAGGAGGGGAAAAAAATAAATAAATAAGAACACACCATCACTCATGCTCCCCCATTAATGATTGTCTCCGTGTGATTTCAGCCAGCGAATATCCAAGCAACCGGCAGGCGACTAAATCTCAACCAAAATAGTTTCACCTTGCTGCAAGACCGTCCTAGCAATTTATTCGGCCATAGGTGGTTTCCGGATCCAGATCTCAAAAGATTCTTGACTCGAGCCCTGAAAAGGATTATTAATAACCCCCATAGCTGTCAACAAACTTACTCTACAATGGTCCTCCACCTTGTTAGAAGGGGTGGTGGATCTCCATAACAAAGACCTAAACATACTGTGAACGAGTTGGAGGGTTTTACCTTCTAGATGTTGTCAAACATTCAATAAAAGCGGACTAGAAGGCAGACATACTACTTCCTGATATTTTAATGGACACCATAAATGTTTATGGTGAGAAAGGAACTGGAAGAGGTCGGAGGTGGAATGTCAAGTTGCCTGTAGCGCACATCCACCTTCAGCGAGTAGGAATCTTTTTTGCAGGGGAAGACTAAAAGCGCCCAATTTCTCCAGACGTTCGTGAAGCTGCCTCCAACCCAGCATGAAAGCTTAGCAGTAGGAGGTAGAAAAAAATAATAGATGCCACCTATCATGGGACAAGGGATTTCCTGCACATTATATAAACAAGCCACAAACTAGATCCAGGGGTCAGGAAGCCACGGGCTTCTATAATTGTATACCTGGGGTATTATCCAGAAATCCCTGCCTGGCTCCTAAACACCAGGAGGCTGGATCCAAGGGTTTTTTGTGCGTTTTTTTTTTCCTAGTTTCCGACGAATGGTATTGTACACCCCCCCTTCCCGCCCCACCCCAGGTTGCAATGGGACTAAAATAATTAGGTTTGACCGATCCATTGTATGGATCCAGAAATAGCCGAAAGGTGATTTTTATCGGCCTGCACAACGGTTCTTTAACGTGGTCCGTCCCTATGACAACAGATACATCCCCGGGAGAACAAGTGATGCTCTAGGACAGGTCCTCCTGAGAGAAAGAAGAAAGCTTGTAGGTTATTTAAGGATAGTGACCCTCTGCATGAGATGATCAACATCTCCTCTGCATAACAAATCAGACACCTAGCAGCACTGTGCGAACGGATCAGCGCAAGAACAGAAAGGGAATGATAACGCAGTTATTGAAGTCTTGGTGTTCAACCAGTCTTTTCACAGCTGGGCCACCATTTCTGGATTGCTCCATGGACTTCCATACAGGAGAACTTTGCCTGGATCCTCAAAACATTCCATCAGCGCTCACATTTTCTGAAATCGCATCCAAGTTAGATATAGATTTGACCCAAGTCCAGACTTTCATTTGTTCCTGATGCTCATTGTCTGCCCTTGGCTGTCACAATCAGCTTTATTGGCATGTCAGCCATATGCAACTTGGACAGAGTGAAAGGAGACCGTGTTACATAAACCACAAGACCAACAATACCATACAACAAAAATTTGAGAATTGAGGTGTCTGATGGCTTGGGGAAAGAAACCGTTACATAGTCTTTGCTTCGCAGTTGCTTTTGAGGGGCCAAGTAAGCTTCTCCACCAAGTTAACACCAAGAGCTTAGGTGCTTTTGACAATATCAACCTTCTGTTTTATGTTCCAGGTAGCGCTGGATCTTTACATCCTTCGGCAGCAAAGACGAGCCATCGCAACATGCATCTCAAACAAAAAGACAATGGACAGAGTCATAGTATACTCATGGTGCGTTACCAACTTGCAGACGCTCATGTGATGCCGTCAACTGAAGTCCTATGTAAAACTAAAAAAGGTGCTAATCATTATCGTAGTTCCATGGCCACCTTCAAAACATCCATACCACAAGCTATCAAAAGCCTTGGTATGTTGTGGCATGGTATGGACCGTGTACGATAGATCTCATTCATGACAGATATCCATAACAAGGTGCTACACACCGACACAAGACCAAGGACAACATCATGAAAATATCTGGCTCAACTGGCATCAGAACATTGGACAGAGCACAACCTTCCTGATAAAACACGTAGCTTGCCACTAGCGTGGCAAGAGACCATGAACAGTGCTCAAAGAGTATCCGATGAGTAACTAGACCAGGGGGTCAGCAACCTTGGCTCCCTGAGGTTTTGGGAACTACATTTCCCATGTGGCTCAGTCAACACATTCTACATAATATCCATTGCACCCACAAAATGACATTGACTCCACAGCTTCAAGGCAGAGGTCGAGGAATTCTCTGTAGGAGGTAGACCAACCACAATCAGACTCTGCCATTCCTTTTACCATTACCGGTAAAAGCTACAACAAACATCCTACTCCATCATTGGGGAATAAACCCCAATTATTTAAGGGGTAGCGTCACAGAAATAGAAAAGGAGCCAGAGGAAATTTTATAGCTTGGATACATTCTTTTCTTCTGCAAACAGTCCATCTTCAGACAAAACCAGTTGCAGAAAACCTCCAACCACGATTGTGTCTTTCAACAAAAGGGCCTAGAATCCGATCACCCCCACCAAGTGGCTGAGGGTCGCCTCGTGCCCTTTGCAGCTTTACCAACATAAAACGATTATTAAAAAAGAGATAAAGAGGATTCTGCTAAATAATTCAAGTGGAAGAAGTCATGCCGTGCTCCCGTTAGGCGGCAGACCCCACAGAGGCTTTGTGTTTGTCAAGGGTAGAAGGGAAAAAAAAAAAAAAATTATATATCAGATCAATGGGAGAAGCACAGAAAGGTCAGTGTGAAAATACATGCAGTGATCAACGGCCCCCACCAAATTAAAGCCTCCAGGAGATAACATCAAATTATGAACAATCCCTCTACACATACACCAGTGCAAGTTTATACATTTTGTTCCAGGTGCAAAATATTAGGAACAATCGATCTTCAGCTCCTGATATCTGCCAAAGCAAACAGTGGATGGCACTCAACGAGCGCGGAATTTATTCACTAAAACTGTTAAAATGTTTATCTCCCTCGTCTGTAATCAAAAATAGCATTGAATGGGAAAAAAATAAAACACACACCTTCTCCAGGTTGGTTTAAAGTGCCAATTTGGCTTATGCCCATCTGACAGGGTATGCCTCTCTATAGCTCAGCATTTTCTCACTGCCCTATTGAATGGGAGTTATAAAAAAATAAATAAAAAAAGTAGCTTCTCCCCATCCCACACATAACTGCGGCATGCCGCAGGGAAGAGGACAGTTGTGAGCAGATAGAGGGCTGTCCTGTAGGACGTCTAAGAGCGCTGCACTGTCTGAGAGTCCATCCTGGAAGATTACGCTTTTCGGGGGAGGGGGGGGGGGGTTCAACGTGCAAACTCACTGCCCTATGTAAGGCCGGGGTCAGATGAGCGTTTTTTAGTGCGGAGGGAACGTCAGTGAGTGTACGTTCCTTCCACTCTAACGCCTGTCTGGCCACATCGCTGAGCGCAGTTAGTGTTCAGCAAGGCTCTATTCTCCTATGGAGGATCGCACTTTACGCGTCGTAACGCTTCAACGGGGAAGCGTTCAGAACGTCCGCAGCACACACAATTCATGCACTACTGTGTGTAGACGGACCCGAAGTGTCAAAGCTGTGTCGGACACCGGGAGGCACGTCAGTATGGGCGCACATAGTACGCTCGTCTGACCCCGGCCTAAAGGGAGAGATGGCCTGTCCAATGGCCAAATGTCATTATACCCACAGTAGGTGCACTTTAAGTGATACAATATACATTTAAGAATGTGAGGGAAGGGAAGGAGGGGAGGCTAGTGGGTGTATTAGCCTTTTAGTTAGGCTTTAAACTTACCTTGTACCCAACGCTAAACTCCTCATGAGCCAATCTGGACATGCAAGCTGCAGTATGTCACATGACCTCAGAGGACACAATACTGCGAGTCTGGGATTTTCCGATAGTGTATTATGTGTAACGCAGACGCAACACACGAAGATACAAAAACTGGGATTCTAAAAAGGTTATAAAAACACGTTTTCCTTTAAACATTAGCCTGGTAAAGCACAGCACAGCCATGAAAAAAAAAAAAAAAAAAAAAAGGGGGGGGGGGGTTCTTTGAATTTGGAACATGCCCGACATGAAGCCAGATACTACGTGTATTAATACAGCCCATTGTGTGTGGAGCAGATGGATGGCTGTCATTGAAGCAGTTTGAGAGATTCTGGCTGTCATTAACTTAATCCCACGTGTGTCTGCAAGTCACTTTCACACAAAAGGATCAGGTTGGTGATAATACATTCAAGTCACGTATTTACGTGCCAACACATTCTGCAGCGCTGTACAAAAAGGTGCAATGGGTAAAGACTGGATAATTCTACAATACATAAAAAGGAGAAAGGTCAGTATTGCTGCCAGCAGATACAGGAGGATATGAGGACCCTATTCCCGTGGGAATTTACAATCTAGATGGGTGAGGGGATTAGAAACAGGAGGGGGGGGCTGCAGTGACGAGTTAATGCAGGGAGAGGTGAGGAGCGGTTTTGGGTCGGTGAGAGGTCTTGTTACGGAGTCAGGTGGTCGGCTTCCCTTAACAGAAGGGTCTTTAGGGAGCGTTTAAATGAAGCCAGATTTGGGGACAGTCTGATATTGCGAGGGAGCGTGTTTCATAGGGTCGGCACCGCACGAGAAAGGTCCCGCAGTCTGGCATGTGAAGAGGTAATAATGGAGGATGCCAGGCGCAGGTCATTGTTGGATCTTATGTCGGTTCCGTCTCTAGGAGTCCCACTTCCTATTTTGAGGCAAATTTCTAATGTCACATTTTTATTATTTTACCATCATTACACAAAGCTCCAACAAATTCAGTAGCGCTGTACAAAAACAAGATGAGCAAACGAGCGCAACGCACGCAGAATGCTAGGAACAGAGGAGAAGCAAAGAAATAGTAAAATTTCCCAAGTTATTCCCAGCCAACATTTTGCCTTCACCCACTCAACTGAGGTCACCGTCCTGCAGCGATCCATTACCTCCTGTTGTATCCGTTTCCTCGCTCCTCCTGGCACACCACTATGTTCCTCCTGCAGCATCCCCTCACCTCAACTCACCCGCCCCCCCAGCTGTGTGGAATCCTGGCAATGTTCCAAAAAAAAAAAAAAAATCCAAACCGCTCCTGGTCCCAAGCGTGTCTGATAAAGGGTGCCGTTCCTGAAAATATATAGGTCTATCGTGTTGCGCACCCCATCACGCAACGCATAGCACGCAGCCTTCTCTAATCATGGCAGGACCCTTCGTGACATGCGCGATGACAGACCGTTCGCTTTCCTATGATCTCACCAGTATTTAGAATTTAAATGGCATGCCCAACCGGAGAATAACCTCACTGACCACTTCAAATAAGAAGAGTTTGCTTTGTTCTCCACCTGTGATTAGGATCCCACAGAGTAGACTTTGATGCCTTCAGAAGTAATGAAAAAAAAAGGGATATTCTTATGCTCAATTGGTACTTGAAACATTTTACCAACTACCTGTCACGATTCCCTTTAAAATCTTCTAGAAGAAGGCATACCCTGAATAAGAAGTTTACCTTTTTAGCAGAAACTACCAACCCCTGCTGTGAGTAAAGACGATGAGAAAGCAGAGCACGCCGTATCCTGGAGGCTGCTGCATGAAAAGGATTAATTCCACATAGCAATTTCCTTCTTTTCACTTAAGAAATGCTTCTTACATTAGACGGTATTTACTGATGGGGAGTGTGGGGGGGGGGGGGAGACACACAGGCAGACCATCACTGCAATGACTACAAGTCAGTCAGGGTTATTCAAAGAGAATCGAAAAGTCACCGCACGTTCGGTGACTTTTCGTTCTCTTCAATTCGGCAATCCCATTTCGGTGACCCTGCGGTGTATTCAGCAAGCACCACAAGGCTGTCGTAGTGCAGAGAAAAGTCACCGCAAACCTGCCAAACACTCACCGCAAAACCCGCGAACGCACACCGAAACCCGCAAAAACATCTGGGTTAACCCCACCGAACACGACGGATAAACCCGAGGAGCAGCCGCCGATCACAGTGCAGAGCAGCCGCTGGAAAAACCCGACACCGCAGACGAAGGAGGTGAAGAAAAAAAAAGGAAAAAAAAACAAAACAGTACGCTTGACAGTTTGAAAAGTGAAACGCTGCTTGCAAAGAGACTACAGAACGAAAATGTCTGAAATTTACATATAAGATCCAATGACTGATAATAAAAGCAGGCAGCATTGTGGGGTTACCGCGTGCAATGCACAGAGCAGGCAGCATTCTGTGGTAACCGCGTGCAATGCACAGAGTAGGCAGCATTCTGTGGTAACCGCGTGCAATGCACAGAGTAGGCAGCATTCTGTGGTAACCGCGTGCAATGCACAGAGCAGGCAGCATTCTGTGGTAACCGCGTGCAATGCACAGAGCAGGCAGCATTCTGGTACTGCGTGCAATGCACAGAGCAGGCAGCATTCTGTGGTAACCGCGTGCAATGCACAGAGCAGGCATTCTGTGGTAACCGCATGCAATGCACAGAGCAGGCAGCATTCTGTGGTAACCGCGTGCAATGCACAGAGCAGGCAGCATTCTGTGGTAACCGCGTGCAATGCACAGAGCAGGCAGCCTTCTGTGGTAACCGCGTGCAATGCACAGAGCAGGCAGCATTCTGTGGTAACCGCGTGCAATGCACAGAGCAGGCAGCATTCTGTGGTAACCGCGTGCAATGCACAGAGCAGGCAGCATTCTGTGGTAAC
The DNA here is from genome assembly GCA_009667805.1 of Leptobrachium leishanense. Taxonomy (NCBI): domain Eukaryota; kingdom Metazoa; phylum Chordata; class Amphibia; order Anura; family Megophryidae; genus Leptobrachium; species Leptobrachium leishanense. The sequence goes on from CM019074.1 coordinate 95,706,003, forward strand.
CGCGTGCAATGCACAGAGCAGGCAGCATTCTGTGGTAACCGCGTGCAATGCACAGAGCAGGCACCATTCTGTGGTAACCGCGTGCAATGCACAGAGCAGGCATTCTGTGGTAACCGCGTGCAATGCACAGGACGCACAGAGCAGGCAGCATTCTGTGGTAACCGCGTGCAATGCACAGGACGCACAGAGCAGGCAGCATTCTGTGGTAACCGCGTGCAATGCACAGGACGCACAGAGCAGGCAGCATTCTGGGGTACTGCGTGCAATGCACAGAGCAGGCAGCATTCTGTGGTAACCGCGTGCAATGCACAGGACGCACAGAGCAGGCAGCATTCTGGGGTACTGCGTGCAATGCACAGAGCAGGCAGCATTCTGTGGTAACCGCGTGCAATGCACAGGACGCACAGAGCAGGCAGCATTCTGGTGGGGTACTGCGTGCAATGCACAGTGCAGGCAGCATTCTGTGGTAACCGCGTGCAATGCACAGGACGCAAGAGCAGGCAGCATTCTGGGGTACTGCGTGCAATGCACAGAGCAGGCAGCATTCTGGGGTTACCGCATGCAATGCACAAAGCAGGCAGCCTAAATTTTTGGATTACACAGCGCAGAACATTAAACCTTTGTCTGGATCATAGTGTAGTTGGCTCACAGTTTTTCTTACTTTCTACCAAGTTCGATATTTATAATGCTCCGGGTTGGTCATGAAATGCTGGTTTTGCATAGTCTACAAACACCAGCATTTCATAAAATAAAAGTCCCGACAGCATCAAGGGAAGCTGCACTAGTTTTGTGAAATGCCGGCATTGTGCGAAATTGTGGCTTTTCCAGTAAACCACTCTGAATGTCCACCTTGAAAACAAACATACACTATAGTGACCGGATTGCTACAAAAAAAGATAAGAGGAATAAAATATTATTCAGGCTGGTGTTCCTCGCTGGCAGACGGTCTTTTTAGCAGCCGCTTAAATGGAGTTTTATTTCCATGATCGGGTCAGAACTGCAAAAACGTTTGTTCCAACACAGACTCTGATAGGACAGCTCGGCTCCTGCTGCCACCTCCCAAGGCCAAGTTTTAATGACAGTTCTGTGAGTGTTTCCTTTTAAACACACGGCCCAGCCCTGCTTTCTCGAGCAAAAGTGGATAAACTTGAAATTTGACAGACTGATTACAGGAAAAACCTGGGGGTCTGGAACGTTCAAGCCACACTCCCAGCACAGGTTACAGGGAGGACCCAGGCAAGGATTCAGCCATTCATTTCTATCACTACCAGCTAAGTGGTATGCGCACATAATATTCCAGGTTGGAATTTTACTCTTTTCGTGTAAATTGCGACAGCGAACACAGGCCTGGACACGACTCAGCCAATCCCAGGGCTGAAATATACCAATGAGTGCAAGAGAATAGATAAAAGACTCGTCGACAGGGACGCCCAAATCCAGCCCGTCGGGTGTTGATGGCCTACAATTCCCAGGAATCATTGCCTGTAATTCAGCTGCATCTGGTAGGATGGAGTTTGACATCGCCGCTCTGCGGCATTCTTCAAAAAGCCATGTTTCTTCCCAGAACCATGTAGGCGTTTCAAGTCTTCATCAGGCCTTCACGATGACCTGCAAAAAGGTCGAAACATCTTCACGGATTTTAGAATAAACCTAGCTTTTTCGAAGAATATTGACCAGTGAATACTGGGGCTCACACAGCTTTCTGTAACAGTTTCCCCTGCACAAGCGTTTCCCTTTAGGCTAGGGTCAGACTAATGCATTTTTCACGTTTTCCGAAGTTCGAACGAATGGACGTATTTTTTCACGGAATACGCGATAGCGGTCATACGATGCGCATTTTCATCCGTGATTTTGTACGGATCATCAATAAAACCCTTTTTGCGTCTGGACATTAGGTTGGCCGGACATTAGCAGCGTCTGACGTCTCCTAATCACGCACACACGCCGCTAGCGGACGCAGCGCACTCTGTACGTCAGTACTAGCGGTATCACATTCTCGAAAAAATGCGTTCGTTTGCCACTTTCGTGCGGCCGTTCTTCGTATGCTGCCCGGCATTTGACGTAGTTTGCTGCTAGCGCCGCCGTGATTAAGTGCGGCTAAACGCACGTTAATACTGCGCTTGTCTGACCCCAGCCTTATTGTCCCACTCCTGCAGGGGAATGGTAAGTCTTCTACCGGAGAATATTAACAGCCTTACAATTCCTGCGCAATATATAGAGTATACTGAAGCTTCATCCCAGAACATGTATTTAAGTGAAGATATGGGGTTATGTGCGTTTTGCAGATTACGAGAGGGGTGCAAAAATAAAACCTGGAAAAAAAGAGCAGCGAGCTTCTGGCACCATGATTTATGCATTAGGGGTTGTTGACCAAGTGACCCTTTAAACAGAGCAAAAAAATAGGAGGGGGGGGGAGAGGACTTCCTTGGTGTAGTGCCCCCCGGCCACACGGTTTTAAGCTTATATATAAGGTTTAACAATTTCCCCTATATCCATTGCAGTGTTTTTCCTTGACGCTCTTCCATCCTGACAGTATCTGCAGCTGCCAACTCAGCCAATTCAAATGCACCGGCCGATCTGCTCTGCACATCCTGTACAGTGCCGCTCACAAGACCGGAAGACTGATCGATAAGCAGAGCGCTTCCCTACACCCAGGAAGGCCGTCTCTGCCTGAAGGACCACCTACGGTAGTACAAAAACAACCACAGCGTCGCGAGCGCATGTTTGGGTCGGTAGAATACGGATACTCGCTGGATTCTGATGCCAAACCCCCAATGCAATTTGTTGGAGGAGATTGGTTTGGAGATGATCGCTCAGGTGCTCGAGATGTGGGTAACAGCGACGTCGCTGATACTGTTGGATTATTGCAGAAAGGCAACCCAATGATCAACCCAGACTGTGTATACGTCCGAAAGCCCTAAAATCGTCAAACATTGCAGCTATTGGGAGGGCGGGCACAACCAGTCTACTGATAAATAAGGATTCCATTGTGTAAACATACACACACATCCCAACAAGGATCCACAAAGCAGCAAACAAACATCAGATGGACAAGGCCAAGGAGGTAATTGGCTGCTACGGTCACCAAAAGGCACATTAGCCCAAGGGCCAGCAACCTTAGATATTTTGGAACTACATCTTCCATGACGCTTAAGTGCTTATTAGGTTGGCCGAGTCCCGTGGGGAACGTAGTACTGAGTTGGTGACCCATGTCCTAGCCCAGTGATGGCAAACCTTGGCACCCCAGATGTTTCGGGAACTACATGTCCCATGATTCCTCGTTACAATAGGCTTGGTGAACATCATGGTAAATGTAGTTGTGAAACATCTGGGGTGCCAAGGTTTGCCATCACTATCCGAGCCCCCTCATTCTAGGACCCTGGACAGCAGAGGTGAGGGCATGCACAGCCTTTGCCTGCAGGATGTAGGGTGACATTTGTAGTTGGCAGTAACGGTGTGGTCGCTGGGTAGCATAGGACACCAGGAATGGTCGTGTAAGGTTTATGTCGAGATGCAGGACATGCAGGTTTAAGTCCTTATTCGATTTAGGATGAAACGGGTGATAAAAAGGGCATTTCAGGCTGTCAGCAGACGAGCGATAATGAATGCCAACAGCCTGGCATATGGAAAGGGAACACATCTCAATGCACACGTTGCCAACCACAAAACAGATGACTTGGGGTACCCGGCACTGGACAAGAAAAAGACGATTTGGATTGCCAAGGCCAAGAGCAGAAATGGAGTGGACAGGTGACAAAGCACCCAGGCTACTGCTGGCAAGGGCAACACAGGGCGCCCAGGCCAAGGAGAGGCTAACAAAGGGTTTCAGGACCGAAAACAAAAGACACGTCTAGTCAAATTCAGCTCCACATATTGTAAAAGGGTGCAGAGATGATCCCTAGAAGGTAGAAAAGCAGTGGTGTAGACCACCCTGACTAACGCCCCTCAAAAGAACATGAAACTGGCACCCAGGTTAAAGTGCTACACATTGCAGGCAATATGGTGCCCAGGACGCCTCCGCACATTAGGAATTAAAAGATGTAGTAAACGAGGGACAATGTGCCGCAGCAGCTCCTCCTGGGGTGTAAGTGGGACGGGTGCCCAGGAAGCAGCTCTAGGCGAGTCATTAAATCGCTATACAGAGCTGCATGGCGTGCATTAACAGAATAATGGGGGCCTTCACTAGCCACCCGTCACCGGACAGACGACGAATGAAAAAGGGGCCCCAGTGGGATCCATGCACCGAAAGACACATGTTAATTCATTGCTCGAACAGAAGCCGAAGCCAAAGCGGTTAACGGCACAAAGGGAAAGAGCAGGAGGCTCGGGCAGTCACTGCAGCACGCCATGCCGCGCAGAGAGGGGGCGAGTGTAATGCGCTGGGGGGGGGGCAGCCCAGGTGCATATAATCACTCATTTCAAGGTGACCCATCAGCAGCTCTACCTTCACAAATCACTGCCCGAGGTGATGCCCAAGCTGTATCCCGAATAATAGGCTATGGGTGGCAGGATACGGCTTTATGGGGGGGGGGTAACACTGCAACTGTAGGAGTGATATTTAAATTGGGGTGACGGGAACCCCATGCTGCGTGTACAGGGGAGGGCAAATGGTATTTTGGGGGGTGACCCAGGGAGCCCACATTTTTTGATGTTCCCTGTAGAAGGGGGGCATCTGTTATTTTAGGGGTGTCCCTGGCTCCTACTCTATTCAGGTGACGACAGATTTACATTTTGGGGGTGACAGAGGGAGCAAAGCTTGTGCTGCATACTGTATATTTTGGGGGACACCGTGCCGAGGCATTATGCCGTTTTCTGTACTGGGAGGGCTGGTTATATTTTGAGGTGAACCAGGGAGCTGAGGCTGCACTCTGTATAGGAACCGAGATTATATATATTGGGGTAACACAGGCTACCCGCGGCCCTCTATACAGGGGAGATTATATATTGGGGTAACACAGGCTGCCTGTGGCCCTCTATACAGGGGAGATTATATATTGGGGTAACACAGGCTGCCCTCTATACAGGGGAGATCATATATTGGGGTAACACAGGCTGCCCTCTATACAGGGGAGATCATATATTGGGGTAACACAGGCTGCCTGTGGCCCTCTATACAGGGGAGATTATATATTGGGGTAACACCGGCTGCATGCTGCCCTATATACAGGGGAGATTATATATTGGGGTAACACAGGTGGCATGCTGCCCTCTATACAGGGGAGATTATATATTGGGGTAACACAGGCTGCATGCTGCCCTCTATACAGGGGAGATTATATATTGGGGTAATACAGGCTGCCCTATATACAGGGGAGATTATATATTGCGGTAACACAGGCTGCCCTATATACAGGGGAGATTATATATTGGGGTAACACACCCTGCCCTATATACAGGGGAGATTATATATTGGGGTAACACAGGCTGCATACTGCCCTCTATACAGGGGAGATTATATATTGGAGTAACACAGGCTGCCCTATATACAGGGGAGATTATATATTGGGGTAACACAGGCTGCCCTATATACAGGGGAGATTATATATTGGGGTAACACCGGCTGCCCTATATACAGGGGAGATTATATATTGGGGTAACACACCCTGCCCTATATACAGGGGAGATTATATATTGGGGTAACACAGGCTGCATGCTGCCCTATATACAGGGGAGATTATATATATTGGGGTAATACAGGCTGCCCTATATACAGGGGAGATTATATATATATTGGGGTAACACACCCTGCCCGTTGCCTTCTATAAAATATGAGATTATATATTGGGATGACCCAGGCTGCATGCTGCACTATATTACAGGGAAGATTATATATTGGGGTGACCCAGGCTGCATGCTGCCCTATATACAGGGGAGATTATATATTGGGGTAACACAGGCTGCCCTCTATACAGGGGAGATCATATATTGGGGTAACACAGGCTGCCCTCTATACAGGGGAGATCATATATTGGGGTAACACAGGCCGCCCTCTATACAGGGGAGATCATATATTGGGGTAACACAGGCTGTCTGTGGCCCTCTATACAGGGGAGATCATATATTGGGGTAACACAGGCTGTCTGTGGCCCTCTATACAGGGGAGATCATATATTGGGGTAACACAGGCTGTCTGTGGCCCTCTATACAGGGGAGATCATATATTGGGGTAACACAGGCTGTCTGTGGCCCTCTATACAGGGGAGATCATATATTGGGGTAACACAGGCTGTCTGTGGCCCTCTATACAGGGGAGATCATATATTGGGGTAACACAGGCTGTCTGTGGCCCTCTATACAGGGGAGATCATATATTGGGGTAACACAGGCAGCCCTCTATACAGGAGAGATTATATATTGGGGTGACCCAGGCTGCATTCTATAAAATGCGAGATTATATATTGGGGTGACAGGCTGCCCTCTATACAGGAGAGATTATATATTGGGGTGACCCAGGCTGCATTCTATAAAATGCGAGATTATATATTGGGGTGACAGGCTGCCCTCTATACAGGGGGAACTATATTTTCGGGGTGTCTCGGGCTGCATACCCTGTAAAGGAGAGATGATGACATTTTGGGGTGACCCCGACTACTCTCTGCACAGTGGAGAGAAGATGACATTTTGGGGTGACCCTGGCTGCACACTGATCTGGGGAGGTTAGATTATATGGGGGGGGGGCATGATGGCCGCTGCTCCTTACCCTGCATGTTGCTGGATGGGCCGTGCTGGGGAGCTTGTCCAGGAGCCCCGGGGCCCGCACTGCATCCGCCGCTGCCGCTGTTACTGGGGTTGGAAGTCGCCATTGTTAATATATTAGATTCCGAATGAAGGCTGCAATGCAGCAACCCCCACTGTGCCTGCCCCCTCCCAGAATCCCTCACTCTGACGTCAGAACACCGCCTCCTCATGTTACGTCACGTCCCATCTCCTCCCCTGGGCTCCCTGAGAGACAGCTCCTGCACAGTGAATACAATGTATCTGTATGGGGAAGGGGGTTACACGTTGTATCCGACCGCGGGGGCTAATATTAGAACGCACTGTGTCATTATGTGGATCTGTTAGATCCCTCTGGATCTCCTGGCTCACAATCTGCTGGATCAAACCAGTCTTGTCACTCTGCAGCACATTGAGATGTATTTGTATCAGATCTGCTTGGTTACATTGTGTGCGCGCCGGTCGGATCCTGCTGGATCATACCATTGTTGATCACTGCGGGTAACCCAGTGTGTTGAATCTAATGGACACAGTATCAGCTAGGTGCATCGAATAAACCACATTGGATCTACTAGATCCCTCGTGTCTAATGTTTCATACTGTGTATGGAAGCAAACGGGCCTTTAGAGGGGATCACCTTTATATAAGCACCCCAGTGGTGCACATATGGGATCACTAAAATTAACTGGATGGTGTTGGGAGGATAGATCACCAGGATCATTTAGGATCACACTTTATCTTCTATCCCCTTACAACAGGTAACTAAATACAATGGATCATATAGGTCTGATGGTGCGCCCTGTATATGTTTTGCGCTAGATCTACTGCATCAGACATGGGATCTTTAGGGTTATAGCTTAGCTATTGTCATGCACAATGCAACCAGTAGATCTAAAGTGATCTCCCAGATATGGGCAAACACCTGATTGACAGTGTGATCTCATCCTCTGCTCTTTTCCATCTACACCTCCTCCCTGGGAAAAATCATTACCAGCTTTGGCTTTAACTACCACCTCTACCTGATGACACTCAGATCTACGTCGCCACCCCCTGATCTCTCTCCTCCTGTCCTTTCCAAAGTCAGCGACTGTTTATCTGGCATTTCCTCCTGGATGGCCTCCCACCACCTGAAGATCAACATGTCCAAGACTGAGTTCCTACTAATTCCTCCCTCTAATGTCTCTCGTCTCCACCTCCTGACTTCTCTGTCGTGGTCCAGGGTATCACTATCTCCCATCAAACCAGGTTCACTGTCTCGGAGTTACACTTGACCCTGCGCTTTCCTTCATCCCCCACATCCAGTTGCTTTCCTCCTCCTGATGCTTCCAGTTGCGTAATATTTCCAGAATTCGTCCATTTCTTACCGCTGTCACCACAAAACAGCTCATACACGTCCTTGTAATCTCCCGACTCGACTATTGTAATAATCTTCTAGTTGGCCTCCCTCTCTCCCGCCTCACCCCCCTACAATCCATTCTGAACGCTTTCGCCAGGCTCATCCACTTCACTCGCCGCTCTGTCTCTGCCGCTCCTCTCTGCGAGTCCCTTCACTGGCTCCCCATCCACCTCACCCGCCGCTCTGTCTCTGCCGCTCCTCTCTGCGAGTCCCTTCACTGGCTCCCCATCCACTGCAGAATTAAATTCAAGGTACCTGTAACGTTGGGCGCTTCCAGCCTCTCCAGTGTGTTTGAAGGCAGCATGTCTGATGCTGCTCGCTGACCAACACCAGGTTTAAATAGAGATAGGCAGGGAGGTGGCTGCATGAGGCGTGGCTTGAGAGGGGGGCGCGGTCTGGTGAAGGTCTTTAAAAACCCACAGTTCCTTCTAAGCAGTGCCAGATCGTGGTTATCCATACCTGAGCGCTCTGCACCTGAATGTGCTCGTGATTTAACCTGTTATTGACTGCTGCTTGTTTTCTGACTATTCTGCCTTCCGTTGCCCTAGACGATTTTCCTTGTACTACGCTACTGCACGGATATCGACCCGGCTATTCCATTTGACTATTCTATTCTCTGTATTCCTGACTCTGGCTCGTCTGACTAGTGACTACCCCTGTGTTGCTGACCTGGTTTTGTATTACAACATTGTCTTTTATTAACCCTTTCTGTCTAGCTAGTATACTTATAGCTGGCCAATTTTTAAGGACCAGACAGTTAGGGATTGTTCTACGACTACTCTGTTGGTAGCTTTTTGGCTCTGTGGAGTGTTGGGGTTTAAGGGCTGTGTGGTGGGATCCGGGAACCGTGACAGTACTTACCCTGACCTACAAAGCTCTCTCACTCAGCTCCCCACTACCTGTCCTCACTAATCACCAAACAGTGACCTGTGCCTAGCGTCTCCCTGCATCACCTCTTTCCATGATACACTGCAGGACTTCTCATGTGCAGCTCCCATCCTCTGGAACGCTCTCCCTCGTACGGTCAGACTTTCCCCTAAAGACATTCCTATTTAGGGAAGCCGACCAACCGACTCACAACCCCAACCAGTCCATCCCTCTCACCTTACAGTCCTCTCCTCCTGTTGCCACCCCCAACCCGTCTAGATTGTGAGTTCCCACCGGGAATAGGGCCCTCGTTTCCCCCTGTACTGGTTTATCAAAGGTTTAGTTTCAGTGTATTGTAACCTTGTCTATATTGTGCCCATTGTTCAGCGCTGCGGAATATGCTCGCGCTATATAAAGTATAATAAAAATCCACAACATGGTTAAATACAGTGTGATGTGATCTACTGAATCCAACGCGATGCAACACAGTATTCCTATAACAGTGGTTCCCAAACGCGGTCCTCCCCCAAGTACCCCCAACAAGTCAGTTTTTCCAGAAATGCGAAGCACAGCTCAGGTGATATGATTTGCTGTTCAATGATTGCAGGATTCAGACTGCATTTCCCCAAGGTGATCCTCAAAACCTGGCCTGTTTGGGGTACTTGAGGACCGTGGTTGGGAACCACTGTCCTATAACATCATATGTCGTCACATGGTGTATCATGACTTACAGTAATGTGTGGGGTGTATGAGCGTATCACAGAGCTCCACAGCAATAATCTCACAGTAATAGGTGGTGTATACGAGTGTGTCACAGAGCTCCACAGCAATAAAACTCACATTCATACACTGCTGTATCAGCTGCACAGTAATGAGACTCACACTGCACATTACTGTGGAGACCTGTGATACCCTCCTACATACTGTACATTGCTGTGAGTTTTATTTACCTGGCAAAAGGACTGTGGCCTTGCTCTCAACTTCTGTTTCCGGCCAAGACACACAGGGCAGCAGGATGTACGATGATGCGCCTTATCGTCTGTCGATTTCATTATAAATACCCCGTGTGTTTCATTATCCTTTATACCTTGATAAAGGCCACATACTGGTGAAAACGCTGGTGTTAAACATGGATTTTGTGTACTTTTTTTCTACCTGCACGTTGTGAGGCGCGTTCAAGATTTGCTGATCTATAAATATTTATTAAAAACGCATCAATGTTTCAGTCCTCACTGGGATTTTTTGCAAAGTTGAGGAAATTCGCAGTGCGGCCTGAAACATTGATACATATGTAATATTATTGCTTTAACATCGTAACAAACCTAGATCTGAACATCTGCAGCACCAGTACATAGATCTCTCATCCAAAGCAGGGAGCTTCTCACCATCTTCCCAACAGCATGCACTCCACCCTGATGCTACAAACATAAGATAACTTGTATGACAGCGGTAATAAATACTACCGACATGTTGGCCTTTATGAAGGCGCCTCTTTAGAACTTGGGCCTGAAACATCGATCCTATTTTATGTTTAACCCCCCTGACATCTCTTTGTGTGAATATAGAATAAAGATTTAATCAGATTTTGCCTATATAAATCAAAGACTCTGAGTGGGCTTCTGTCTGGGAGATCGGTCCAGATGGATGCATGCCCCTAGAGCAGGGATGTCCAAACTCCAGCCCCCCAGATGCTCCTGAACTACAACTCCCAGAAATCTCTAACTGCATTAGATGGATAGACAAGCGAGGGACATCTGGGGGGCAGAGTTTGGACATCCCTGCCCTAGAGACTAGAGAGTTAAACTCCTAATTGTAGGCATAGCATAGGACCTTTTGTGATGGGGTACAGTGACATTGTGGCAGGTTTATGCAATGTGTGACCACATCAGTTAGACCAGTCATTAATCCAAAACCTAAATCAGGGGTTTTTAACACCTTAGTTGTGTTTGGGTTGAGCGCTCTGCATTATATATATATAATTGAGACGCTGCAAGTAGTCATGTCTCTGGCATCTGCCTGCATCAGTATCCAGATCCACCATGTCATTTTCTGGTCTTTCATTGATTCTAGCAATGCTGCATTCTGATTCTAAATGCTATGTTTAATGTATGCCATCTAGTGGTACAAATGCAAATGGGAGAGCTGAAGACTAAAGTCTGGTGCACAGAGTATGATATTTTAATTATTTTTTTTGGATACTTTAATACAGTGTTTCCCAAACCTGTCCTTAGGACCCACTAACAGGCCAGGGTTTAAAAGGATTACCTTGGGCAAATGCAGACTGGAACCTGCAATCTCTGAAGAGCAAAATCAGCAAAAGGTGCTGTTATTCAGGGTCTGCCAAACCTTGCCTGTTGTTAAGGGGGGGGGGGGGTCCCAAGGAAAGGATTGGGAAGCACAGCTTTAAGATGTGTTGCAAGATTCCAAGAGTCGACCTTCAAGGCCCTCCAGCACCAAAATAAAATGGTTAATATTATGTTGCTGATATATGTGCTTGGTTTTCCTCTTTATGAAAATATTTTCCTGTGTAGGTCACTGGGTGCATCCATTGTGTGATATTTTCCTTTATGTGTCACTGGGTGCATCCATTGTGTGATATTTTGTGTTGTAAACTGCCCCCACAATATCTTTTCATCACTTGCTCCTCACTGTGTGGCTTTGGCCATAGAATGGAGTGAATGGGTCAGTCACCGGCGCATTGTATTGTGTGGGATGTATTCAAAGGACATCACCAGGGGTCAATTAGAAGTCATAAGCGCAGGAAGCATACAGAACACAATACACCCCCTGATGCCTTATTTAGACATTTCCTCCACAATAGTTACATACTGTAAAAGCCAAATCAAAGCAGTAAAGTTAAACCTTTGCACAGATTTTGGTAAATGTTGCATCATGGGGGGGGGGGAACAAACCACAAAAATGGAAACCTGGAGATAAACCCAATTTTATTTTTCCTTTTTACATACAATTCCTTCAAAGAAGAAAAAAAAAAAACAGCATGTGTTTTAGAAGGTGGTTTTGTTCTTAGAGCTTATGTACGTGGTAGCGCCCCTTTAATGCGATCATGTAAGATAGAAAAGCCAGACTGTACAGTTTATATGTCAGCCAAGGCAGTGAGCCACGATTCAGGGTTTTTAATAAAAAAAAAAAAAAAGGGTCCTTAAAAGATGCCACACTGTAAGACAGATCCAAAATATTTGATACTGCCAGAAGACTGTCATACACGCAAAAGACCAAATATTCACCCTTTAAACCTGACACTAGGAAACTAAAGCCCAACAGAAACAAATCCTTTACGAACCCAGAACGGTGTCAAGAGTGTAAAAAAAAAAAAAAGGGGGACATGATCAGGCTTTATTAGAACTGTAGAGACGGATGGATGTGATGGATGTGGGAGAGGGAGTTCGCCGGACCTTATAAACAATACATGCAACATGTAGAAGACAGCTTGTGACAGAAGGCAAATTTATAAACATGGTATACAGTTAATTGTACACAGCCAGCCTGTTCTACAAATAGTTACAGGTAAAACACAAATGGCTAAATTACAATCTGGACGCAAACGTACGCGCCGGCGCAAAAAACCATTAACGCATGGGGTAAAACCATTTGCGCCAAATCCTGTATTACATAGTCAGCGCAACAACCGCGTGCAATTGTCTACCGCAGGTGAACCTGCGCAAACCCTGCACGAGCTTACTGTACTTTGCACGTCCTATACTTAACATTGTGAGCGCAAATGCGAATGTGCGCTGGTACGAGTATGGTATTACAATCTATTTCGTGGTAATTACAGTATGGCCTTTTCGCAACTCCTAAAAGCTGGTGCTAATGGCAAATTTGAACAACTTGGCTAACCCCAAATATCCAAGCCCATAAAAAGGAATGCACCAAAGCACAGTGGCCCATTCAACTCATACCAAACCAATACAATGGATGAAGTTGTGTGTGCATGTATTATCGCTGCAGCATATATGCTCGGTTTGACAGTGCCAGACGCAATTTGTTAACGTGAGACAGGTGTGGTTCTTAATTCGGATTGGCCGAATCTTGTAAAAAGACTGCTTTCGCAATGATTTTTGCGCTAGACGGTACTGCGAATGCATTAGGGCGCGTCCTGTTTGCGCACGGAATTGATCGGCGGATGGAAAAAAGATGCAAGGATTGTAATTCCTGCAGTGATTTCCCGGCCAATCCACCCACTGAAATGCCTCCCGGCCAATCCACCCACTGAAATGCCTCCCGGCCAATCCACCCACTGAAATGCCTCCCGGCCAATCCACCCACTGAAATGCCTCCCGGCCAATCCACCCACTGAAATGCCTCCCGGCCAATCCACCCACTGAAATGCCTCCCGGCCTTCCCGATTGCATCCCATCACCTGCTTCTCATAGAGAAACACTGAGAATGTACAGAGCAAACTTATGTAAAATCACATATGCATATATTTTATCCCTCCTAGATGCAGAGGGGGAGCACAGGGATGGAGCAAGGGGGGGAAACCCATTACATAATCAAGGTAAGTGATCTGGGATCCCACCCCGATTAGTGAATTTCCAACCTGCAGAGCACGGACACTACATAGCACAGGGCAGCTGTCCATCACACATAGATATTATACATCTCCAGAAAACCCAGGAGAACACCAATAAATCCAGAATACATCTTATAAACACACTTGCCACACTCGTAAAAATTAAAAAAATTCACCCAATACTCACGCGAGATGGATCATTCATCTGCAGCGAGAACTCTGGCCAAGCAAGCAGTTGTGCCATCGTTGAGGCAATCGCGACAGGTTTCTGGAGGAGTCCCTCTTTCACAAAAACTAAATTAGTTTGACGAAGTGGTCTGCAGGGACAGATTCCTTTCACTATAACCGTTCTGATCAGCTGAAGAGATCACGGTGCCAGGAGTGTCCCTTTAACAAGTGATGCTTTACCTTGGATAAAAGTTCAAACCTTCATGGTATCCCACCTTTTACAGATGGGATCTCAAACTCCAGCCTCTCAGCCTACACCTCCCAGAATGTTCCAGCGCTGCGGAATATGCTGGCGCTTTATAAAGAATAATACTAATATAGGTGTAGTTCAGAGACATCCAAGAGGACGGAGTTTGACATCCCTGCTCTACACTTTTCACATTTGCTTATCCCTTCATTTTTTGTTCTCGTCAGCAGAAGGCCTGTGGACAGTTCTCCTTAACCCTTTCACTGCTGAGGACGTGTGGTGAACGTCCTCATTGACTCCTAAGGAAAGATAGGGGGTTCCTTTGAACCCTGATATCTCCCGACTGTTGGCAGCTAGCAGGGTCATATTTGGTATCATTGGAAAGGCCAGAGCATGACCATGTTTAAAGGTAAAGAAATAAAATAATAAAAATAATTTTAAAAAATTAAGTGTTTTTTTAAGACGTGAAATGGCTCAGCAGTGAAGGGGTTAAGCAGCTTTTGCAGGTGTCCATGGAGCACCCACTTTTCCCATCTATCCTTTAGATCTAGGATCTGAAACTAACAACGCCAGCATTTTTGCTGAGCTAAAACTCCCATGATTCTCTGGCCATCTATTCCAGTCAAAGAATTGTATGTATTGTAAGCCACCAACGTTGGGGGGGGGGGGGGAGCGGCAGTTTGACATCCTTGCTATAGCCATTTGGCTTCCCTGTGACATCTTTGAAGGTTTTTGGGGGCTCCCTATAGCTGTGTTTATTGGCGTCATGGGACTGATATCCATTTACTGATTTGGATATATTCAGGAACCAAAAATAACCAGCAAATCACCTCCTCAGCAGCACTGCGCCAACTACAAGACGTTTTAATATAAGACGCTGGTTGGGTTCAATCTGTGAAGCCGAATGCATGTCCTGCATCACTTGCTATGGCTTTTCCCTAGGTATCCTGTTTGTAACGAGACGCGTTTGCATGAAAACCCAGACACTTCCCTTTAGCACCCGTATAAACCCACAACATACATTGTCCTCTTGCGTACAAAAAACAGATGGTCAGTAGTTCTGATGCATACCTAGGAGCATGTTAATGCAGAGGATCGGCCTTTCTGCTATTCCTATAATGTAAAGTTCTGCTTAAAACAAGGCCCCTTCCCTTTAAAACCATCCTGTCCTCGTACACGTGCATGGTCCCAAAGGCCTGGCTCTCCGGCGGAGTTTCTATAACACCTTTGAAGGTTATGTGGTGTATCCCGTACTCATCCACGCAATAACCTCCATCGTGATCGTGTCCTGCGAAATATGCCACCACGCATGGATGGGCCTGCAACACTGATAGCATCTCCTCATAATTCCAGGTCAGGCAAATCGTGTCTGTAGAGTCGGGATGGATCGGGAGGTGACCTGCAGGGAACAAGAGCAGATGCTGAGATCACAGAAGGATATGCACAAGTTGTACAAGTATTCTGAGATATATACACATGCCTCAAAACACCAAAAACATTCAATATATAAGCTGGCCGTGCTGATACTGCAGCTCCAGCATTATGCTACACCCTGGAGAGGCAGAGAGAAGATGTTGTCAAGAACCGGTCACAAAGAATGACCGGTAATGGAAACACTGCAGGTCATGTATCCAAAAGCACTGGAAGCAAGACGACTGAGGGGAGTCATGTCATAAGACAGCTCCTCAAGCGGAAAGTATTGCCGGAGGAAGTTTATTGAAGGGTGGTATAGCAGACCTCACTAAATCAAACGTGACTGCACTCTGCAGTATGAGTTGTCTGCTTCCCGTCCTTGTCACGCGACACAGGAGCTGCACTCTGCAGTATGACTTGTCTGCTTCCTGTCCTTACAATGCAACACCAGAAGCCAAAGAGACAGAGCATGTCATACCACAGAGTGCAGCTCCTGTGATGCGTGACAAGGACGGGAAGCAGTCAACTCATACTGCAGAGTGCAGCTCCTGTGTCGCGTGACAAGGACGGGAAGCAGACAAGTCATACTGCAGAGTGCAGCTCCTATGTCGCGTGACAAGGATAGGAAGCAGACAAGTCATACTGCAGAGTGCAGCTCCTGTGTCGCATAACAAGGACAGGAAGCAGAAAACCAGATACGCCGTACTGCAGAGTGCAGCTACATCTCCTGTTTCTGACAGACTGGAGGGCTCACTATACAGTTAAACACTGAATGATGTGATACCTCAAAAGAAACAGGGTTAGGCATAACACCTGAACTGAATAAACTGCATAAATATGATTATTAGTAGAGGTTTCATCTGATATCTTGTGTACTTACAGTATGTGACATTAAATTTTAAACACATACATACCAACAACCACTACCTTTTCTTCATTTTCATCCGAAGACTCAAGAATTCCATCAATCCAGTTGAGTTGAGTACAACTGACCCCACCGTTAAATTGAACAAAGCGATCTTCGTCTAGTCCTGCAACGCAAGAGGAAACCATTACACGTGAAAAAAAGCAGCGAAACAGTGACAGCGAACTCAGAAAGTGACTTTTACAAAGAATAGGCTTTGCACAGCAGCTAAAGCCATACAATAAAAGGTGAGATCAATAAGCAATGCATTGTTTACAGATCCACAGATATGTATCTTCCTTTTAGCTGAGTGGCAGACACAGGGGAGAAGCGATTGAATCACTGGTTTCTGAAATCAGTTTGAGCTTTTGAGCATCCTCGTACCATATCCCGATCAGGGACTTAGATTGGAGGTCTCATTCTGTAAAGTACTCCTCCCCTGCTTTGCTTACAACAGATTGAGATATACTTTAACAATAATATGCATTATATATCACAATGAATACATTTTATATCAGTTTGAAATTGCACATAGGATACATTCTTTATCAGACTGCCCGTATCTAGGGCTAATGATTACGGAGATGTAGTGTATGCAGCCACCCCGCAAACACACCTTCATAAACTTACTACATTGTATAACTCATTCTGCCGCTTTGCGCTACAATGTAACTACATGACCCACCATTGTGACATGTTAAAAGAGCTAAACTGGCCATCGCTGGAATCCAGACACACCCTTCACCTTTCCAGCCTGGTGTTTAAGAGCATTTCTGGGAAGCTGCCAACCTACCTGAATAGACTGCTTCCCCCAGCAGTTCCCTCATCCTATAACCTCCGATCCAGGACGTGGACCTTACTTGCAATACCACAATACAAAAAGACAGTGGCTCGGTCCTCATTTTCCTACAGAGCACCACAATTATGGAATAACCTCCCAGACACCATCAAATCTTCCCCCAGTCTAAAGTCACTCAAGAGCTCCTTACTAACATACCTCAATACAGAATGCACCTGTAAACATGTAACCTAGTGACTATATTTCCTACATATTTATTTTCTGTTAATCTGTATATTTGTGTTTTTTTTAATATCTTGCATTGTATTACTTTGTATTTCTGTAACTGTAACAATTCAATGTTCTTGAACCCAGGACATACTTGAAAACGAGAGAAATCTCAATGTATCCTTCCTGGTAAAATCCTTTATAAATAAATAAATAAATACGTCGTAACTCAGATTGACCGCATATACGGATACATTGCATTAATATACCCAGTCTGATAGCATAGATTAGCCTGAGCATGCACAGTATATATTGTGTGTCTTGCACACATGGGATGAGTTGTACAACAGTCTGGTAGCCCGTTTTCCCAGACATACAATACCTCTGGGGCTGTTCAGATTTTCATTGGGATTTTTATCCTTGAGCAGTTTTAAGGACTTTCCATACTTGACACTTGATTTTTCTCTTCCAATGACACTCAGGTCATAACAGTCAATAAGGAGGAATCTAAACTTGGGGAAGGGGCTAAAATGATAAACATAAAAGGACTCGTGTCCACTTGGGCATTCGCTGTCCTCATTTAGGGATAACTGTCCCATTTCGTCCTCTATTGGCTTGGAGTTCAGCTTAGACTCCATTAAATATTCCCTTTGGAAATTGTAGAACTCGTGGTTCCCCCAGATGTGATGCAAAGGGATCTTCAGTTTTTCCAGCTCAGTCAGAATTTTGTCGAGTGACGCATCAGATGTTTTCTGCGGAACGTTAAACCCGTCAATGATGTCACCCAGCTGGAGGACGAACTTCGGTTTGACACTTTCTGCATTCCACTCCTGGACCGCATCTTTTACAAGAGACAGGCTGTTCCTGTAATATCTCATCCTGGTCTTCAGAAAATTGTATCCATCATCTATGTCAGCATACTGGATATCTGCTATGATTCCGAAGCTAAAATATGGCTCGGTTGTGTCATCCATCTCTACACATCCCAGGTCCAAAGTCACTACCCTAAAAAGAGAAAATCACAAACTTTCAATAAAGCAGAAAATCCCCATGAATCAGAATCAATGGAATTGTACACCATGGTCTACCTCTACCTGAAATGCTACCACTATTATGTATGTCCCTTTTAATTCCCAACGAGGATCGCTGTTGTAGATTATGGTGGAAAAGAACCAAGACATAAAGACTGATACATGACATATGCCCAGAGAACCCACGGTTGGCCCAAGACATTGTTCTACCTGGGAGCAAGAAAAAACACTGTTTGAGAGATTCCCTCAGGAGAACACCCTAATGGACATGCCAACAAGCGTACCTGTATACCCCCAACATAATGGACATGCCAACCAGCGTACCTGTATACCCCCAACTTAATGTACATGCCAATCAGCGTACCTGTATACCCCCAACGTAATGGACATGCCAACCAACGTACCTTTATACCCCCAACTTACTGGACATGTCAACCAGCATACCTGTATACCCCCAACTTAATGTACATTCCAACCAGCGTACCTTTATACCCCCAACGTAATGGACATGCCAACCAGCGTACCTGTATACCCCAACTTAAAGGACATGCCAACCAGCGTACCTGTATACCCACAACGTAATGGACATGCCAACCAGCGTACCTGTATACCCCCAACTTAAAGGACATGCCAACCAGCGTACCTGTATACCCACAACGTAATGGACATGCCAACCAGCATACCTGTATACCCACAACGTAATGGACATGCCAACCAGCGTACCTGTATACCCCCAACTTAAAGGACATGCCAACCAGCGTACCTGTATACCCACAACGTAATGGACATGCCAACCAGCATACCTGTATACCCACAACGTAATGGACATGCCAACCAGCGTACCTGTATACCCCCAACTTAAAGGACATGCCAGCATATGTGAAAAATAGCCGTTCTCTAAAATGTTTCCTGGGTCCCATTGACTCAACAGAACTCTTATGGGCCAGCCGGAGGATCTCAAATTTGTGACGGCAAGAATGCACCATTCCTTGACCCGGTGTGCGAGAAAGCGGAGCTACGATTGACATGCTGGAAGCAAAAGGACCCCCCAATCCAAAGGAAAACAAAACTGGGATAACAGTGGTCTTTGAGGCATAGAATAGATCACAGCCAGTCATCCCATGAGGTGCGCCATTCTGATCGTTAATATCCCCTAATTAATTCCTCATTTACACCCCTTTACCGTGTTTAGCACGTTATTCCCATTGAAAGAAAATCCGTGGACTTTTACCTAAATAGATACTTTAGCCAACTGATCAGGATCCCTGGGTTATGTTCAGCACCGAACGGCTAGGACAGCGCTGGCCAGCCAATGCCTTTTACACGTGTTTGCATGGAGAGTCGTCCAAAGCTAGCTCTGCCAGTTCCAGATGAGCCCCAAGGGAAACCCCTAGCACAGGGATCGAGGTGCATGTCTAAAATTATAAAATATATGGATGACACCACAAAGTAGAAGAAAAAAGTTCAATGTGCAATCAGGTCGAGAGGGCAAGCTGGATGCACCCGAATGTATGCGATAGCAAGTTTATCTTATCATGGTGACGCAGGAAGGAGCTAGACGGCAGAATCCATAGAAGCAGGGGTTTCTAAAGCAAATATTAACCAACACGTTTCATCAGAAGCTGCTGGGGACTTAACCAGGGATAGAACACGGGGACCGGGGAGTTTTCCAGCCACAGGGTGAGAGAGGGCCTGTCTGCAAATGATTCATCCTGCGGGATTTACCAACAGAAAGCAAATAATTCCAGCAGACATATCGCTGGGATGAAAGGTTCTAAACTCGGGAGCGTGTCCTGACCGCCGAGCGAAATGGCCGCGTGATCGGAGAGCTCCGCAGCCAAAGCCGACTCCGACCTCACAGCACACCATCAAACCCAGCAAGCCTCCACACACCCCTGGACCGCCGGAGACCGTTACCAACGCTCGCCCGGGCTCCATCAGACAGTTTATGGCCCCTAACAAGGAGGCCGCAGACCCGGCAGTGGAATCCAAGATGGCGGCCGCACGCGACGCTTCGACCCCCAGCTCCCCAAACCGATCGGAATCAGGGCATGCAGGTGAGCGCTGGGATCCCCCCCCCCAGACCTACATATGCTCCTCCGTTCCCTCCCCACCAGGGAAGACCTGGCGACCTCGATGGCCGGTCTACAGACCTCGCTGCTCTCCGAGATCAGGGGCCTGCGCGACGACCTAAACGGCCTACAGGACAGGATCACACAGGTAGAGGTGTCCCAGGCCCGCCAGCAAAAAATCTCAGCTACCCATGACTCGGCAATGGCAACACAGCACGACGCTGTACAGGCCCTGGCCAGACACGTGGAAGACCTTGAGAATAGAGGCCGAAGAAATAACATTAGAGTTAGGGGTCTCCCTGAAAGCGAAAATTCTCCTGCAGATTTGCGCCACACGCTCACTCGACTGTTTAACGAACTGCTGGACAGAGATCCCTCAACGGACATAAGAGTTCGAAAGATGCCACCGTGCCTTGCGCCCCCGTGGCCCGCCCGACGCACCACCCAGAGACGTAATCTGCTGCCTACTCCGGCACATGGTTAAAGAAGATATCTTAAAGAAGACGGAGCCCCACGACTTAGCAGCCAGAAATTTCCTCTGGGGTTCTTTAGCAACTCCACGGCCGGTAAGGTTTGTGGCACGGCGGTTCTAATATCTAGAGACGTCCCACTTAATGTCACCGATACGAAACTTTACACGGACGGGCGTTATACCTTTGTTAAGGGTACAATAGGCGATCAACCATACACCTTTGCCTCCATATACCTCCCGAACCGGAAACAACATCACACGCTCCGTTCCATTCTGACGACTTTAGCAGACTTCCAGGAGGGGGTACTGGTACTGGGAGGGGACCTCAATCTCCCTTTGGACGTCCGCCTTGACACCTCCAGGGGGGTTTCTAGTATCCCGCATGCAGTGCTTCGGCAAGCGCGAGCCTCCTTACACGCTCACCGACTGGTTGACTGCTGGCGCACACTGCACCCTACCACCAGGGACTACACTCACTTTAGCTCACCCCACCACTCCTATTCTAGGATAGATAGTGTCTTCCTCCCCTTCGGGCACCTCCGCCTCTTAGAATCAGCGACTATAGGCCCCTTGACATGGTCCGATCATAACCCAGTGATAATCACTATTCATTCGCCCCTACTACGGCCCAGAGAACGGCTTTGGCGCCTCAACGAGACCCTTATTGCCGACCCACTGATCAAAGAGGAACTCACTCAGTTGCTGCGCAATTATTTCACAGAAAACGCCCCCCCACACTCCACACCTCAGATCATTTGGGAGGCTCACAAAGCGGTGATAAGGGGATACCTCATACAACAAGGCTCGCTGAAAAAGAAAGCGTACACATCCACACTTGAATCCCTCCTTCAACGCATCCATGTCCTAGAACAGGCACATAAATATCACATAGACGACGCAAGTTACACCTCCCTTCTGGAGCTTCGGACTGAACTTCAATCCCTACTAAATGTTAAAGCCCAGAAAGCTTTTCTAGCGACTCGCAGACTCTTCCACGAACATGGTAACAAGTGCGGGAGGTTACTGGCCCGCACTCTCAGATCCCACATACATAAACTGTATATCTCCAAACTCAGCACACCCCAGGGATCTCACGTTACGCTACCCCGGGACATGATAGCGCTGCTTCAGGACCATTTCCATCACTTACACAACCTCCCTCAGGAGGAGGGTAGTACCCCCCCTCCCTCTTTAATGCTCCAGTTTAGACGCAAAAATGTCCACACTAAATTGTCCCTACTTCAGCGAACAGCTCTGGAATCGCCTTTCACTGTAGAAGAACTGTCGCAAACAGTCAAAAAAACACCGACAGGCAAAACCCCGGGACCGGACGGGTTTTCCCTACGGTACTATAAAGTATTTTTTCCCTCCCTTGCCCCGGCGTGGCTCGCTGCTTTTAATACACTGATTCAGAGGCCACACTCCCTGCCACCGCAAACACTAGCGGCCACTATTACCCTTATCCCGAAGCCGGGAAAAGACCCAGATGTCTGCGTAAATTACCGCCCCATATCGCTGCTTAACCAAGATATCAAACTGTTTGCAAAAGCCATTGCCTTGTGATTGGCCCGCTATGTCCCTGGGCTGGTACACCCCGACCAGGCGGGGTCTGTGCCGGGCAGGGAAGCAAGGGATAACACTGCGAGCACTCAACCTGATACACTCTGCCTCCCATCCCAAATCCGAACCCACACTCCTGCTCTCCACAGACGCCGAGAAGGCGTTCGACCGTGTACGGTGGGCCTTCCTCTTCCAAACACTGCGCTGCATGGGCTTTGGCCCCAATTTTATGGCCTGGATTAATGCCCTCTACTCATGCCCTTCGGCTAGAATTAATCTGAACGGCATCCTCTCCCCCTCGTTCCCTATCCGGAACGGAACACGGCAGCTTTCCGCGATGCTGTTTGCCCTCTCCCTAGAACCTCTTTTACAAGCAGTCAGGACAGATACCTCAATACACGGTGTGAAGGTGGGACTGCAACACCACAAGGTTGCCGCGTACGTGGACGACCTGCTGTTTTTCGTTAGCCAACCCCTGATGACCCTACCATCCCTTACAGCGCTCCTACGCGAATACAGCTCGTATAGTCACTACAAAATCAATCTGACAAAATCTGAGATCCTTGGGGTGAAAATCCCGCTTACAACACGCACGCAGCTGCAGGCGGCATTCCCGTTTAGATGGCGCAACTCCGCGATTAAGTACTTAGGCGTCCAGCTGACTTCAGACTTGTCTACACTGTACTCAACGAACTTCCTCCCATTGCTGCAATCCATTTCCTCGGACCTGGCGTCCTGGGCCTTCCCCCATGTCACCTGGTTTGGCCGCATCAACGTCCTAAAAATGAATATCCTTCCCCGCATACTGTACCTCTTCCAGACTCTACCGATCACTATACCTAGACTGTTCTTCAGCTCCCTGCAGTCGATCTTTATCACGTATGTGTGGAATAGCCGCCAACCCCGACTTAAATTTAGCCTTTTGACTGCCTCAAAACTCAAGGGTGGCCTGGACCTACCCAACCTTAAGCAATATTACCAAGCTACACATTTACTCCGCATCTCCGAATGGTCGAACAAACCCTTCAAAAGCTCTGGATACCCCCTAGGAGACCCCACTGGCGATGACCTAGCCTCACTCCCGTGGCTTCTGGGCACTAACACGAAATGCACGCCCTCCTCACACCCCACCATCTCTGCTACCCTTAAAATTTGGAAATCCCTCCAACGTTCCACGACAATTGCCCCATGGCCCTCTCCCCTGTCAACCACTTACCTGTATTCTCCAGATATGTCCACCCCGCCCAGGACGGGATCCAGCAGATCCGTGCCTCACTGTACATTGACGGAGATACATTCAAACTTCCAGCAGATATCCCACTGCCTCACCCACACTCATTCCTCACACGATTTCATCTGCACCGCCTGACCACGTACTTGCGCACCTTGGCACAGCCGTCCGCATTTACACGACCCCTTACCCCTTTTGAAATGCTGATACAACGCCCCTGCGCCCTGCCCCATGGTATATCCCTCCTCTATGGTCTGCTCAGGGATCTGACCTGCACTGAGCCCCCCTACAGTGCCAGATGGGAGGCTGACCTTCAGCAGCCCTTCACAGATGACGAGTGGGATAAAATTACCACCCTTGCCACAAAATGCTCCATAGCCAGCAGAACGCAGGAAACCGCCTATAAACTACTATCGAGATGGTATAAACCTCCCGCGCTGATTGCCCACTACGACACACGAACTGATGGCTCCTGCTGGAAATGTCATGCTCCCCATGCCAACATGCTACACATGTGGTGGTCCTGCCCGCATCTCCAACCTTTCTGGCGCACAGTACATAACACCATCTGTAAGATCTCCACTATGCCCCCTGACTTTTCGCCTGCCCCGATGCTTCTGCACCATACGGTTCTGTCGGTAGGGGACTATGCAAACTCACTGCACATCAGACTTTTGAACGCGGCCAAAGCTGTTATCCCCCGACATTGGAAATCTTCTACTGCCCCCTCCATTAAGGAATGGGTACAGGAACTACACGAACTCCGCAACATCGAAGACCTTCTCCACCGAGCGGCAGGCACCACAGAAACATCTGCACCGATGGTTTTACTGGCCGGCCGCCTGCCCTCCCACAGGTAGCCCTCTCACTACCTGAGACTGCGGGACTTGAGTAGCAGTGGTGGTATGCAAGAGAAACAAAGATGTACACTAGTATTTGAGGATTGCAGCTTAATGGAATGAATCTCACGACACCAAGGGACGTGGATCCCTCGCCCACCATGACTCCTGGGAAATCCTTTTTTTACCCCCCCAACCTCCCTCACACCCCCTCCTCCTTCACCTCCACTTCCTAATCCCCCAGTTATTCTGTACTTACCTGAAGGTTCTCAAACATGCCTACTGAACGCACCTCTATGTTGTAAAAAATGCCGAAAGAATACAGATGCATGCATTTTATATTGTATCATTGATGTTCAACCTTTGTTTATGGCACCCTTTAATTTTCAATAAAAAATTTGTTACAATAAAAAAAAAAAAAAAAAAAAGAACACGGGGACCCCACACAAGAACTGATCTGTCTGCTCTGTGTCCCCCTGGTTACATTCAGACAATCCTCCACAGGGTCATTTGCCTCCCCTGATAACATTGATCATTCTCCATGGGGGTCACTGTGTGATCCATATAACCTGTACATGTTACATTCAGACATTCCACCATGGGGGTCACTGTGTGATCCATATAACCTGTACATGTTACATTCAGACATTCCACCATGGGGGTCACTGTGTGATCCATATAACCTGTACATGTTACATTCAGACATTCCACCATGGGGGTCACTGTGTGATCCATATAACCTGTACATGTTACATTCAGACATTCCACCATGGGGGTCACTGTGTGATCCATATAACCTGTACATGTTACATTCAGACATTCCACCATGGGGGTCACTGTGTGATCCATATAACCTGTACATGTTACATTCAGACATTCCACCATGGGGGTCACTGTGTGATCCATATAACCTGTACATGTTACATTCAGACATTCCACCATTGGGGTCACTGTGTGATCCATATAACCTGTACATGTTACATTCAGACATTCCACCATGGGGGTCACTGTGTGATCCATATAACCTGTACATGTTACATTCAGACATTCCACCATGGGGGTCACTGATTTGTCTGTGCCCCCTGGATACATTCATGTTGCAGTATGTCAGCAGATTGAGAGGGTCTCCCCTGGTTTTCCTGGACATTTGGTGAAGGGCACTGATATAAAGAGTCCTATCCACAGGTTGCTGG
Organism: Leptobrachium leishanense; assembly: GCA_009667805.1. Lineage (NCBI taxonomy): Eukaryota > Metazoa > Chordata > Amphibia > Anura > Megophryidae > Leptobrachium > Leptobrachium leishanense. The sequence continues at coordinate 95,731,650 of CM019074.1, forward strand.
TGGATCACCTCTCTGTGGATATGAATGGTACATTGTGCAGGGCAGCACTTTTTCATGCAAGGCATGTGCTGGCTATACCCGGTGGATCTGGCAGCCCTGTCCTGTCCTGTCCTCCAGTCCACAGAGCTGGACACTAGGACAGGGACTGGATGAAGTTGGTACAAGAGACATGACACTGGCACCTCCACCAGAGGCGTGTAAAGGGTTACGTTTAAATTAGGGAAGGTGCTTCTCTTACCCCTCCGAGTGGCAGCACTCCTGCCCTAAGCTGCCGGCAGGTACATACATACCTACTGCTGCAATGCAGGGGGGCAGACACTTCCTGCAGCTCACACACACACATCATGTGACCGAGACGGCCCCGCCCCGTGGTGACAAGCACGCCAGAGTCACATGACCATCCGTGTTTCCTCTGGTAACATACCTCTGTCACTTTTGCTGTCACGTGTACCTACTCCACTTCCGGTCTCACCTGGGTCACATGGCCAGCCAGCAGCGTCACGTGTGCAGCCAGTGTCCCATGACGTGCTTAATCTGAGACTGGGGGCAGATGATGTGATGTCATCAGAAACACGACACAGTGACAGACAAATATTATAGCGTTATTATAATACATATCAGACATGATCATCAAGACCCCTTGGAAGCAGCAGCAGCAGCAGGTGCCCAAAACACAAGGGGGCATTTTTAATACTCCATAAAGGGATACTCTTAAAAATAGAGCATTTTTTTGTCCTTCACTAATTGGGTGGGTGCTTGCTGAGCCTCTGCTCAAATATTTTTTTCCAATCTTATATTTTATCTTATTTTATTAAGACCAATCAAGCCAGTTTAGTATTTCAGTGTCTCTTATTCTCGGTGCTGCTGCTGCTGTTAACTCAATATTTATACAATGTTGAGAAAGGATTTTACCAGGAAGGATACATTAAGATTTCTCTCTTGTTTTCAAGCATGTCCTGGGTGGCGAGTATGTACCGTTAGGTGTCTTGCCAAGGACACTTACTGGAGAGGTGCTCTTGCTGGGATCGAACCCATGTCTCCACAGGCTCTCTCCACGCAGAGCAGTGATATTACCGCTACTCCACCCAGCCGGTATATTGTATAACCCAGCCGGTAATGTTGCAAGAAAGCTTGAGTTGAACACTCCCATGCCAATAAATTCACTGCTATAGGCATCACATATTTAATTGTTGTTTTTTAAAATATCTATTACACAAAAAATACCCTATTTAACTGCTGTTATTAACCCCTTCGCCGCTGAGCCGTGTAGCCATTTTTTTCCAATTTGTCCGTGCAATTACTTCAACTTGCAACATTGTGTTTAAAAACATTTGTAGCGGCGGGGGGACGTTGCCAGCCACCAAAGAGAGCGGACGTTCTCTGGAGGAGCTCCGCATTGCTTTCTTCCTTCGGGGACCTATCGCTGATTTTTTCTGGCAAGTTGACTCACCTGGAGGGAGCTGAAGGGCTGGCCAACGGAATTGATTTGTCAGGGGTCCACACTGCTCCCCCCCGGAGAAGAGACATACCCAGGCGCTGCCGTCTGCATCCACCATGCGGTCGGCGGCCATCTTGCGGCCTGTCGGACAATCCTGAATGTCCCCCTGCTCCGCTGATCTGTGGGGCTCGTCCCGTCTTAGCGTTCCGTTGGGGACTGTGGAGATGTTGGGCCCACGTCTCCCGGCCGCTTTGGTTGACTGTTTTGCGGGAGAGTCGGATGGATCGGCGGTCGGGCGGCGAGGGAGCACGCCTCCCCCTTCTGGAAGTACTGGGGCCTTGGCTTTGGGCCTAGATGCCTGTCTGAGGCTGCTGCAGGGTGAGGATGACGATGTGCCGCTCACCAGAGGCGTCTGGCGTCGCATGATGGCAGCGCTACAGGGAAGCACAGAGAAGATCCTGAAAGCGACTGTGGTAGTGACTACGGCGTTCCTGGGTCCTGCTGAGACTAGTGAGACCGAAGTGGAGATCTTTGAGAGCTGTGATAGTGGTGGCGATCTGGATGGAGCGCAGGGCCACGAGAGTTGGCCACCGGGGGTGACCCTGGACCGACGTGAAGGAACAGAACCGGTGCCTGGTGTGATTCGGAAGCCGGTTACAGTGTGTGGATCAGTTCCCTTTCGATGGCTTACACGGTTGGAGGTGTTTGAACTGGGACTTTGTCGACCTTTGCTTCAGAGGGAGATCGAGGTGGATGATAGGGAGGTTTGGAGCGCTCGATGTACCCTAGGTGGGCAATTTGTGACTGGCGGTGCTGCTGACCCTGTTTGGTGGCGGGATACAGGCTGAAGCAGACAGACTGTTACCTGATGGCTTTCCCTCCTTCCCGGCCTGGATCCTGGCTCATGGACATCGCACCTTTTCGATTGCCCTGTTTTGGTCTTATTCCCCCCCACCCTGTGACACCCTCCCCACTTCCCCATTTTTATTTCAAATGGCTTCATCAGGATACCTTAAGGGGTGCAACTGAAGCCTGGTGCCTAGCTTGCCCCCTGGGTGCCTGGGCCAGTGCCATATACCCCCCATGGCCTTCTCCAATAGTCTTTGACCACTCGGGACTCTGCCAGGGTCGGCACGGTTTTGGCCTTTTGCCTTTTCTTTTGTTGCTGTTTGTTTTTTCTTTCCTTGATTTATGCTCACTCGGCTGACCTCTTTATTATTATTACTGCTGACTAGTTGATTTTTATACTGCCTTCTAGATGTTATAAATGACACTATGCTGCTTTTCGTTGATCTTTTATAGCTGAAGTTTCTTCTGCTTTGGTGTGTTTCTTATGAGTGTGATAATTGGCCCTGCGAGGCCAACCTTGCCGGTTGATTTGTGACCATTTGATTGAAAATAAAAGTCGTGATTACGGAAAAAAAAAAAAAAAAAACATTTGTAGCAAAATATTCAGCAGTCGCTGTAATTTAAGACGCTTGATTCTTCCATAGGGGGTTAAAGACGCTAAAATAAGTGATTACCAAATATTTTTTCCTATATCGGGAGATTTTACTCACCTTTCGTCCCTCGGTACACGCAGCTCCTCTTCAGCTCCGGGGCTTCCAAACCTGGATATCCATGGAGTGAGCTTTCCCTGTATTCTGCCCTCTCTCTGGCTGCTGTGATGCAGCAGTACAATATGTTGAGTTTTATGTTACGGTAAGGGCGGAGGCTGCTCCTTGTAGCTTGTTTACAGTAATACAGGGTTGAAAGGCGGGGGATCTCACTGGGAATTTTCTTTCTCCCCAGGGGTATACTAATATTGCATTTAAAATATATGAAAACCGATTTTTGAATCCCAACGTCTGATTATTGTATTAAAATGCAAAATCGAGGTTTATTTTGTTTTTTTTTTTTTTAGTGAAAGGGATAAATACTGAAATAATAGTAAATTCATTGCGTTTTATGGTTTCTTCCATAGATTTCACTTTCCTGTGTGTCCCTGGACGGCAATCTGCTTGCGTGCTGCATTAATGTCGTGTGTTTTTATGCACACCTCCCTTCCCGGGGGAACTCATGATGGCAAAGCGTTAGAAATGTGCAGGCACTGAATGGGTTAAGAGAAGAACTCAGTGTGGGCTGGGCTTCACATCCTTCCCAGGAAATGCAGCTAGCTTCCAGTGATGGCAGAATGCACATTAATGTGTAACTTTCTATGTCCAGCAGGGAGCAGTTTCATCACTTTATGGAGGGACGTGGTTAAATGATGTCCTCTTCACCCTTTACATTGTGTTCCCAAACCCAGCAGAGGCTCTGGAGGGTCTGCAATGCTCTAATGTCTGTGTTTTTTGGTCTGGCAGCCTTCGTGCAAGTAAGTATCTTGTAAAAGACACATTGTAACCAGTGTGACACATAAAGCCTAACCTGAAACTTCCAAAATGTCAGGGGTGCGGTTAGGGAGAGCTTTGTACGTGAGGACCAGCATTTTGAATTGGATTCTAATGCTGGCGGCACATGATCGTTCAGGCACTGCGTTCACTGCATTTTTTGACGGGAGATGTTGTGTGTACTGCGTGAAAGTGCATCCGCAACGGACGCACGTTTCGACTGGAGATATTGTATTCAACAGACAATCAGTAATGCCATCGGCAGATGCTTCAGTGTGCCGGCCTTCGCACTTGCGCTGGTAAATATTTACACCCACAAGAAGCAGCCCGTAGTTCCTGCGGGACACCTAGCTTTGTCACGTCCATGCCATTTTCGCGTCCGTAGCAATACGCAAATGCCGTTTGTGAACAAGTGCGCAGGTGCATCATGCAGTGTTCTTAATTGACTCAATTAAAAAGCTACGACGGACGGCAAATTGAGCGCACAGACGGACGCAAAAAATCCGCTCGTATGCCGCCAGCCTTAAGGAAACAGGGAGCCAGTGTAGAGATTGACAAAGAGGTGAGATGTGTGAGAGGTGCAGGAGGTGAGGTGTATGAGTCGGGCACAGGTATTCATAACAGACTGCAGAGGGAGAATCTGGGATCTCTTAAGGCCAGAGAGAAGGAGGTTACAGCAGTCGAGGCAGGAGATAATAAGAGCTTGGATGAGCATTTAGTAGAGTCCGGATTAAGAAAGGGATGGACGCGTGCAATGGTTTTTTAAGTGGAAGTAGCAAGATTTTGGTTAATGACTGAATGTGAGGAGTAAAGGAAAGCTTGGAGTCCAAGCGGACCCCGAGGCAACGTGCCTGAGGGGTAGAAGTAATGGTGGCACCATTTACCTGAAGGCGCAAGAATGGAGCATTTAGAAGGAGGGAAGACGAGATGTTCAGTTTTCAAAAGGTAGAGCTTTAGGAAACGGGAAGTGATCCAGTCGGAGACAGCCGAGAGGCAGGCTGTAACACGGTCCAACACATGAGGAGAGAGATCGGGAGAGGAAAGATCTAATTCATAAGCTGCAGGAAGGAAATCAAGGCAGGTCACCTGGGATTCCTTTTCGATTTCTTACCTGTAGTGTATGGATTCTACATGCTGCAGGGTGGCATTTTTCTTGCATTTCGAAACACGAAACGGTAATTTTTATCCGAATTTTGATCGGAATGAAATGGACATGTCTAATGAAAACCCCAATCACAATGTCACTAATAAGTAAGACAGGAGATGGATTAGGGGTGTCTCGGTTAGCTTGGAATGTGGGATAACGGAGACCTGCTTGCAAGAGGCTGCCTTTTAACCCTTTGCGACCTGTAAAAAATGAATTATTCCTTTTGTGAACAAAATGCTATGAAGACACTGCAGCTCAATATTTCTTCACTTCGTTTTACTTCATAGTTTCACCTCATAATTTTTTCACTTTCTTTTTTTTTTGCAGAAAAACGATCCAGATGCTGAATTATGGATTGTAAGTATTCGTAACGTCACACATTCTAATGCAGGGCTGTCAAACTCCGCCTCCCCCAGATGTTGCTGGACTCCAACTCCCTTGATTCCCTGGCCATCTATTGCAAAGAATTCTGAGAATTCGTACCGGCTGGGTGGAGTAGAGGTAACATCACTGCTCTGCGTGGAGAGAGCCTGTGGAGACATGGGTTCGATCCCGGCCAGAGCACCTCTCCAGTAAGTGTCCTTGCGCAAGACACCCAAAGGTACATACTCACCACCCAGGACATACGTGAAAACGAGAGAAATCTCAATGTATCCTTCCTGGTAACATACTTTCTCAAAAAATTGTGGGCATCAACACCTGGAGGGCCATGAGTTTGTCAGCTCTGTTGTAAAGTCTAATGCAGGGCTGTCAAACTCCCAACCAACCTAGTTGCTGATGCCTACAATTCCCATGATTCCTTCAATGCAACAGACGGCCAGAGAATCATGTGGGTTGTAGTTCAGATACATCTGGGAGGGCCGTAGGTTTGACAGCCCTGGTCTCGGGGGAAATCCGTTTTTATTATTCTCTGGGGTTAATTCGGCTTATTGACCGGAAAAAGAACCAAGTACAAATATTATGGACCTGTTAGAAATCTATAAAAAAATTTTTTTAAAATAGGCTGAATTCAGACAGCCCCGCTGCAGCCAATGACAGTGATCAGCTGCTGGGGTGAGAGGTGGGCCAGAAAGCTGCGTGGTGGGTTTACCTCCAACCACCACCACTAAGCAGTAAATTGATGTGGAATTGTAAATTTCGGGCCAGAATAGCTGAATTTGAGAAGTTTTTTATATTTTTCTCTGTAACTGTATCATTCCTTTTTATAAGACACTACTCTACCCCTCGCCCTCTTGTGACTCATTTCAAGTTGTTTTTCTATTTTAATGACTTTTCTTCTCTGACTTTTTCCCAGATAAAAGTTGTCTGAATCATCATTTGTGAACTTTTTCCATTTTTACCCCCCTCCCCTTTCAGGTTCTGTATCTAGTTCCGGCTTTCCTCGTTCTCCTTGTTGGTGTTAATCCAGACATACCAGGTATACTGTACTATATTACCAGAGGTGATGGGGTGGGCTGTATCTCCCTCCTCGAGATTCCAGTTCGGTCACGTTTCCCTGCACGCATACTCTTGCAGCATGCTAAAGGACTGTGCACCAAACTCCTGCAGTACATAGGATCCATATGCTGCAGGACGGACAGCCATTCATTAAAGCAATGTCATTTCCTTCCTGCAGAATACTTCATATCGCGGTAGAGCATTTCATATGCCGCGCATTGGAGTTACTATATGCAAAACATGGCCAATCTGGCAGCCATACTCCCAAATACATATTCGGGGATGGAAAGGATGAAGGGTTCATCAACTTTTTTTTCCGTGGGTTCAACAATTCTCGGATGTTACTGCAAGCAAGGCCTTCTAAACTAAAACGTTTTGGTTGTCACCCTAAATAACTCCAAACCCCTGCAAATGCTGCTGCAAATCCTAATGCTAATCCCTGTAAATGGGAGGGGAGGGGTACACTGAGATGTCTAAAATTCCCCCAACTCTTTGAGCTCCCCAAACCATCGATCGTCCTTAACTTTCAAATACCCGTAATCAATTGCTGATTTATGGTGCATGAAAGTGCTGCCCTGTAACATGTAGAAAAAATAGTTCTCTCTCAAAGCGTAACCCATAAAATATAGTTTTTAGGTGATTTTTAAAATGTGGAATTTTAGGCCGGCATCAGGTGAACGCAGTGATCACATCCGTGTCGCCGCACAGTTTAACATCCGTCGTAGCATTGAATCATGATCAATAGAGACCCACACACCAAGTATGTGCACACCGAACTGCGCACGTACAACGCACGTGGCACTGGACGCAATTTAGGCAAAAACGTAAAACTGCTAGAACGGACGCGCAGAGTGCGCCACGTCCGCGTAGCGTTGTGTGTCTGTGATGGAACGAAGTCAGACGGACCGCATTTGCGACGTCCAACACCTTGACGCACAAAATGGCTTTTCATCTCGTGTATCAATTTTTATCATTTTTCATATAATTTTTTTTTCCCATAATTCCCTTTTTTATTCTACGTCCGTTGAAAAAAACAGACCGTGTGGCTTCTTCAGTATCTTCCGTCAGGGTGTCTGTCCTGTCTGCACACACGCACAGTGCGCTCAGACTGCGCTTGTCTGACATTAGCCTTACACGTTGCAAAGGTTTGAAATCCGAATGGAAATTTAAACTTTCATTAATTTTATTAATTGGATTGATTGGATTTGATTTTATTAATTGGATGATTAATATCATTCTTTGGTAACACGGCATTATACAAATAGTAATATATTTTGAAACTGCTGAGTCCATTGAAAGTGATATATAATGTGTCTGGGTCCTGTAATAAAACATTACTTCAAATAGCATTTAAGAATTTGTATTTTACCAGGAAGGATACATTGAGATTTCTCTCGTTTTCAAGTATGTCCTGGGTGGCGAGTATGTACCGTTGGGGAACAAACAAGGGGCAGGTGCTCAGCGCTCACAAGATATAGAAAAAATCCTTATATGTTCTGATATTCAGTACATGTGACAGTTCATAGTCGTGAATTACAGTTCATCAAGATATTCACTTTCAGGAGCCTCGTTAGGCTCGATCACCTCGCCTGCGGGTGTTTCAATCGGCTCACCCAATAGCCCTCAGCGGTTCACCGGTTGTATAGCCCTGGTGTCCTTAGGAGTCCCGGGTAGTCCACAGGTCCTTTCACAGTGGCATCTCCTTGCTGATCCTCAAACAGCAGAGTCTCACTTCTCTGAAGCTCCAGTCGCTGTTTTGCTGTGGCTCCTGATTTCCCTGTTGAATTATGCATGTACCGTTAGGGGTCTTGCCCAAGGACACTGTCACGTCTTGGCCTTGCCCCCTGCTGGTGGTAGCAGGGATTCCTGTTTATTTTTGTTTTCAGCCTGCAGGCCATCTGTTGGGCTTATTGGCCTGCGGTCACATGACCTGTTCTGCCCTATAAGTACGACCAGGACTCCCCTTGATCCTTGGACCAGGATAGTCTTTCATACCTAGTCCCTGTATGCTGGTTTACTTTGATTTGCTGTGTATGACCTCTGGCTCATGTATTTAGGATCCCTCTCTTGCCTGACCCCTCTAGTATGATATTCCGTGTATGACCTTTGGCTCTTGTATTTGGATCTCTCTTCTGTCTGTCCCCTGTACTGTACCGTGCTTAGGAATCTGTATGTCTGCATTCATCGTATGTTTGGTTTATGTTTTGTTCGTCATGCAGGCCTAGCCTAGTTAGTATCTCGAGACCACCTTTCAAGGATCTCAGTCAGGGCTTAGGGATCTTTCGAGTTTCTGTTAAGATCTTGGTTTGTTCCCTGGAATCTGTATGTCTGCATTCATCGTATGTTTGGTTTATGTTTTGTTCGTCATGCAGGCCTAGCCTAGTTAGTATCTCGAGACCACCTTTCAAGGATCTCAGTCAGGGCTTAGGGATCTTTCTAGTTTCTGTTAATATCTTGGTTTGTTCCCTGGAATCTGTATACCTGCATTTATTGTCTGTCTGGTTTATGTTTTATTCATCTTGCAAACCTAGCCTAGGTAGTATTTCGAGACCATCTTTCAAGGATCTCAGTCAGGGCTTAGGGATCTTTCTAGTTTCTGTTAATATCTTGGTTTGTTCCCTGGAAGCTGTATACCTGTCCTTAAGGCTTCATCTCTGCAGATTGGGGGTTCCCCTCACCCTATAGGGGGCTCCCCGTTACATTATCCTGGTCCCAGAATAGAAGCTGGCAGGTATGTCTCATATGTATGAAGCTATATTGAACTTGGTGCTTGCTATGCTGAAAGAGCTGCAGAGGTTAATGGAGGCTCTGAGCCTATCACCTGCTGCAGCTAACGATGCAGCACCACCCTGCACTACTTGCAAATCCATGTATGAGAAGGAAAGACGCAGGTTGTATGGTCTCTGTTTTTATTGTGCAGATCCAAATCACACTATTGAGCATTGTGTATTAAAACCTGTTAAGCAATGGCAGGGGAACCATATATCCAGGTATCGCTATGGAGGTACTGGTGTGTCCTCCATAGGCATCCAGACTGGCAGAATAGCCACCTCAAATCTGGTGAATCATGGGATCACTATGCCCTCGTCTCCCAGTGAGGTTTCAGTGTCTCCGGTTGGGAATGCTATGCCAGCCATGTCTGTATCCACTAGTACGCTGCCAGCCATGTCTGTATCCACTGGCACGCTGCCAGCCATGTCTGTATTCACTGGCACGCTACCAGCTATGTCTGTATCCACTGGCACGCTGCCAGCCACGTTTGTATCCACTGGCACGCTGCCAGCCACGTTTGTATCCACTGGCACGCTGCCAGCCATGTCTATATCCACTGGAACACTGCCAGCCAGGTCTATATCCACTGGCACGCTGCCAGCTATGCCTGTTCCCACTGGCAATGAAATGCCAGCCATGTCTGTATCTACTGACACGATGCCAGTCATGTCTGCTTCCCCTGGCACGAAGCCAGCCATGTCTGTTCCCACTGGCAATGAAAAGCCAGCCATGTCTGCTTCCCCTGGCACGAAGCCAGCCATGTCTGCTTCCCCTGGCACGAAGCCAGCCATGTCTGCTTCCCCTGGCACGAAGCCAGCCATGTCTGCTTCCCCTGGCACGAAGCCAGCCATGTCTGCTTCCCCTGGCACGAAGCCAGCCATGTCTGCTTCCCCTGGCACGAAGCCAGCCATGTCTGCTTCCCCTGGCACGATGCCAGCCATGTCTGTATCCACTGGCTTGCTGCCAGCCATGTCTGTATCCACTGGCACGCTGCCAGCCATGCCTGTTTCCACTGGCAATGAAATGCCAGCCATGTCTGTATCTATTGGCACGATGCCAGCCATGTCTGTATCTACTGGCACGCTGCCAGCCATGCCTGTTCCCACTGGCAATGAAATGCCAGCCATATCTGTATCTACTGGCACGATGCCAGCCATGTCTGTATCCACCGGCACGATGCCAGCCATGTCTGTATCCACTGGCATGATGCCAGCCATGTCTGTATCCACTGGCACGCTGCCAGCCATGTCTATCTACTGGTACAATGCCAGCCATGTCTGTATCTACTGGCACGATGCCAGCCATGTCTGTATCCACTGGCACGCTGCCAGCCATGCCTGTTCTTACTGGTAATGAAAAGCCAGCCATGCCTGTTCCCACTGGCAATGAAATGCCAGCCATGTCTGTATCCACTGGCACGCTGCCAGCCATGTCTGTATCTACTGGTACAATGCCAGCCATGTCTGTATCTACTGGCACGATGCCAGCCATGTCTGTATCCACCGGCACGATGCCAGCCATGTCTGTATCCACTGGCACGCTGCCAGCCATGCCTGTTCTTACTGGTAATGAAAAGCCAGCCATGCCTGTTCCCACTGGCAATGAGATGCCAGCCATGTCTGTCTCTATTGGCACGATGCCAGCCATGTCTGTATCCACCGGCACGATGCCAGCCATGCCTGTTCTTACTGGTAATGAAAAGCCAGCCATGCCTGTTCCCACTGGCAATGAGATGCCAGCCATGTCTGTATCTATTGGCACGATGCCAGCCATGTCTGTATCTACTGGCACGCTGCCAGCCATGCCTGTTCTCACTGGTAATGAAAAGCCAGCCATGCCTGTTCCCACTGGCAATGAAATGCCAGCCATGTCTGTTTCTACTGGCACGAAGCCAGCCATGTCTGTATCCACTGGCACGCTGCCAGCCATGCCTGTTCTTACTGGTAATGAAATACCAGCCATGTCTGTAGCTACTGGCACGAAGCCAGCCATGTCTGTTCCCACTGGCAATGAAAAGCCAGCCATGTCCGCTTCCCCTGGCAAAAAGCCAGCCATGTCTGTATCTACTGGCATGAAGCCAGCCATGTCTGTATCTATTGGCACGAAGCCAGCTATGTCTGTATCCACTGGCACGCTGCCAGCCATGCCTGTTCTTACTGGTAATGAAATGCCAGCCATGTCTGTAGCTACTGGCACGAAGCCAGCCATGTCTGTTCCCACTGGCAATGAAAAGCCAGCCATGTCCGCTTCCCCTGGCAAAAAGCCAGCCATGTCTGTATCTACTGGCATGAAGCCAGCCATGTCTGTATCCACTGGCACGAAGCCAGCCATGTCTGTATCCACTGGCACAAAGCCAGCCATGTCTGTATCCACTGGCACGAAGCCAGCCATGTCTGTATCCACTGGCACAAAGCCAGCCATGTCTGCTTCCCCTGGCACGAAGCCAGCCATGTCTGCTTCCTCTGGCACGAAGCCAGCCATGTCTGTATCCACTGGCACGAAGCCAGCCATGTCTGTATCCACTGGCACGAAGCCAGCCATGTCTGTATCCACTGGCACGAAGCCAGCCATGTCTGCTTCCCCTGGCACGAAGCCAGCCATGTCTGTTCCCACTGGCAATGAAAAGCCAGCCATGTCCGCTTCCCCTGGCACGAAGCCAGCCATGTCCGCTTCCCCTGGCACGAAGCCAGCCATGTCTGCTTCCCCTGGCACGAAGCCAGCCATGTCTACTTCCCCTGGCACGAAGCCAGCCATGTCGGGTACTGGTAATGAGAAGCCAGCCATGTCGGGTACTGACAATATGTCATTCGTGATGCCTGAGGCTGGTACCTTGCCAGTGGTGTCCGGGACAAGCTGTACGTCAGCAATGACAGCTGTACCCAGGTTAGACGAGACAGCTGTGACCACGTTTTGTTATGAGGCCGATGTGCCTGGATTGGCACATGAGACCACTGTGCCCTTGCCCCACAGTGAGTCCAGTGTTGTCCCCACCATTGTCAAGCCTTGTGAGGTGGTCACAAAGTCTAAGAGAAGACAAGAAAAGGTGATCAACCCTAGCCAATCTGGTTCTGAAACTGCCACACTTTGTTCTGGTTCCATTGATACTACACCCTCTAAGTCCGAGGTTGCCTTACTCCGCACAGTAATCAGGGAAATTCAGCAAGCTGGTGGTTTAAAGGGTATTGAGATCCCTAAATCACATTGTGTTCCCACGGAATATATACGGACGCCTTCTGGCTTTTGGATGAGTGAGAGGCACTGGGTAGTGCTCCAGAGACACCCTGACATTCTGAAAGGGCTGTTGGAAGACTCTGATTCAGATGATCCACAATATACTCCTCCTGGGGAGAGGTGTAAAATTGTTGTGGCGCCAACTGTACCATGTCCTGGTGATGTCCCATATCCCGAGAGTGTACCAGTCATGCACACACCCTGTACTGTATCGGTCGGGGCCACGTTTAATGGCAAGGTCATTGTCTCTGGGGTAGACAGTAAGTCCACTGTGTCTAGTGGTTCCACTGTGGGTTGTAATATACAATCTCGGGGCACGACTACCGTCACTGGATCTGGCAGTACCTCTGATACCTCTATGTACCATGGTGTGGACAGAACTCCTAGATCACGGTCCAGGAGACGCAAGAGGACTAACCATAAACAACCTGGGACTGATGATTCACTCCGTTCAAGGTCCAAGGTACTCATGCCGTCGGACCCTCGGGTACGAGACCCTAGCCCGGTTGCCGAGGGTTGTGTACGGGCCTCTAATGGTGCAGTGATCTGCAGAGAGGACCTGGAGGTTTACGAAAGAGCTTTGCTTGCTCAGGCACATGCTGACTACTCTGAGTCTGAGTGGGATTCCAATGGGTACTGGTGACTGGTCTTGTCCGTTTTCATGCCATCCATGTTTTCTTTCTTGGGTGCCCAGGAGGTCACCCGTAAGGGAGGGGGTTATGTCACGTCTTGGCCTTGCCCCCTGCTGGTGGTAGCAGGGATTCCTGTTTATTTTTGTTTTCAGCCTGCAGGCCATCTGTTGGGCTTATTGGCCTGCGGTCACATGACCTGTTCTGCCCTATAAGTACGACCAGGACTCCCCTTGATCCTTGGACCAGGATAGTCTTTCATACCTAGTCCCTGTATGCTGGTTTACTTTGATTTGCTGTGTATGACCTCTGGCTCATGTATTTAGGATCCCTCTCTTGCCTGACCCCTCTAGTATGATATTCCGTGTATGACCTTTGGCTCTTGTATTTGGATCTCTCTTCTGTCTGTCCCCTGTACTGTACCGTGCTTAGGAATCTGTATGTCTGCATTCATCGTATGTTTGGTTTATGTTTTGTTCGTCATGCAGGCCTAGCCTAGTTAGTATCTCGAGACCACCTTTCAAGGATCTCAGTCAGGGCTTAGGGATCTTTCTAGTTTCTGTTAATATCTTGGTTTGTTCCCTGGAATCTGTATACCTGCATTTATTGTCTGTCTGGTTTATGTTTTATTCATCTTGCAAACCTAGCCTAGGTAGTATTTCGAGACCATCTTTCAAGGATCTCAGTCAGGGCTTAGGGATCTTTCTAGTTTCTGTTAATATCTTGGTTTGTTCCCTGGAAGCTGTATACCTGTCCTTAAGGCTTCATCTCTGCAGATTGGGGGTTCCCCCTCACCCTATAGGGGGCTCCCCGTTACAGACACTTACTGGAGAGGTGCTCTGGCTGGGATTTGAACCTGTGTCTCCACGGTTATAGAGCAGTGATGATACCTCTACTCCATCCATCAGTCCCTCCCACCTGTGGCATGCCGCAGTCCTGTGTGAGAAGGGGAATCCGTGAATGCAAGTATCTCCTCCCCCTCTTTTTTTTTTTTTTTCTTTCAATTAATCAAGTCAGCACTGATCTAAATAAAGGGAGTGATGTTGTGTGAAATGTAACACGTGCTCTTTAAACGGTTTTATTGACTCTCTTTAAATCCTTGTCACGAGTATGAAATTTAGACGTTAGTAGTCTCTCCTGTTGTTGTTTTCTCTGTGATGTTTTTATTCAGTTTGCAAACTATTAAAGTAATACTAGTGGCTGCCTGGATTGATACTTTCTAATATTTATTTAATTTGCATTAACATTGTCTTTTTGTGGCCTCTTCCATTTGTGTGGGGTTTTTATTTTATATACAAATTAACTTATCCATGTCGTGTCATTGAACTCTGATGAAATTGCCGGCTGGGTGGAGTAGAGGTAACATCACTGCTCTGCGTGGAGAGAGCCTGTGGAGACATGGGTTCGATCCCAGCCAGAGCACCTCTCCAGTAAGTGTCGTCCTTGGGCAAGACACCTAACGGTACATACTCGCCACCCAGGACATACTTGAAAACGAGAGTAATCTCAATGGATCCTTCCTGGTAAAATCCTTTCTCAAAAAAATAATAATTGACCTCTGGTATTTTATATTCTTCTCCTAAGGTCACGGGATCTGGAAAACACTTGCAGACCTGCATACTGCTGTCTGTGTAACGGGTGCAGCTTATCTCTTGGGCAACTTGTATCTTTCTGGAACCAAAAACCTCCTGCACGAGGAAGAGGGCAGGCAAGTCTGGTGCACTGTTTGAAAAGGAATACTTGATAGGGCATGACTTTTTTTTTTTTTTTTTTTCCTCTAATCAATTGCCAAGGAGTGTTTTCATCCCTCCCAAAAAAAGCTGCATTTCACGTTAGCTGTGCTGATTGGCAGTGTCAGTCAACCCTTGTTATTTGTGGTTTTGATTATTCATGGATGCAGACAGACATGTCTAGTCAGAGTTCATTTTATAGTATGTGGGGGGAGGTGGATTTGGGCCAAGACAGAGTAGGGGGGGGGGGAAGACTTTGGGGGAAGCAGAATGGAGTAAAAAAGAAAGTGTACTTGTGCAAGACAGGCATGGGGTGCAGTCACACGCACTATACAATGTATAAGCTCGGAAGCACACCATAAATAAATAACAATATCTTTATTGAAAAACACAAATGAACAACAATGGTAAATCAAATAAGTAAATAAACAGCACAATTCATGTATATTTATTTATTTGCAAAGTATTTTACCAGGAAGGATACATTGAGATTTCTCTCGTTTTCAAGTATGACCTGGGTATATATATATCTCAAATGCCTGGAAATGAGAGATACATCTGTGTACTGGGCACATAAATAATGGAGAAAATACTCACAAAATGTAAGCCTGCAAGAAACACACCTGGCCCAACCAACTGGTCAGTGCATACAAATAGATAAACTACCCAATATGATGGGAAACACACTGGGGCAAGACCAATAACCCCAGGAATCAGTCAAGCTATGTTGCACATATATACCTGCATAAGAACACAACTTAAAGCCAGAAAAGAAAAACCAAGGGGAACCCGCACTGCAGCAGGACAGCAGAGAGCGGATAACCCGATGTTTCGATGTAAAGACCTTTATCAAGGGTACAGTTATTTATTCTATATTCAGTGTGCATTACAACAGTCTTTCTTTGCATTGTTTAGTCACATGATCACGACTATCTGGTGTTTGGACAGAGCCACTGGTCTTGCTGATGATTATCCCGGGCTGCACTTTTCTGCCTTCGCCACTTAACAGATAATCATGGGATTCATTTAAACGGGGTGTCATTTTTTTAATTCTTTTTTTTTTTATCTCTATATCTGTGACTTCTGCACAATCAGGATTCCCAAAAAACAATGCTATAGGTTCTATTAAAGATATCCAGGTAGATGGACCAGCACTTCAGGGTATTCCCAGCAAAAAAAAAAAATGGCACTCCGCCCCCCCCCCCCCGCCCGTGTGTGTGTGTATATATTTAATTTTATTATTATTGGCTGTAATTGAACATGAAAAAATGAGGGTCGACTTTTAATAGCTTCTGGAGAAAAAGGGGGCAAAAAGAAATGAACACATGCAGCAATGTTATATATTAAAGTGCTTTCTATCCACAGCGCTGATATCTGGTTTATATTAATGTCCAGCGCGGGGATTTTTTCAGCCTCTTAGTCTTGGGACGCAGAGTGATAAGGCGCAAAATCTTGGCCAGTCACAACTGCAGCTTAAGGATAGATTTCATAGCTTTATATATAAATAATATTTTTTTTAAGTTTCTAATTAAAGTATGTTTTTGCCACAAAATGCTCATAGTTACTGTCTCTTTTCTAGAGAATTGTCCGGACTGGTGATAATCGTGGTGTGGATGCTGCTCTGTAGGAAAACCACAAAGTATGTTTGGTACTTTCTCAGCTTCTTTTTTAATGTGTCGGAATTCTCGTGGAGACGGTATAAAACGGCCAATAAGCACGTTCATTTGTTTCTCTTCTCTTTGTAACAGAGCATCTGTTGGAGGATTCCGAGTGGCCATTGCTTTCGCCATCTCAGCGTTCCCGTTTCTAGTCTGGCTGTATGTTTACATTGATAAAGAAATGAGGACGTCGTGGCCGCAGCATTGCAAAACGGTCATTTAAATGTCCAGGGAATGAATGCGGCTTGTGAGAACACAACCTGACCGGTCAAATCAACATCGTACTATTTCATACAGTGCTAATATTTGTAGCACTTAAACTGGGGTGGACTAACCTTCTGGGGTACGGCCTGGCCTCAGAGGGGACCCCAAGCCACTGCAGATAAAAAATTAAATCATGGGGAAATAGTCTCAGCAGCCAGAATCAAAGCTGGCAACTGTTAAACGGTGAAGAGAGACGCAGAGAAGCGGTGCTCTGAGGCTTGTGAATGCATAGGGTTTGACAGGTCCGGGGGAGGCCTGGACCACACTGCCCTTTACGATTCACTGAAGTGGTGGCTGTTGTCAGATGAGGCTCAACACTTTCACTTTGAAAATAGTATTGAAAAATAAATTCTGTAATAACAATGTACATATGGGTTGTATTTGTATGGGGGGCATGATCCTCTATTGCATAGGGGGCCCCAAGAGTTGTCAGTATTCCCTGCACTTAAACAGTATAAATTGGGAAGTAAAATCACAACAAACAGGGTTATTTAAAGAGAATCGAAAAGTCACCGCACGTTCGGTGACTTTTCGTTCTCCTCAATTCGGTAGGATTTGGCGATCCCATTTTGGCGACCCTGCGGTGTATTCAGCAAGCACCACAGGGCCGTCGTAGTGCAGGGAAAACCTGCCGAACACTCACCGCAAAACCCAGGCGAATGCACACTAAGGCTAGGGTCAAACGAAAGCATTGTTACACGCGAACGTAAAAAAGTGCGTCCGAATGAATTGACGTATTTTTTCACGGAATTCGCGAAAACGGTCATACGATGCGCATTTTTCGTGCGTGATTTTTTTCGGATCGTCAATAAAACTCTTTTTGCGTCTGGACGTTATGTAGGCTGGACATTAGCAGTGTCTGACATCTCCTAATCACGCAAACACGCCGCTATGCCGCAGCTGCGCACTCTGTACGTCCGTACTAGCGGTTCGGCGTTCTCGAAAAAATGCGTTCGTTTTCCACTTGCGTTGCGCGGCCGGACTTTCGTGCGACCGTACTTCGTATATTGGCCGTCATTGTCCGTCATTTGCTGCTAGTGCGGCCGTGATTAAGTGCGCCAGAACGCACGTTAAAAGTGCGCTGGTCTGACCCCAGCCTAAAACCAGCAAAAACAACTGGATTAACCCCGCCGAACACGCCGGAGAAACCTGAGCAGGAGCCGATCACAGCACAGAGAAGCCGCCGGAAAAACCTGATACCGCAGATGAATAGAGTGAAAAAAAAACAGTACGTTTGAAAGTGAAACGCTGTTTGCAAAGAAACTACTGAATGAAAATGTCTGAAATTTACACATAAGATCCAATGAATGATAATAAAAAGGGCTGTTACAGAAAAAACGCTTAAAAATAATTTTTTTTAATATAAAATTTAATAAAAAATAAATTCCAAAAAAGTCTCGAAAAATGCTTAAAAGATTCTAAAAAAATCTATACATGAGACTTTTTACTGCAGAATATTATAATCAACGGTTTATTAGATCTTGAATTAAAACGGGAATATTTGTAACATTTACGCCTATGGCATTCGCCTAAATAAACCTGTCGAATGAAGCAACCGAATGGCAGGGCACTTCGGCAACTTTTCACTGCTGTTTTGTGTTCTCTGAATAGACGAAGCATTGCTTCTCTATGGGGATTCACTGCCCTCGAACAGGCACCGTATGTGCAGGCAATTCGCCAACATTTGGCGAACTGCCTGCTCTCTGAATGGCCAGGAATTTCAGCGTTCGGTTACCTTTCGCCAGCAATTCGGAGCTCTTTGAATAACCCTGCTAGTGTTTATTTTTCAAGTAACAAAACCTACCATAACTGTGAGTGATAGACCTCCCGTCATATATAGTAAATCTTCAGACTTTCCTTTCTCCCTTCCACATGGTAATGGTGTCTGCAAATCTATGGAAGGAGCTGATGCTACATTAGCTCCATCCTACCTCCCTTGCCATGCCCACATTAGATGTTCAGGATAGGTCCAATGTCTACAAGAAGCTACAAATTTCCTGTCCTGTTAATAAGTCACCACTTTGTATCATGGCAGTTCATTTCTGATCCCAAAAGTACAGTAAGATCCTGAATTATTATTGCCCCCGGACATTGCATGTGTTTGCACGTCGAACAGGCTGGATGAAGAACATTTGGACCAGCGGGTGGACAAACTAATACCTTGCAACAGGAAGACGATAACCTGAGCCAGACTTTAGAAAAACTGGACTCAAAACAGGAACCTGTTTTGTTTCTTCTTTCCTTCTTCTATATCCTCTCTCTCTCTCTTCTTGTACTTTCTCCATTTTTTTTTCTCCCTCTTTTCTTGTGTTTGACAGGTTTGTGACTGTCTTTATTGCAAGTGTTTAGCCAAGTTCTCGGAGGCGACCTAGAGGCTGGAGTAAACCAAAACGGAGCTCTACAAGATGATCCGTCACGTTGAGCTGTTGTGCAAATTTAGGGTTCATGGGACTGTCTTAGAAGACCCCGAATCCTATATAATGGACCACTGTGATGCCAAGGAGGACCAACGCAGGTGTTCCCTATTGGTGGGTCCAAGGATGTATGTGTCCACACAAAGTCCACATAGGTCCATATTTTTAAACTGATATTCTACGGCTCTTTGGGGGATTTTGTTTTTGGATATTATCACCGCTGGGAACAACATCGTAATAACTTCTGACTTGGTACCTGCTTCCTTGGTCAAATAAAGTCCCGATGCTTGTCGTAGGGATGTGCGTTTCGGAATTTCCACGAAATTTCCCATTT
This sequence comes from Leptobrachium leishanense, assembly GCA_009667805.1. Taxonomy (NCBI): domain Eukaryota; kingdom Metazoa; phylum Chordata; class Amphibia; order Anura; family Megophryidae; genus Leptobrachium; species Leptobrachium leishanense. The sequence goes on from CM019074.1 coordinate 95,751,073, forward strand.
CGTGCATTCGGATTCGGCCGATTTTCCGAAAATTTTCAGATCCGAAAACGGCAGATCCGAACAAATTTTCGTGCAGAAACTAAATCTTTTCGGAATTTTCAAATGGACTATAAATGTGTAAAATCGAAATTCATTTTCGTTCCATTCGTGATTTCGGCTCCATTTCAGTAATTTCGGACATCGTATTTATATCGCTGATTCTGTAATTAAATTTTGTATCATTCCCATCTCAATGTTTCCTTCCTGGAAAACCAGAGAAATCTCAATATATCCTTCTTGTAAAACATGAGAAATCTCAATGGCAGAATTATTGTATCGTCGCCTCGATGCATTCATCCTCACTGATGCTGAGATGCTCCCTCCACACTGAGTTTTTCTTGCAGTCTGCCATTTCTGACTCTTATAGTTCACAGTCTTAGTTCCCCTAGCAATGTTTCCTCCCTGATGACATTTGTGAATGCTTATCTATGTTTCTTCTCATGATGACCCTCAGATGACACACTTTCTTGACTGTTGAAACGATTTCTTGTTGTTCTTGCCTCCCCTCTGTCTTTCTTTCTCCCCCCCCTCTGTGGGCATTTGTCTTCTGCTGACACTTACCCAACCACTGATGGTGTGTTCCCCCCCCTTTTTTTTTTTTTTTTTTTTCTTGTCTCTCTGGCAATATCCGAGTTGCACCGGGGTGCGCCACTGTGGCATTCACCATGGCTCTGTCTGCCATATCTGGCCCTCGGGCTCTCGGGCCTCGTGACATTGCCCTTCCATGGCCTCTTCCGGGAGCGAGCCAGGAACGTCACGTAGATGGTCTTTGCCACTTTACCTTCTCTTTATTTTATTATAGTTTCTTTAATTTTCCACCATCCACTGGTATGGGGTAACTGAAGTGTAACCTCCCCCCTCCTCTTTTCTTCCTTTCATGTACCTCTTCCTGCTCATTCTTTTGATGTACCTTATGGACCTTTGGTCCTTCGCGACTGCTACCCTGCAATGTCTTTTTGTAGCGTACTTTTCTTTCATTTGTTGTACCACTGCTGACTTCTCAAAATAAAAACATTTTGAATACAAAAAAAAAGAATTATTGTATCGACAGAATTATCGTATCGTATAATTATCGTATCCGAAAAACCATTAGTTTACGTCAAAACGAATAGACACTTTGAAACGCGGAGAACAGACGTTCCGAAAAACACGAAAATTTTCCGAAATCTCGAAAAAAAAGTCGATACGAAAAACGAACCGAAACGAAAATTGGCCGAAACGAGTCGAAACGAAAATTTACAAAATCCGAACGAACCGAACTGAATCGAACCGAAAAAAAATCGGTGCACAAGCCTAGCTTGTCGGTACTTCTTGTATTGTGTATTATTCACACATGGATTGGCCACCGCACAGTCCAGACCTTAACCCAATTGAGAATCATTTGGATAATGTGCTGGAGAAGACTTTACGCAACGCTGCGACTCTCCCATCATCAACACAAGAACTTGTCCACAAATTAATACAACTCTGGACGCAAATAAATAAGTGTGGGAACTCCCCATCATTTCTGTACATCCTGGTCTCAAAGATTACTGGGAGCTGCAGCAGCTGCAGCACTTTTTATGCATGAGTTCAGGGGGGCCCACCCACGGCCTCACCTGGGCGGTCTTTGCAAGGGCCAGGGCCTCACCTATGATTCGCTCATACACAGCACACATTACTGTGAGTTTTATTGCTGTGGAGCTCTAAAATATTCAGTACTGTGCAAACGTTTTAGGCAGGTGTGAAAAAATGCTGTAAACAAAGAATGCTTTCAGAAATGGAAGTGTTACACATTTATCTTCATAAATTAACAAAATGCAATGAATGAACAAAAGCGAAATCTAAATCAAATCAATATTTGGTGTGACCACCCTTTGCCTTCAAACCAGCAGCAATTCTTCTAGGTACACTTGCACACAGTTTTTGAAGGAATTCGGCTGGTAGGTTGTTCCAAACATCTTGGAGAACTAAGCTCAGATCTTCTGTGGATGTCGGCTTTCTCACATCCTTCTGTTTCTTCATGTAATCCCAGACACACTCGATGATGTTGAGATCAGGGCTCTGTGGGGGCCATGCCACCACTTCCAGTACTTCTTGTTCTTCTTTACACTGAAGATAGTTCTTAATGACTTTGGCTGTATGTTTGGGATCGTTGTCCTGCTGCAGAATAAATTTGGGGCCAATCATACTCCTCCCTGATGGTATTGCATGATGGATAAGTATCTGCCTGTATTTCTCAGCATTGAGAACACCATTAATCCTGACCAAATCTCCAACTCCATTTCCAGAAACGCAGCCCCAAACGTTCAAGGAACCTCCACCATGCTTCACTGTTGCCTGCAGACACTCATTATTGTACCGCTCTCCAGCCCTTCGACCAACAAACTGCCTTCTGCTACAGCCAAATATTTCAAATTTTGACTCCTCAGTCCAGAGCACCTGCTGCCATTGTTCTGCACCCCAGTTCCTATGTTTTCCTGTATACTTTAGTCGCTTGGCCAAGTTCCCACATCGGAGGTATGGCTTTTTGGCTGCAACTCTTCCATGAAGACCACTTCTTCTGGCCGGACTTCTCCGGACAGTAGTTGGTTGTACCTGGGTCCCACTGGTTTCTGCCAGTTCTGAGCTGATGGCACTGCTGGACATCTACCCATTTCGAAGGGCAATAAGCTTGATGTGTCTTCCATCTGCTGCACTAAATTTCCTTGGCCGACCACTGCGTCTTCGATCCTCAACGTTGCCAGTTTCTTTGTGCTTCTTCAAAAGAGCTTGAACAGCACATCTTGAAACCCCAGTCTACTTTGAAATCTTTGTCTGGGAGAGACCTTGTTGATGCAGTATAACTACCTTGTGTCTTGTTGTGGTGCTCAGTCTTGCCATGACATGAAACTGTCTTTCACAACCTCACCTTGGTAGCAGAGTTTGGCTGTTCCTCACCCAGTTTTAAGACTCCTACACAGCTGTTTCTGTTTCAGTTCATGACTGGGTTTCAACCTACGTGTGACATTGATGATCATTAGCACCTGTTTGGTATAATTGGTTGATCATACACCTGACTATAATCCTATAAAATCCCTGACTTTGTGCAAGTGTACCTATGAGAATTGATGCTGGTTTGACGGCAAAAGGTAGTAACATCAAATATTGATTTGATTTAGATTTTTCTTTTGTTCGCTCACTTTGCATGTTGCAAATTGACAAATATAAACAATCATTATTTATATTTGTGAAAGCATTCTTTGTTTACAGCGTTTTTTTTCACACCTGCCTAAAACTTTTGCACATTACTGTACATTTTACACATTCCATTAAAAATGGGATGGATTGAAGTGGTCATGGTGGACCTGGAAAAAAATGGGACACTGATTGTCTGCAGTCGACATTTTGGACCTGGAGGGGTCCAGTGCATGGGGATGATGGGGGAGATATGTTTTTGCCAAGGGTGGGGGGGTCCTTCATGGATTCCCGCACCTGGTCCCTGAGGTTTCTAGTTATGCCTCTGCCGTATTTATAGACAGTTTTATAAAATTGTGTCTATCAGCCAAAAGGGAACCAAGTTCCTCCTGCTAAAATAGTGAGAGAACTGCGTTCCTGCAGGACTCGACCCCTGGTTGTATCAACACTGTAATAATGTTAAAGGGATATTCAACTGAAAATAGAGTATCCTCGGGGGCGTGGCCGGCTGCTGAAGGGAGAGGACGTGTGTCTTAGGAGCTCCGACCCGTTCCTCTCTCTTGGGGTTCCCTTTACTGTATTTACCCGCTGATTTTCGAACCACAGGACCCCTGAGGGGCTAGCCATCGGAGCCAAGATGTCCGGGGCCCGTTCTGTCCCCCCCCCGGACCAGAGAGAGACGATATGCGGCAGGCATGGTGGGCCGGCGGCCATCTTGAGGCCTACCTCCGGGCTGTATCGTGGCTTGGAGGTAAGAGACTCCGCTAAACGAAGCAGTGCCTTTCCTGATCCCATCACCCCAGCTGACCTGGTGGAAGGAGCGGACGGGGGACACGTAGGGTGGCAGGCGGGTACCCTGTCGCTTCCTGCGCTATCCGACCTGGACGTGGCGTTCCTGGCACTCGAGGGCCTTCTGTTGGAGGAGGGGGATGATGAGAGCCCATTGACGCGGGGAGCCATGCGACGCTTCATGGCGGCCATGAGGAGCTGCAGAGGCGCAAGTGCCCTGAGCGACGCTGCGCCTGAAGGGACCCGGACGGCTACAGAGGACCCGGGTGGTGGGAGCGTGGAGGAGTCCGCGGCTGTGCGGTCTGGGGTGTTACTGCCTCCCGAACCTATGGTGGCTGAACTGAGCCTGGCCCAGACCGGTCATGGGGCTGTAGTGGAGGGCTGCGACATGGCCGGCATCCCGAACGAGACACTGCCACTGCTACCCACACCTGGTGGTACGCAAGTTGATCGAGAGGAGAGTAGGAGGCAGGTCCCTCTCCTGATGGGAGCTGGGTCTATTTTCAGCATTGGAGGGAAGCTGGCCCACCTGAGCGCTGAACCGGGGGAGGCAGTGGAGAGGAACCTCTCGGGGTTATCTGTCTCGCCGCCGACTCTGTCCTTGTACCTCGCTGACGGGCCTTGTTCATTCTGCCTCATCCTGCCTGCTTCGCGGACGCCTCCATTCCGGGACACAGGCTGAGAACGGTCCTTTATTTTTCCTGCCCTGTCTTTTTGACGATGACCTGCTGTTTCCCTTACAAGACCTCTCTGTTTGCCCACACGCTGAGACTTTTCACATTGTAATTTTGTTTTTACCGATGAGACCCCCCAACTGGGGATGATTTTGTTACTTTGAGGTGCTACCCCTGGTTGATTTCCCCCCCCTCGCATGCAGAGACTTTTTTTTTTTTTTTTTTTCTTTTTTTTTTCCCCTCTTCCCCTCCCCCATGTCTTTCTTGTATTAGATGTGCCAAGCTGACTGTTGTATGGTTTATTATTTTTCATTTGCTGAAGCTACGAGTGTTTTTTTTTTTTCTATCCTCTTACATTTGGATGAGACCCCCCTATTGGGGATGATTTTGCTGACCTACAGCTGTAGTCAGTTGACTTTATATATGCATGTTCTAGATGAGACCCCCCTATTGGGGATGATTTTGCTGATATATTATTGTTTGCTGTGCCTATGCTTACTGTTTTGAACGTTATCCTTTTTATGACAGTATGGCCCTGCGAGGCCATTTTATTTGCTTGTTTTGCTGACTTTATTTCAAAATAAAAACCTTAAATACAAAAAAAAAAAAATAGAGTATCCTTTTTTTTGCCCTTAAATAATTGGGATTGGAAGATGCTGCGGAAAGCCTCTGCCCAATTATTTATTTTTTTCAGGTGATTTTACTTACCTTCTCTCCCTCGCCGCGTGCAGCGCCTCCTATTCGGCTTAGGGACTCCCGAACCTGGAAGTCCCTGAACATTATCTGGGCGATTTGTGCTCCAATGCAACAGTGTAGCGTATGAACTGCAAATTGCGTACTGATATGGGACTCGCGCACTTTGCATATAGATGTTCCATAGCCTGACTGATTGGTCTCAGAGGGTGACGTCTACATGCTCTCGACGTGCCGACGTCACTAGGGACCGATCTGGTGACCGGCAGCCGGGACATTAAAAAAATCTGCTGGTGGTAACGCTGGGTAGGGTGAAGGAAACACCTCCACTTCACTCAGCGTTTTCGTTCAGATCGGTGGGGAGAAGAAGGGAGGGGCGCTTCTCACATCCTAACCACTTTAATACAATAACAGTAGCGTGTCCCTGTTTTCAGATTAACATGTTAAGAGAACAGTGGCCATTGAATTACATGTTTCAGGGTAGCTGTCACGGTTCGCGCCGTAGACGCCGGAGAAAAGGCAAGTGAAGTGCCGTTCCACTTTCTGAAACCTGTTTCAGTCCTGATTTTGCCATTGCCTGGACTGGTGTCCAGGCACTCAGGGATCTGTTCCTGATTTTCCCCTCACCTCTCCAGCTTCAGGTGTGGTCTGGGCCTGCAATGCCCATATAATCAAGCCTCACCTCACAATCAGGGCTTCTGCATCGTTCTTTCTGGCTATAGAACGTCTCATTGCAAGCCTGACCTGTGTGCTATGCACTTACCTGCCTGACCCCCATCTGGTATCCTGAGAACCCTTCATCATTGTATCCTGAGAACCCCTCATCTGATATCCTGAGAACCCTTCATCTGGTATCCTGAGAACCCTTCATCATTGTATCCTGAGAACCCTTCATCATTGTATCCTGAGAACCCTTCATCATTGTATCCTGAGAACCCTTCATCTGGTATCCTGCGAACCCTTTATCTGGTATCCTGAGAACCCTTCATCATTGTATCCTGAGAACCCTTCATCATTGTATCCTGAGAACCCTTCATCATTGTATCCTGAGAACCCTTCATCATTGTATCCTGAGAACCCTTCATCATTGTATCCTGAGAACCCTTCATCATTGTATCCTGAGAACCCTTCATCATTGTATCCTGAGAACCCTTCATCATTGTATCCTGAGAACCCCTCATCTGATATCCTGAGAACCCTTTATCTGGTATCCTGAGAACCCTTCATCTGGTATCCTGAGAACCCTTCATCTGGTATCCTGAGAACCCTTCATCTGGTATCCTGAGAACCCTTCATCTGGTATCCTGAGAACCCTTTATCTGGTATCCTGAGAACCCTTCATCATTGTATCCTGACTGAGAACCCTTCATCATTGTATCCTGCAAAGGACTCCCTCATTTCAGCAACCCTCCTTCCTGGACACTCCTTGCATTCCCCATTTCTGGACTCATTGCAACTCCCATCATCCTGCTGATCCTGCTACATATAGACCTACCCGTGTATGACATCTGATCTGGACTTTGACTACCCCTATGCCAGCTGCCAGCCACCGACCTAAGCTTGATTTGACCATTCTCCAGTGATAACCCTTCTGATACAGCGCCTGATCTTATTGTGCCTTTTTGCCCTCTGTGTCTTCTGGTCCTCCACCCTCTGCGTATCCAGTAAGTGTGTGCTTTAGTATATCTGTTTCCATTTCTGTTGTGTTATTCCTTATTCAGTGTCCAGTCCAGTACCTGTCCTGTTAACCCTACAGTGCTATTGAGTGTCCTGTCCTGTCCTGTCCACCCCTTCCTATCGCATCAGCTAAGTGTACCCTGTCCTCTGTATATATTATCCTTCCCAACCAGTTCCTATATCTATCTGTTGTTATTATTTATCCAGATTCCCCTTCTTGGTTTACTTCCGTTTATTTAATAAACCTATATTCTGATTTAAACCTCTCCATCTGTGTAACCACATATTGGGCTTGAATCCTCAACCCCTGCAAAGTGAGACGTGACAGTAGCGTTCCAGTAATGCTAGTGTTTTGGAATGTCCCTCTTTCCGTTACCTAGTCCGTTTCTTTTCCCTTTACTCTTTGCTGTTTGTGCTGTTTGTGCCGTCGTTGCACACAGGAAGAATCTTTTCCGTGTAAATCTAGTGGTTGGAGCTAAGCACGCCCTCCCTGCTCTCAGGGGTCATAGAGGCGTTTTAGTTTCACTTTTTTTCTTCCTGTTGCAGTCATGGCGTCTGCAGATCTGAGAGACGAGCTGACCTGCTCCATCTGCCTGAGCATTTACAGCGATCCCGTGACCCTTCTTTGTGGTCATAACTTCTGCCAAGACTGCATCACTAATGTGTTAGATGCCCAGGGCGCTTCCAGAGTCTACACCTGCCCTGAATGCAGAACACAGCTACAAGAGCGTCATTCTCTGAAGAAGAATACGACACTCAGTAACATAGCAGAGAGCTTCCTTTCAGCTAATCCAGAACAGGAAGTGTCTGGAATTTTATGTAGCAACTGCATCCATGCCAGCATACTTGCTGCGAAGACATGCCTGCTTTGTGAAGTCCACCTGTGCGCTAACCACGTGAAGATCCACAACAAGTCGCCAGACCATGTCTTGATCGAACCGACTACGTCACTAAAGAACAGAAAATGCCCCACGCACAATGAGGTCTTGAAGTATTACTGCTCTGTGGATTCGGCCTTTGTCTGCGCGTCATGCAGTCTGATTGGGCCACACAAGGGTCACCAGCTGGACCCGCTGGAGAAGGTCTCCGAGGAAGAGAAGAAACAACTGAGGTGTTCCGTGGAGAAGCTGACCTCAAAGAGAAAGGAGACAGAGAAAAAAATCAGAACTCTGCAAGACCATCGAACTATGGAACAAAACAATTCAGCTGTTTTGACAGAGAAGGTCATTGACCTGATTAGGGACGTCAAGGGCCAACTGGACGCCTTGCAAAACCAAGCTCTCGATGAGATCTGCAGACAGAATGTCAAGACCTCTGCCAAAATCTCTTGCCAGATCCAAGAGCTGGACACAGAGAAGAAGGGACTGTCCAAGAGGCTAGGTAACCTTGAAGATCTCTGTAACCAGACCGACCCATTGAGCTTTCTGCAAAGGTTGAAATCCAACAGGGATGACGGCTCTGATAATGGGAACAACAGCAAATATGATGTAAACAGGATGGCGTACTCGGAAAAAGTTCAGATCTCAAAGCTGGTACACAAAGGCTTTGAAGACATCATGGCTGAGGCAGTAAGACAACTTGATGTCCTTGAGGTCTCCAATATAGTTCTAGATGTGGATACAGCTGGGAACAATGTGGCTTTGTCCGCTAACAGGAAGGCTGCCTCCAGTACCAAAATAGACCAGGATCGCCCAGAAACTCCAGAGAGATTTTATTATTGCCAAGTTCTAAGCATCAACAAGTTTTCATCAGGCCATCACTACTGGGAAGTGGATACCAGCAAGTCTGAGTTCTGGAGGATAGGAGTGGCCTACCCGAGCATGGACAGGAAAGGAGACAAGTCCTACATTGGATATAATAGTAAGTCGTGGTGTCTGAGAAGATGGGGAAACGAGTATTCAGCAATTCATGATGGAAAAGTAACAGGGATACCTCACATGGCTTCCGGTGGCATATTTCGAGTTTGTCTGAACTACAACAATGGGATTGTTTCTTTTTACGAGCTGTGCATGCCCATCAAACACATCTACACGTACAACGCAACCTTGACTGAACCAGTTCACGCTGCTTTTTTCGTTTTGGACGGAATGCTGCAACTCCTGACCTAAAAGTGCCTTCTGGTGGAATGTATGTCCGAGAACCTGATGGTATGAAGTCTCCATGTTGATATCGATCCTGTAAACAGAACGTAAAATTGGCAATCGTTCTCGATTTCAGATAATTATGAATCCGATGATCCTTGAACAAAAAACGAGCCAGATGCGCTATTGCCAACCAGTCCACTAGGGAGACCGCATGCATTTTAATGAAGAGCATAGGTATGCTACGAACGTTTTGGGGCAGGAGCTCCTTCTTCATCACACAGTGCCGTTATGAGTCACATTATTCGAGTTCATACTGAGTTTAATGTAAAACGTCCGCAAAGAATAGGTGTGTATTCCAGATTCAAGTTTACACACACTTTATTAGAATGGCGATGGAAGAAAAAATGCTGAATATCTTCTCTATGGTTAAACTCCACAAAGGAATGTCCTTTAAATAATTCAGGACCATAGGACTTTCTTCTGTCTTTTTGACCTCTTTTGGTTGTATTCCAACCCTGGTGTAAACTGAACCAGAGCTGTTGTAAACTGAGCAACTCCATAGACGATAATGGCTCTGGGAAGTTTACACCAAGGTTGAAGTAGAGCCCTATATCACATACATGCGCGCCAATTGATTTATGTCTGGCTTTAAATAAGACCTGTTGTAAATTTGACTTCTACCTTTTATTACATTTTATCCGATGTCCTATTAAATTGTCTATTTGTGGGGGGGGGGTATTTTTTTTATGCTGCATTGGTTAAGGATAGTGCTAGTTATATGGTGGACAGGAAAGTAAACCTGTCCATCGCATGAAAGGATAGTAGAGATTTTGTCTAGGTCTCGCTGGGTGTAGGCACCAGACCTGTCCCTGCAGTATTGCCATGGCGGAATGATTGTTTAAAGGAATTGTATATAATGGAGAAAATTTAAAGCCAGAGCTCAATATTTCCACACGCCAACTTGCCCAGGACGAGTAGAAAATTAAGCCGGGCGAGGGGGAAATTCATCCCACTAAATATGCAGAAGCTTGAATTTGGCACCTGCCTCTTTAAAGGACACCTGTCGTGCAGAATATATACAGTATAAAGATGCGTTGTGGGGGGGGGGGGTTGGGTCAAAAGTGGCGAGTAACTTCCTGGCCTTGCTAGTAGCTATGGGCTTGAGATTATGACTTGATTCAACAACATTGGTTATATATTAACTCTTGGTACTTTTTTTTTTTTTTTTAACCCCATTTTTTTTCTACTTTTTTTTTTTTTTCTTCTTTCTTAATAAGGGTAAAAAAAAAATGTACCTGTTCAGACTTCTGTCATTTTGTCCTCTTCTTGGTTCCATCTACTGAAGGTAGCAGGATGGGCATCGTGCAATGATACGCTTCCCATAGAGAGCCATGGAGGGCAGTCAGAGCTTTTGTGTAACATATCCAATCAGTACCCAGCTTCTCCTAGAGACACATTTTGAATGGATTGTTGATTGCTTGTTAAATCTGCAAAATTCTTCTCAAGTAATAAATGTGCGCTGACATACTAATATGAGCCCCTGGTTGACAGCTTTCAAGGTGAAGTCTCTTCTATGAAGAGCTATGACAGGCGGTAGCTAAGGGGAGAGAGGACTTCACAACCACTTAAATAAGCTTAACTGGTCGTGGTTGGGAGTATGTCATTTAAGTGTTCCAGGCTCATGATCTAAATAGACTCGAACGATTGAAGGAATACTCTGTGGTACTCTGTTCCCTGAAGCAGGCAGTCAATGAGCTGAACACTCGATCAAGCGTCCAACCCATCCGATGCCTCTCAATACAAACATCTTGAGAGGCACTGGCTGATCAGCAATACACAAAGTGGGGCAATGTTGACCAAAACCTCAGAAGGCTGTCCACTGCAAGTTGATTCAGAAGAAGGAAAAAGAAAAGCCGGTCATACCATCGTACAAAGTATCAGGAGATGATTTCGTTGAAGCAATGTTTCAATTCCTGCAGGAACGTTTGCCATGCTGGTCAAAGGTTCATGCAGGAACCCAAATGTTGCTTCAATAAAGTCAGCTCCTGACTATGGTGTGACCGGCTTTTCTTTTTCCTACTTCTGTAACTGCTGGGCCAGCTGCCTGAATCTCCTGGAACCCTTGTACTAACCCGTGGTGGACAGATAAATCATAAATTCAAGTGTGCTCTATCAATCTTCTCACATACTGCATGCTAATTGGCAGCCTTCCAGACAGAGAAATGGTCCTCTGCTTCGGAATGCTGAATCGTCCTACAAGGACACCTAAATTGGGGGCACAATCAGCTCACCATGAACTTTTAAAACCCATTAACAGGTCATGGGGCTAGAGCGTCCTTTTAACCCTTAGACTTACTGTAAGTATCTTCAATTTCTAGAGGGATGGGATAAAGCGGTGTGAAGGGAGTGCGGTGGAGGTACAATGGGATTGAGAAATGGGGCAGAGGTACAATGGGATTGAGAAATGGGGCAGAGGTACAACGGGAGTGAGAAATGGAGCAGAGGTACAATGGGAGTGAGAAATGGGGCAGAGGTACAATGGGAGTGAGAAATGGGGCAGAGGTACAATGGGAGTGAGAAATGGGGCAGAGGTACAATGGGAGTGAGAAATGGGGCAGAGGAACAGTGACTTGAGTGTGATATGGAACACAGACTGGTGATGGGAGGAATGGAGAAGAGACATAGTGGTGTGATATGGAACACAGACTGATGATGGGAGGAATGGAGAAGAGACATAGTGGTGTGATATGGAACACAGACTGGTGATGGGAGGAATGGAGAAGAGACATAGTGGTGTGATATGGAACACAGACTGATGATGGGAGGAATGGAGAAGAGACATAGTGGTGTGATATGGATGATGCACTATAGGGTGGGAAGGAATGGGCAGAGGTTCACTAAAAGCTTTACCTCCAGACTTATTTAACCCTTAATCTGGCTTTGAGTGCCACTTGTAGAACCATGATCTATACAGTAGAAGGTGTTATGTCCGCGCTTGCTGTCGTCCTGTATCTGGTCAACATGCCAATGCTGCAGCCGTATCAAAAAATACCTATGTACGTCGTCTCTCTTCTGCCTGTCCTCACAATAGAAGTAGTGACACCTCATAAGGGGAAAACTCATGGTGTGAAATCAACAATGGACAACTAGAGAATCTATAGGGATGTGGACATGGATTCAATGTGTCCGGGACAGTGTTCATTGTTTATGGTGATGGTTCGGGACTCGTGGTTATCTTCATTTTCTGTGACGCAGTAAGGGCTGCAAAAACATTGGAAATACATAAATTCTGCATATTTTTTCCCCACAACCACCATGACTAGTCTGGAGATTCTTTGCGCATCATGAGCATGAATTCTATGGTTGGTTCTTCAGAGTATAGGATGAAAATTCCCGCAGGCATAGAGAGACCGTAAAAGTTAAGAAAAGATCCCATTTGGTTTTTAAGATGACTGGATGTCTCGCAAGTTCATAACCCATTCAGCTCATTCCTCATCCAGGGATAGTTAATCAAAGCTACTTTTCCATTAAATATTTATGTGCGCTGAAGACTTAGTGAAGAATCCCGATGGAATTGTCAATTTTAGGCCTTGATTAATTGAGCTGAATGAACACGGAAGATGGAAAAAAAGTTAAAATGACGCAGTTTTGGACGAATCTTTCAAACTGTCCACTTCGTGCTGCTTATTGAATAACCCCCTACACTACGTCAGGGCTGTCACACTCGCGGCCCTCCAGATGTTGATGATGCCTACAATTCCCAGAATTCTTTTGATGAAATACATGTCCAGGGAATCATAGGAGTTTCAGTTCAGAAACATCTGGAGGGACCAGAGATTGACATCCCTGAACTACATCTTCCATGGGCTTGCAGCATTAGCCCCGACACTGACTCTGCACTATGGGAATGTGATAATTATGTATTACCTTTTATTAAGAATTGTAGATTTAACTACCAAGACGATTTTTTTTCTTATACATAATTTTATTTGATGAAGGATTAATATGTAGAATTTAAACGATTTTTGTGACAAAAAAATAAAAACTTACAGATTTCATTGGAAAGAGGTCTTTTATTTTGCAACAATGCAAGTTGTACAACATATATTATTTCCTCTTAAAGCAGGAATAATTCAATAAAACTGTATAATATTCTAGTTAGTTATACACACTTTACAAAACCTGCATGCAATTTTTTTATATAAAACACAATTTTTAATGGTTTCAGGTACAAAACAGGCATAATATTTGGCCAGGGACAATGAAATTTGCATATAAAAGTAATATTGCAATAAAAGAGAAGTGGGCATAACCGTAGCTAGCTGAGGTTGTTCTGAGCAATTCCAAGCCTGTAAACCTGTATAAAAAAAATAGCAGTAGCAGCATCTTACCCACACCTATAAAGGGATGTTAACCCTTTCACAATTGCTTTTGGTTAAATTGTTTATAACATTTATTTGAAACATAGTATGCATAGGTAACACTTAAATGTAGGGTAAGTTTGTTATCCTGAGATAGCTGTAAGATTAAAATAATGTAAATGTCCTTATTTTTAATTCATACAGTTGTTCATGCGAAACAGAAATATCGCTGGGATGAAAGGTTGTAAACTCTAGATGGCGGCTCTTATCTCGCACAATGTGACACGGGGTTTGCATTATCAGCATACAGGCAGATGCAGTAAATTTGCTGCAGACAGATAATAAAATGGTGAGATCCCCTGCCTACACGGTGTCTGCATTATCAGCATACAGGCAGATGCAATAAATGTGCTGCAGGCAGATAATAAAATGGTGAGATCTCCTGCTTATGGGGGTTTGTAGTGATCAGAATTAGATTATTAGCAATGCAATATATGTATGTGCTGCATAATGCCTGTGTATGGCAATTACAGCAACACCTTGTATCTGTATGTGCTGCATAATGCCTGTGTATGGCAATTACAGCAACACCTTGTATCTGTATGTGCTGCATAATGCCTGTGTATGGCAATTACAGCAACACCTTGTATCTGTATGTGCTGCATAATGCCTGTGTATAGCAATTACAGCAACACCTTGTATCTGTATATGCTGCATAATGCCTGTGTATGGCAATTACAGCAACACCTTGTATCTGTATGTGCCGCATAATGCTTGTGTATGGAAATTACAGCAACACCTTGTATCTGTATGTGTCGCATAATGCCTGTGTATGGCAATTACAGCAACACCTTGTATCTGTATGTGTCGCATAATGCCTGTGTATGGCAATTACAGCAACACCTCGTGTCTGTATATGCTGCATAATGCCGGTGTAGGGCAATTACAGCAACACCTTGTATCTGTATGTGCTGCATAATGCCTGTGTATGGAAATTACAGCAACACCTTGTATCTGTATGTGCTGCATAATGCCTGTGTATGGCAATTACAGCAACACCTTGTATCTGTATGTGCTGCATAATGCCTGTGTGTGGCAATAACCGCAACACCTTGTATCTGTATGTGCTGCATAATGCCGGTGTATGGAAATTACAGCAACACCTTGTATCTGTACTGTACAGGGATTTACACTCATTATAACCACCTGAATCTTATATCTATACAGCAGTGAGTGGCCCCACAGCTCTCCCTGTATTCTGGCCCCTCCCCTGCTGCCATAATGTAGCCATAAAGTTTGATCTTTAGGTTACAATGAGGGTGGGGGCTGCTTGTAGCTTCTTTAAAATAATAAAGGGTGAGTAATAAAGGGTTACACAGGGTGGTGTTTCAGTTGGGGGAGGGTCCCAGGCTTAGCATTTTCTGGGCAAGCTGCGTAGCTGGAACGCACAGATCAAGGGAGCGGAGCGGCTTTACGCAATGCACAGCACTGAACACTCCGTCCATGATAGAGAAATATGGGAATGTGTTTCCATGCCTCCCTCTGGTCTGCTCAGCTTGTGCATTCAGTGGCTACACAACTCGCACACCTCCCAGGCCAGCCGTGTGCATATGTGTTTAAAGTGGTGTATGTGGGTGTGTGAGTAAAGAGCAGATTCCCTGTAATTTATCTGTAAGTTTTTTCAGCTCGGATTCCTTTTTGTAATGTAGAATCCGGCTCTTAACCCTTCCTCTGCCGTGTAAGACCAGTCTGTCGCTGTATACCGAAACAGTAGCGAAGGCGTTGGCGGTGGGTGGCGATTCTATGACTCCTTCCATTGTTATGTGGTAAATGCCGTAGTTGTCCTTGTGGAAGCCGCCATTGTGGTCATGTCCTGCGAAGTAACACACCACGCTGGGGTGTAAGTGAAGGAGATCGAGCATGTCCTTATAATTCCACGCCAGGCAGGACTTCAACGCAGCTTTCGGGTGAATGGGAACATGACCTACGGAGAAGCAAGACACCATGAATACTTCTTTTATCCTTTCTAACAGTGATGGCTAACCTCAGCATCTGTGACCAGACCTGGATGGGCTTTACGGTAAGCACTGCAAATACCTGGTGATAACGCGATGGTTAATGACTGTGGGCTGGCTGGAGAGGGTCACATATCTCCAGCTATCCCATGTTAAGATATCGCTATGACGATGTGTGTGTACATATATGTGAATATAAATTGTATATATTAAGGTGTCCCAGCTAAATGGAGCCACGGTTCCTGCAGCCGATGCTACTTTTAGCTGGGACAATATATATATATATATATATATAATCGGCATCATAAATAGGAGGCGCTCTCAGGTCTTCATTAAAAAAGAAAGTTGAAATCTTTATTCAAATGATTAAAAAGGCTCAACATTTGACCCTGTAAACGCAGGGATATCAAAATCTGGTACCTCAAATGTTAATTTAATATTCCCAAAAATCTTTCAATGTAATAAATAGCCAGGGAATTGTGGGAGCTGTATTTCAGCAATATCTGAGAGGCATCCCTGCTCTACGGGGTCAAAACCAATATAAACTATGGCACCATTTAACACCATGTTGGCTTACATTACATAATATACAGTGTGTGTGTGGAGGCTTTTTATCTCACTTTTTTCCACAACCCTTGTAGATACTGATTGCCCTGTGGGTCCCAAGCATCCACTGCAACTGGTCATCATGCCTAGCTCCTGCTGATGAGGGTCCAACAAAAAACCCGAAACAGCGCTGTCCTAGGAGTGGTTTTGACCAGTTGCATAAACCTTATCTCTGCTACAAAGCCACAGTGTGGCATAGCATTGATTTTAGGGTTCTGTGTAATAACAGACCCAGGATGCATAAAAGTGAGAAAGAGGTCATTTGCATATCCTACCCAGAATTCCTTGCTGCATATGGGGAGTGTAGCACAGGAGCTCTGGGATGCAAATCTTTGAATTGCTGTGATGTGCAAGTGGCTTCTGCAATAATAAACACACTTATTATAGTGTGGAGGCTTTTTATCTCACTTTTTGTCCTCCACTACAACCCTTGTATATATATATATATGTATATAACAAGTCCATATGATAGGTACGGACCACCATGTAAACCTAGGACTAGCATTGTGCAAAAGGCCTCTGAATACCATATCCCAAAATTTAGGATGAACTCACAGGTCTCAAAGTAAAAAGACTTCATGTCAACAAAATTAGAAATGGGGGGGGGGGGGGTTCGACCCACAAGGTGTCTTTCTCAAAGACTAACGTTTCGAAACATTGATCGGTCTGCATGTTTTTAATATTGTTAAAGTGTGTGTGTGTGTGTGTGTGTATTATGTCCTGTAGAAATTTACAATAGTAACTGAAACATAAATGTTGGCAACTTTTTCCTAATAGTTTTTGGATTGTAAGAAGTCCATTTTGCTACATTGTATCCTACATTGACCACAGCCCCGGCCACATGAAGTGAGTAACCCTTGGAGTGCAACAATTCAGGTTTAAAGTGTATATATAGAGTATATCAGTATCCTCCTTCAATGGAAAATCCATATTGTAATGTAAACACAAACAACGTGTTTATAATATACTTTATTTCAACACACAACTTACTGGCCAATAGGACCCTTTCGTTGTGGCCATCAGAAAACGTGAGGACCTCGTGGAGCCAGGAGAGCTGCTCCTTGCTGAATCCCCCATTGAACTCTTTTAACTGAGAGGGCAAATTGTCTGATGGAGATAAAACAACACAAAATTAATAAAAGAGCACATAACACATGCATCTGTAACAATTATATATATATATATATATCTTTTGTGAATCACAAGTGTTCAATAACGTAACCCAGTTAGACATAATAAATAATAACAACCTGGCACTGCATGGTTTTATGTTGTGCAAAACAGTTATAGATTTCATTGTGAAATGTGTGTCTGTCTGTTCTAATATGGCTACGATAAATGTAATTAATTAGGTGAGTGATGGGGATTTCTATGAGCCGCCGATCAGAGCTGTGTAGTACTGGGGATCGGCTGATACCGCATGGAGGGGCAAGCGGCTACAACGTGAAAGTGACTCACGGCACCTCCCTCTGCATTCACATGCAGTGTCTTCCCTGCCTACTTGTGTGTCATGCAGCAGGCAGGGAAGACGCATGAGGGTGAATGCAGAGACATCCGGAGATTCTACGCTTCTTTCCCGCAGTCTCCGCAATTTGCGAGTAGGCAGGGAAGACGCTGAGAGTCAATGCCGCAGCCGCGAGGCTCCATGTGGGAGATTGGGAGCCCCGCTGCCCAGAAGGTGCTGCTCACAGGGCTTGAAAAAGCCTATCCTCAAAAAGTGCCGGATTGGGACATCTTTAGGTGTTTCCGGAACAGACACTGGAGCCAGCAGTAACTCTATAGTGTTACTTATTAAAGGGATACGCTAAGGTAAAAATAGGGGGCGTGAATGGAGGGGTTTATTTACATTTCACCCCAAAAATATAAAATATATTAAGTATTACCAATTTAATCTTGGTTAAAAATTTAAGAATTGTTTGAACAATCCAGAGAGCTGTTTTTATTTATTATTGCTTCCTTATTTTATTGGGGGGGGGGATCAAGATGACACAATCTGTAAAAAGTTGCCTTCTCTACAGCCTAGCATTTTGTTTTGTACCAGGAAGCTTTCAATGTACATTAACGTGCTGAGGAGTTAATTGCAAGGAAACTGTGTTTTTTTTTTTTACCTCGTGCAGAAAGACAAGACATAATAGCCATTTTATTAACCCCTTAATATCAAGATTGAGTATACTCTATCTTCAAAAGCATCTGCTGCTGTCCTGATTTCAAGCATAATCAATTTGGTGTAGTTCTGGAGCAATGCAAAGGAATTTTGTTTATTGCAAACGAAGCGCATTTGATAATGCACCCCAGAATGTGTCGCAAACGTTTCAGCACCTCGGACATGACAGCCAAGGTGCTAAAACAGTTTGAACAGCTTGGGACTATGTTTCTAAAACACGGATTCCCATCTGGTTCAGCACAGAGTCCCAGCTGCAGTTGTACTTTTTGCCAGCAGATGGCAATGTCTGTCAAATAGGGCTACTACAGTAAGAAATACTACAGAGTGGAAAATCATTCACAATGTATGTAATTACTAAAAAGTGACTTTACAAAATGGAAAATCACTTAGTGGTGAAGGGGCTAAAAATCACCATGCCATCAGGTGGTTCACTTGAAACCTAACCCATGCCCTCAGAAATACTTTATGAGCAAATAGGACAAGATGGGGCAAAAAAGAAGTAATCACCAGCCACGACCGTGATCCGCTTTGTTATGTTTATACCAACTTACGTTTGCTGCCTCCAGGTTCGATATTATGGGAATTTCCATGAAGGACGTTTTCAGATTCTTGGTATTTGGGATGAGTTGAATGTCTTCCATGGACACTGATGTCAAAGCTGTCTACGACAACACATCGGAAGTTAGGAAACGGGCTGAAGTGGTACGCGTAGTAATCCGTACAGTCCGAACTCTTTGCTGTGACGAGGTCCAACTCCTCGTGTCCCCTGTCGGCCAGTGACCAGGAGTTCAGGGCGGTTTCCTTTAAATAATCTCGGTTGAAGTTGAGGAGGTCATGGTTTCCCCATATGTGATGGAAAGGGACATCTATGTTCTCGATCTCTTTCAAGACTACCTGGAGCGAATGTATAGATTCACAAAGATGGAAATTGCAGCCATCAATGAAATCCCCCAGCTGGAACACGAACTTAGGTTGAAAGTCCTCTTTCTTCCACTCAGCGATGGCTTCACGGAGGTGCAGAAGGCTTTGCCGGTAATACCTCATCACCTTCCAACCACTGAGTCTATCCGGACTATCCGCGTATTGGACGTCTGCGATGACCCCGAACGTAAAGTGCGGCTTCTGTTCTTCATCGCAGTCTAATTCTTCATGCTTTGGTTCTGCCATCCTAAAAAATTAATGGTAATATTTTCAATAGCAAAACCTGAGTGTGTGGAGGATTTTTAGCCCTTTAATAACCTGAAAAAAATGTGTATAAAGATTGTATGCCGTTTCTGGGCAGGATTGCTGCCCCCCCCCCCCTACTATATGCTGCACACTCCGTGTGCTACATTCCCCATATGCAGCAAAGAACTCTGGGTAAGACATGCAAATGTCGATTGCAATTTCACATTTGAGAAATTGCAGACATCATTTGCATGTCTTTCCCAGATTTACGTGTTGCATGCTCTGCTGGGATGTGTAATAATAAACTCGTATATACATTAGTTATTACTGTACGTGTCATTTGGGATACTGTTATTCTTTATATATTTGTTGGTTCTAATTGACATGTGCATAACGCTACATTGCTCATGATTTAGCTGTTACTTTTTGATAAACATGATTAATTTGGTATTTTTTTTAGCAATGGTAGTTGTATCGTTTTATAGCAGTATATGCCTACTTTTTTTTTTTTTTTTGCTTATGTCTTGTTTGTTACGTTGGTGTTTTTCATGTTTCGTTAGGTTTTATTTTGCTTGCAATAAAATCTGTATTTTAGCATTGGTCTTTTCAGCCTTAGCCCTTCTTGGGGGCTTTTTGGATATATGAAAGGTATGTTGATACATAGAAACATAGAAAATGTCGGCAGATAAGAACCTTTCGGCCCATCTAGTCTGCCCAATTACATGGATACTTTACCTGGATTTATCTTTTGTTTAGGATAGCCTTATACCTATCCCATGCCTGCTTAAATTCAATCACTGTTTTAGCCTCAACCACTTCTACTGGAAGACTGTTCCATGTATCCACCACCCTCTCAGTAAAATAATGCTTCCTGATGTTACTTTTAAACCTTTGCCCCTCTAATCTAAGACTATGTCCTCTTGTTTTGCTACTTTGTTTCCTTTTAAATATACTCCCTTCCTCTACCTTGTGGATTCCCTTTACGTATTTAAATGTTTCTATCATATCTCCTCTGTCTCGTCTTTTTTCCAAGCTGTACATGTTAAGATCATTAACATGTTAAGATACATGATATGTAGGCACTGTTAAAGCAGCTAGTGGAACAGGAAAGCTCACAAGAATATAAACACACATTTTCAGATCTTAACTCCTCCTAAAAATTCACTGCTTAAAGAAAATTCCCCTAAAGTTACTCAGAGACTATGTGCGCCCATACTGACGTGCCTTCCGGTGTCTGTCGCAGCGTTTTGACGAATTGCGCACGCAACAGCGGTCATGCTGAAAGCCTCCCCGTCAAAGCACTAAGACGCGCGTTGATAGGGCTGCAACGCGCAATCCTCCTATGGATTGCGTGTGCTACAGCGGGTGTGCTGCGGACGTTCTGAAAAAGCTTCCCTGTCGAAGCGTTTCGACGCGTATTTGGAGCTGCAAAGTGCGATCCTCCATAGGAGAATCGAGCCTTGCCGCACACTAACTGCGCTCAGCGAGGCGGCCAGACGGGCGTCGAGTGGAAGGAACGTCCACTCTCATGGACGTTCCTTCCGCTCTTACTACCGCTCGTCTGACACCGGCCTAAGACGAGAAAGAGACATAGTAACGTCAAGGAAAATCCCTTTAAAACAAAGCAACCGAACGCCCAAGCCTGATTCCCTGTGGGTATATGTTACCTGCCTCTGATGCTGGTGTGCGCGCAGTAAACGCGACAGAGTCCTCCAGACTAGGTGAGGATGTGATATTACCGGTGCTCCTTGTTTGGTAATAATTTACTTCCTTGTCAACGCGCACATCACCGTCCTACACGCCCCACATCATACCTGTACAATGACACACAAAGGGCTGTGTGTAAAACAATCCAATGATGTGATCCATTTCACTTCATGCAGCCTGCGCTCTTTGGTACTGATATTTTGGGGCAGCTGTTTTTTTTTAAAAGAAGGGACATGATGATACAATGTATCATGGAGTTTTAATGTCATAAGTGTTTGAAGGAAGGGAAACTAGGGGAAAGTCTGACCGTACGAGGGAGAGCATTCCAGAGGATGGGGCTTCTCGTGAGAAGAGAAATCCTGCAGTCTATCATGGGAAGAGGTGATGCGGGGAGAAGCTAGGTGCAGGTCACTGTTTGACCTTAGGGAACGGGCTGGGGTGTATTTGGTGATTAGTGAGGACAGGTAGTGGGGAGCTGAGTTAGTGAGGGTTTTGTAGGTCAGGGTAAGGATTTTGAATTTAATTCTGCAGTGGATGGGGAGCCAGTGAAGGGACTCGCAGAGGGCAGCGGCGGGTGAGGTGAATAAGCCTGGTAGAGGCATTTAGGATGGACTATATGGGGGAGAGGTGGTAGAGAGGGAGGTCAGTAAGAAGATTGTTACAGTACTCATGTCGGGAGATATTTTGACCCATTTCCTTTGGTATCCTCCCTGTTTACTCTGCTGTGACCCCACTGCATTATCTGCGCTTTACACCTGTGTCCTCACATGGTTCTTTGATTCTCAGCTAGCAACTCCTGTGATAAAATACCAGCATGCACTGTCCCTGTACAACAGATATACTGCAGGAGCTGCGCTACTGACCAGTTTGTGACCTGTGTTTAAAGGCGACCAGGTCTCGTCAGCTGCTGCCTTTGTCACCCAAGGCGTTAGAAGGGAGCCATCCTCAAAATGGCTGGTTTGGGCTGCTGGCGCGAACCAGGCGTGCAACTTTCAAACCTCGGGGGGGTGCACTTCTTATGATTGTATGTACACAGTATCTCACAGAAGTGTGTGCACCCCTCACATTTTTTGTAAATATTTTATATCTTTTCATGTGACAACACTGAAGAAATGACACTTTGTTACAATGTAAAGTAGTGAGTGCACAGCTTGTGTAACAGTGTAACTTTACTGTCTCTCAAAATAACTCAACACAAACACAGCCATTAATGTCTAAACCGCTGCCAACAAAATGGACTACACCCCTAAGTGAAAATGGCCAAATTGGGCCCAATTAGCCATTTTTCCCTCCCCGGTGTTATTTGAGTCGGTAGTGTTACAAGGTCTCAGGTGTGAATGGGGAGCAGGTGTGTTAAATTTGGTGTTTTCGCTCTCACTCATACTGGTGTTACGGCGGCCCCCCTCAGGAGCCAAAGGGGGGTCCTTGCTGCTGTGTTTATTAAGCCCTTTAGGCAGGTATGTGTCTTTCTACATTATGCAGAACCCTGGACACAGGATACAACAGAACCAGACCAGACAAGACAAGACAGTGTACACACAGGAGAGGAAGGCCCTGCACTGGGGAAAGGTCCTTGAATGGTCTTCTGACTATACAGAGTACAGGGTGGGAAAATATACACAATGAAACAACAGGGTTAAACTAGACTTGACAGGAAGGTCTAGCCACTGCACTAGATACACACAACATAAACCAGAAAAACAGACTTGACAGAAATATAGTCAGCAACATGCAGGGCAGGACTCACATATAGAACTTGAGGTAAAGCTGCAACCAGCAGAGACATACAACAAAACTAGATTACTACAATTAGGACTCACACCAGATAAACAAACAACAGAGAGTGTAGTGTGGTTCAAACATAAACCAGAATCCTGAATGCCACACAGACAAAACACAAATGGGATCAAGCAAGAGAATAGTCAGGATATGAAGCCAGGAGTCATAAACCAGGATATCAAAAATACAGCAAGGAAGATCTATACTGGATCAGGGAACAAGTGCACTTATATCCATGAAATCGTGTAGTGCAGGTCAGGTGATCAGGTGTGATCAGATGCTGAGATTCCAGGGGCGGAGAGCCAAAACAGTTTAACCCTAAAAACCAAAAGGGCTTAGAAGAGCGCGCAGCACCAGTGGGCCTGGCTGGGGGAACGTGACAACTGATCATTGGAAGTTCAACATGGCACCTCAAAGAACTCTCTGAGGATCTGAAAAAAAGGAATTGTTGTTCTACATAAACATGGCCGAAGCTATAAGAAGATTCCCAGGACCCTGAAACTGAGCTGCTGCACGGTGGCCAAGACCCTGAAACTAAGCTGCTGCACAGTGCCCAAGACCCTGAAACTAAGCTGCTGCACGGTGGCCAAGACCCTGAGGCTAGGGTCAGACTAACGCATTTTTCACGTTGTCCGTGAAAATGTGCGTTCGAAGAATGGACGTATTTTTTCACGGAATACGCAATAGCGGTCATACGATGCGCAGTTTCATCCGTGATTTTGTATGGATCATCAATAAAACTCTGGACGTTATGTTGGCCGGACATTAGCAGCGTCTGACATCTCCAATTCACGCACACACGCCGCTAGCGGACGCAGCGCACTCTGTACGTCAGTACCTGCGGTTTCACGTTCTCGAAAAAATGCGTTCATTTTCCACTTGCGTTGCGCAGCCGGACTTTTGTGCGACCGTACTTCGTATATTGGCCGTCATTGCCCGGCATCTGCTGCTAGTGCGGCCGTGATTAAGTGCGCCAGAACGCGCGTTCGCACTGCCTCAGTCTGACCCTAGCCTGAAACTAAGCTACAGCACGGTGGCCAAGAACCTGAAACTGAGCTGCAGCATGGTGGCCAAGACCCTAAAACTGAGCTGCAGCACGGTGGCCAAGACCCTGAAACTAAGCTGCTGCATGGTGGCCAAGAACCTGAAACTGAGCTGCAGCATGGTGGCCAAGACCCTGAAACTAAGCTGCTGCATGGTGGCCAAGAACCTGAAACTGAGCTGCAGCATGGTGGCCAAGACCCTAAAACTGAGCTGCTGCACGGTGGCCAAGACCCTGAAACTGAGCTGCAGCATGGTGGCCAAGACCCTGAAACTAAGCTGCTGCATGGTGGCCAAGACCCTGAAACTAAGCTGCTGCATGGTGGCCAAGAACCTGAAACTGAGCTGCAGCATGGTGGCCAAGACCCTAAAACTGAGCTGCTGCACGGTGGCCAAGACCCTGAAACTGAGCTGCAGCATGGTGGCCAAGACCCTGAACCTGAGCTGCTGCACGGTGGCCATGACCATCTGGTCTTTTCATGTGACAATACTGAAGAAATGACACTTTGTTACAATGTAAAGCAGTGAATGTACAGCTTGTGTAACCGTGTAACTTTACTGTCCCTCAAAATAACAACACACACAGCCATTAATGTCTAAACCGCTGCCAACGAAAGTGACTACACCCCTAAGAGAAAATCTCCAAATTGGGACCAAAGTGTCCATATTTTGTGTGGCCTCCATTATTTTCCAGCACGGTCTTAGCCTTCCTGGGAATGGAGTTCACCAGAGCTTCACAGGTTGTCACTGGAGTCCTCTTCCACTCCCCCATGACGATATCACGGAGCTGGTGGGTGTTAGAGACCTTGCGCTCCTCCATCTTCCGTTTGAGGATGCCCCACAGATGCTCAATAGAGTTTAGGTCTGGAGACATGCTTGGCCAGTCCATCACCTTTACCCTCAGCTTCTTTAGCCGGGTAGTGGTCGTCTTGGAGGTGTGTTTGGGGTCGTTATCATATTGGAATACTGCCCTGCGTCCCAGTCTCCGAAGGGAGGGATCATGCTCTGCTTCAGTATGTCACAGTACATGTTGGCATTCATGGTTCCCTCAATGAACTGTAGCTCCCAGTGCCGGCAGCACTCATACAGCCCCAGACCATGACACTCCCACCATCATGCTTGACTGTAGGCAAGACACACTTGTCTTTGTACTCATCACCTGGTTGCCACCACACACGCTTGACACCATCGGAACCAAATCAGTTTATCTTGGTCTCATCAGACACAGGACGTGGTTCCAGTAATCCAAACTGTTTGCGGGATTTCTCGTGCATCATCTTTAGAAGAGGCTTCCTTCTGGGACGCAGCGATGCAGAGCAATTTGATGCAGTGTACGGTCTGAGCACTGACAGGCTGACCCCCCACCCCTTCAACCTCTGCAGCAATGCTGGCAGCACTCACACGTCCAGTTACCAAAGACAACCTCTGGATATGACGCTGAGCAGGTGCACTCAACTTCTTTGATCGACCATGGCGAGGCCTGTTCTGAGTGGAACCTGTCCGATTAAACTGCTGTATGGTCTTGGTCACCGTGCTGCGGCTCTGTTTCAGGGTTTTGGCTACCGTGCTGCAGCTTAGTTTCAGGGTCTTGGCCACCGTGCTGCAGTTCAGTTTCAGGGTCTTGGCCACCGTGCTGCAGCTCAGTTTCAGGGTCTTGGCCACCGTGCTGCAGCTCAGTTTCAGGGTCTTGGCCACCGTGCTGCAGCTCAGTTTCAGGGTCCTGGCAATCTTCTTATAGCCTCGGCTATGTTTATGTAGAACAACAATTCTTTTTTTTCAGATCCTCAGAGAGTTCTTTGTCATGAGGTGCCATGTTGAACTTCCAGTGACCAGTATGAGAGAGTGAGAGCCATAACACCAAATTTAACACACCTGCTCCCCATTCACACCTGAGACCTTGTAACACTAACAAGTCACATGACACCGGGGAGGGAAAATTTTCACTTAGGGGTGTAGTCCCTTTTGTTGGCAGCGGTTTAGACATTAATGGCTATGTGTGTTGAGTTATTTTGAGGGACAGTAAATTTACACTGTTACACAAGCTGTGCACTCACTACTTTACATTGTAACAAAGTGTCATTTCTTCAGTGTCATCACATGAAAAGATATAAAATATTTACAAAAATGTGAGGGGCGCACTCACTTCTGTCAGATACTTTGTATATATCTAGCACCAACATATTCTGCAGCGCTGTACAATGCCCTGATGCATCCTCCAATATAGGAGATCTGATCGCAGTGCATAGAAAGTGCGTAGCAAAGTGGCATCTGTCTCTCAATGCATTTGAAGCGCTAGGCTGAGTGCTTGGCCCACTGACAGTCGGTTGGTCCTCAAAGAGCGCCAGAGGAGACTGTTGCACTGGAACTGAGGTACGTTTCTAAAGATTCTGTAAGCTAGATATGCGAGGGGACAGGGGAGAAAGATGGGGAAGTCGGAAGGAGATAATACATACACACACTCCCAGTTTCTAACTTAGAGTATTCCTTTAAAGCTGGCTGAGCATCTTGGAACAAGGAATTCTGACAAATCTGGGGTGCCAAGGTCAAACACGAAAGGACGCGGGCAAATGTTGATTGAGCGTGATGGCAGTTATTGATTACAGTAACCGGAGCCCCTGGTAGTCTATGCATCGGCTATAAACGCATTATTTTTTGATTTATTGATGTAACAATCCCAGACTTCCCTTTCCGTCGCCTCCATGAATTACAAAAAACCCTCTACACAAACCGTATCCACAACCCACACAAAACAAGAGAAAAACATCACCCGTGTCAAAGTTCGTGCTGTGATCCTGCCTTCTGTCCAGCCCAGCCCTTACATTATACTGTATTGTATTACATCACGCACGCACGTACAGTACACACACACAGTGCCACCTACAGACTTAATGCTGGAATACACAAAAATGCCAAACGCGATTCTTTACCAAGCACCAAATACACTCCATCATCCATACACCTTCATACACAAACACACACACTCACAACCTACACGTACATGCACGTTTACCCTTATACACAGACACACTCAAACCCTGACTTCTGCATAGACACAAACACGCTCTCTGCCTTAGGCCTGCATACACTGAGCTGCACTTACACACTCACACACCTACAAAGATGACAGCTGGCAAGCCTAGGTTTAGAGTGACAATTTAAACAAACGTCCCTCTTTATTTATTTATTTATAAAGGATTTTACCAGGAAGGATACATTGAGATTTCTCTCGTTTTCAAGTATGTCCTGGGTTCAAGAACATTGAATTGTTACAGAAATACAAAATAGTAAAATGCAAGAAATTAACACAAGACCAAATATACAGATTAACAGAAAAATAAATATGTAGGAAATAAAGTCATTATGTTACATGTTTACAGGTGCATTCTGTATATAGTCACTATGTTACATGTTTACAGGTGCATTCTGTATATAGTCACTGTGTTACATGTTTCCAGGTGCATTCTGTATATAGTCACTGTGTTACATGTTTCCAGGTGCATTCTGTATATAGTCACTGTGTTACATGTTTACAGGTGCATTCTGTATATAGTCACTGTTACATGTTTACAGGTGCATTCTGTATATAGTCATTATGTTACATGTTTACAGGTGCATTCTGTATATAGTCACTGTTACATGTTTACAGGTGCATTCTGTATATAGTCATTATGTTACATGTTTACAGGTGCATTCTGTATATAGTCATTATGTTACATGTTTACAGGCGCATTCCGTATTGAGGTATGTTAATAGGGAGCTCTTAAGTGACTTTAGACTGGGGGAAGATTTGATGGCGTCTGGGAGGTTATTCCATAACTGCGATGCTCTGTAGGAAAGTGAGGATTGAGACACTTGCTTTTTGTATTGTGGTATTGCAAGTAAGGTTCAGGTCCTGGATCGGAGGTTATAGGATGAGGGAACTGCTGGGGCAATCAGCCTAGTCAGGTAGGGTGGTAGCTTCCCAGAAAAGCTCTTAAACACCAGGTTGGAAAGGTGAAGGGTGCGTGTAGTTTCCAGCGACGGCCAGTTTAGCTCTTTTAACATGTCACAATGGTGGGTCATGTAGTTACATTGTAGCACAAAGTGGCAGAATGAGTTATACAACGTAGTAAATTTCTGGAGGTGTGTTTGCGGGCGGCTGCATACACTACATCTCCGTATTCGATGGCTGGCATAAGCATTTGTTGTACAATCTGCTTTCTTACCGCGGGGCTCAGGCAGGATTTGTTTCTGTACAGGGCACCTAGTTTGGGGTAAAGTTTAGATGAGAGTTTTTCGATGTGGGGGCCAAAAGATAGATTAGGGGCCAACCACATACCTAGATATTTGAGAGTAGTGGATACTTCGGAAAAATGTGATTTTTATTCAAAGTCACCGGTGTCAGATAATAACCGGTGTGCTGTACAATATTGCGCGTAGATACGCTGGCCCAGAAAACATGTTAACGAATGGGCACACCTGGCCACTGCAGGGCTCAGGCGACTTCCTGGGCTCTACGCATGGATATCTGCGGATAATAGTGAAAATTACCAAGCAGCCCCCCCCTTATTAAAAAGGGGACCCCCCCCCCCACTCCAGGTTAATTATTCCATTACAACATCTACCTCCTAGAGACAGGAGAACAGAGTAGGGTAGATTAGGGCTTAGAAAATAAAAAGCAATATTTAATTTTTGGGGAAAAAAAGTTTGAACAAATGGGTGTAACTGCCCCCCCCCCAACAGTGTCACCCAAGTAGAGGTGCCAGTCCAGATCAGCCAGGTTTTCCTGGACACCTATGATCTGTTCATGAAGATGTGGAATATTTCATGCGCTCTGTATAATTCATACACTGCAGGAAAGGAATCCCAGGTGACCTGCCTTGATACCCTTCCTACAGCATATAAATTATACATCTTGCAGGGCAGCACTTTTCACTGTGCTTACACTCTGCATGAAACAGAAAGGAGTGAAAGAAAACATGGCAGATCTGGCAAGCCCTACAACCCAAAACCTTGTCAGCCTGTTTCAAATGAGATCCCTATGATTATCAGCATGCATTTAGGCTTAGAATCCTAATAAAATCTCCTTAAAACCGGAAACGTGCTGTATAAACGCCCCTGTAAACTCCCCCTATCCTGTTCTAAAAGTAAGATGCTAAAAATGGAAGAAACGCCCTTAAAGTCGGTTGTAGCCCTGGGGTATCACGATTAAGGCCACAAACTGCTCACCCAGCAGCTCCTGCCCCCGTAAAATGCTTACTTCCGGTTCCGCCTTTAGCCTCTCGGTGGCCGCCATATTGGGCGCCCAGAGCTCCACCCCTTTCGTGAGCAGCTGCCTGCCTTGTTTTGGCGGACCACTCAGGTTTGAAACACGGCGGCCTGGGGACCAGAACAGGTGGGTCACATGTGTGCTAAGACCCCCAACACCTACATGAACGCCATTACTACATGACCAGGGACTGCACTGCATATAATAAGTATAAACACAGAGCCCCCCATACAGTGTATACATATAAACACAGAGCCCCCCATACAGTGTGTACATATAAACACAGAGCCCCTCATACAGTGTGTATATATAAACACAGAGCCCCCCATACAGTGTGTACATATAAACACAGAGCCCCCCATACAGTGTGTACATATAAACACAGAGCCCCCCATACAGTGTGTATATATAAACACAGAGCCCTTCATACAGTGTGTATATATAAACACAGAGCCCCTCATACAGTGTGTACATATAAACACAGAGCCCCCCATACAGTGTATACATATAAA
>CM019074.1:95780884-95964895 GCA_009667805.1 Leptobrachium leishanense
GTGTTGCAAAGTTGCGGCTTTCTGATATCTAATTTTACCTCCGGGGTACGCGCACCTCGCCACTTTGTTCGCATCACCAGTTCCTTGAAGGCGGACCTTGTGGTGTGTCAATCCTTCTTGCTGCATTATGATGGGCTGACGTATTGGCAAGAGGCGGACGTGGACAATCAGTCCCTTGAGCTTTTTGCCGATGTGTCTGGAGCTCCTGGCTTGTGTTGCACTTTCAGGGTGCTTGGTGTGCCGAAGCGTGGCACCCGCGCTGGGCGGCGTCTGAGTTGGTGAGGAATCTCACAAGTCGGGAATTGTTTCCTTTGATTATGGCCCTGGAGCTGTGGGGGGGCATCTAGCTAATAGGCGAGTGGTGTTCTGGATGGACAACCTGGGGTGGTGCAAGTGGTGAATCGTTCGTCGGCCGGTTCCCCTCCTGTCTTGGCTCTTTTGTGTCACCTGGTGCTGCGTGGTCTCGAGTGGAATGTGTGGTTGCGGGCCTGGCACGTGCCGGGTGTGCAGAACGTGATTGCTGACGCTCTCTCCCGCTTCCAGTGGCTCCGGGAGCAGCAAGGAATGTGACACCCTTTCCGCTGTGGCTCTGGACCCTCGCTTCGCCAGGCTGAGGATTTTGTTGGGGGACTCTGTCGGGAGCGAGGTGGACGGCATGTTCTCAGGTCTGGCGGAGGTGGGGGTCACGGGGGGAACGGGGTTGGCATTCTGCGGAGGATTGTAGGGGCAACCTTGATTTATTTCAATTCCCTCCAGGAGTAAGGGGGCTCCGGTTTGGGAGCGGCCGGAGTACTGACTGCCCTTTCTTTTGGTGCGAGGCGGTTGGTTGGGAGGATGTTGGTCGGGATTTCCTGCTTTGAAGGATTGTTTCGGGTTGGTGGCGGACTGCGGTGCCTGAGGTTCGGCACCCAGCTTCTGGCCCCATGATTTTGAAACTGTTAGATGTTTTACTCGGCGTTTGTCGTGATCTTTTTGAGGTCGCGATTGTTTAGAGTGGCGTTTGCCTTTGCCTTCTATGGTGCCCTGAGGGTGGGTGAGCTGGTTGCTCCTAACTCTCAGATGCATTCTACCTTGCGCATGTTTCTCTGTCAGCCGATGAGGTGAGGTTTTTGATTGTCAGGTACAGGACGGACCGCTTGGGTAGGAGCGTTCTTATTACTTAAATGCGATTGGGGTGATCGGGTGTCCTTTGGGCCTCACGTGGGAGTATTTGGCTATTCGGCCGGTTTTCACTGACTCTTTTTTGATTTATATTGATGGGGTTCCTTTGACTTGATACCAATTTCCGACAGTTTTTAAGCGCTGCGTTCAGGTTTTGGGTTCTGAACCGGGGTTGTTTGCCTCCCATTCTTTTCGTATAGGCGCGGCGACTGTGGCTGCGGGTGCTGGCGCGTCGGACGGCATGATTCAGCGTCTGGGTAGGTGGGATCATATCGCTTTCGCTCTTAGGTTCGTCCTAACCTTTTATAATTTCAGGTGCTTCCCCAAGGATGGTCTGGAGATTGGGTCATTCCTTCGTGCATTGGGCGGCCATACGGGCTGAGCATCGGCCGCATGGCAAAAATCTTGGTTGCCCGGCGGAGGTAGCGGAGATTCACTGGTTGGAAATCCGAGGTTTGCGTTGGGCTCGGGCGTCGAAGGAATGCAATGTTTTGGCTGGGAGGGTTCCCAGAGAGGTTATTTTAGTTGTTCATGCTGGGGGGAATGATTTGGGGAAGGTTCGTTCGGTGGACCTGATTCGGGCTATGAAGCTGGATCTGGCCCGCTGTTTTGCTAAATTTGGGGGATTGTCGCTGGTGTGGTCTGACATTATTTCTCGACCTCGTTGGGAGGAGATGGCGGCGCCACGGGCCAATGACAGGGCCAGGAAGAGGGTTAACAGGGAGGTTTCTAAATTTGTATGGCAGTTAGGGGGGTTTCAGTCCGTCACATGGAATTGGAAGGCGACAATCGGAATGTGATTCGCGGTGATGGGGTCCATTTGACGGACATTGGTTTGGATATATTTTTAACTGGTTTGATGTCGGGGATTGAGGAGGCGCTGTCTGCGGTGGGGCGCAGGGGCAGCCATTAGGAGACCATGGTGTCCCTGGCGTTGGCGTGGTTCCTGGACAGAGGTGCTTTAAAATGGTTAAGCCGCCTTCGGGTGTGGCATTTAACGAGACGAGCCCCGCTTGATCTCGGTCAGGCGGGGTGACGAGCTATTGGTTTTGGATCGGTAAACTGCCTGTTACATGGGTAATAGGGCGGATAACGGAGGAAAAGCACTGCTGGATTACATGGTGTAAATATTTAATAAAGCTGTGGCCCTTTCCAGTTAAGAAAGTGTTGTGTCTTCTTTATATTTAAGGGGTATGGGTCAAGGAGGTCCCAGGTTTAATCAGTCATGCAAAATGCGACGCGTGTAACAGAGTGTCTGCAAAATGCAACGCGTGTAACAGAGTGTCTGCAAAATGCGACGCGTGTAACAGAGTGTCTGCAAAATGCAATGCGTGTAACAGTGTGTCTGTGCAAAATGCAACGCGTATAACAGTGTGTCTGTGCAAAATGCAACGCGTGTAACAGTGTGTCTGTGCAAAATGCAACGCGTGTAACAGTGTGTCTGTGCAAAATGCAACGCGTGTAACAGTGTCTGCAAAATGCAACGCGTGTAACAGTGTGTCTGTGCAAAATGCAACGCGTGTAACAGTGTGTCTGTGCAAAATGCAACGCGTATAACAGTGTGTCTGCAAAATGCAACGCGTGTAACAGTGTGTCTGTGCAAAATGCAACGCGTTTCATAACAACGCGATTCATAATTGAAATGTGAACAATATTGCTGCATTAATAAAAACAACACACAAAAAAAAATACATGTTTTTTTTTATTAAAACTTATTTAATATTTTTATTATAATATTTTTTACTTTGTACCTAGTCATGTTGGATATCATTCGAAAGGCCATGCTCAGGCCTTTCAAATGACACCATCCATGACCCCCTAGCTTCCACGGTTCTGGAGATATCAGGGTTCACAAGAACCCCCTATCTCCACCAGGTGATTTCCTTGGGAAATCCCCTGGCAGCTAGGGGTTCCCCGGCTATCTGACGTCATCACGCTATGCATGATGACATCAGGCAGCGAGGGGAGACCCGGGGGTGGAGCCGCCATCCAAGATGGCGGCCCCCACCGGAGCTAGGCTGCACTTCAGCGCCGCAAGGCGCTGAAGTGCAACCCGGCGCTTGAGGGGTTAAAGCCAGGCACCGCTTAAAAGGGGAGACTCTCCCCTTTTAAGCGGTGCCTGGCTTTTGGCGCTGCTCCGTTCCGATCGGGAGGGAGAGGGATCCGAACGGATCCCCCCCTCCCTTCCAGGCTATCTCCCGGCATTGCCGGGGGGTCGCCTGGAAATGACGTCATCGTCATTTACGCCGGGAGGAGCTTGACTTCAGCGTCTGAGGACGCTGAAGTCAGAATGCCGCGGGACCCTGGACAGAGAGGTGAGTATCTCCGCCGGGGGTCCCGCACAGCTGATGACGTGTGGGGCACGTCCTCAGCATGTAACGTGCATCAATGAGGACGTGCCCCACACGTCTTCAGCAGTGTAAGGGTTAATGGACTAAGGGGGGATCTTCGGGCATTGGGGGAAACTAAACTAAATGATCAGGTTGTACTGTTAGGTAAATCAGTGCAGAAACTGAATACTTGGGTGGGAGATAATATACCTCACTTTTTATTTCCCATTGACGATCCTTCCGCCCCTGCTGCCTCCAAACTTCTTTCACTCACGTCCTCCCTTGGACTCACACAATCCTCCCTCCTCCCTACCCACCGCGATGGTCACGCTGTTGACCTTGTCTTTTCCAACCTCTGCTCCATTTCTGAGTTCAACTGTCGCCCTTTCCCCATCTCTGACCACCACCTTCTCTCTTTCAACCTACCTGGACTTCCTAAACACCCTGCTCCCCCACCCCGCACACACACTCGCAGATATCTACATGCTGTGGACCCCCATCAATTCTCCAACCTACTTCACCACCTCCCTCACACCTCATCCTTCACCTGCCCTGATGCTGCCACTAATCACTACAACACGACGCTTATCTCTGCTCTAGACACTCTTGCTCCTCTTCGACTCTGTAAGGCCCCGCGCCGCCAGCTTCAGCCCTGGCACACCCTCCAGACTCGCTACCTGCAAAGATGCTCCCGCACTGCAGAGCGTGCCTGGAGGAAATCCCGCTCTGAAGCTGATTTTGTTCACTTCAAGTTTATTCTCCGGTCATACACCTCTGCTCTCCACTTGGCCAAACAATCCTTCTCATCTCTTATATCTACGCTGTCGTCCAACCCTAAACGGCTCTGGTCCACCTTCAACACCCTCCTCTACCCACCTGCACCTCCCCCCACAGCTGCCTTCAGCGCTCAAGACCTGGCAGACTACTTCCTCAGTAAAACTCTAACTATCAGAAGCAACATCCCAACACAAGATAGTTATCTGCCACCTCCACTCCCAGAGGTCCCCTCTGCCACCCTCTGCCGCTTCCTCCCAGCCACTGAGGAGGAAGTCAATTCCTTATTGTCCTCCTCACATCTCACCACGTGCCCGCTCGACCCCATTCCCTCACATCTAATTCTTCCCCTCTCCTCCTCCCTCACCCCTGCTCTCACACACATCTTCAACCTATCTCTCTCCACTGGCTCCTTTCCATCCGCCTTCAAACATGCGCTAGTTACCCCTTTACTAAAGAAACCATCCCTAGACCCCAACTCTCCATCCAACTACCGCCCTGTATCCCTGCTTCCCTTCACATCAAAGCTCTTAGAAAAACTAGTCTTCAACCGCCTCTCCCTCTTCCTGTCCTCCAATTCCCTACTTGACCCCCTGCAATCTGGCTTCCGTCCCCTACACTCAACTGAAACTGCCCTCACCAAGTCACCAATGACCTCCTAACTGCTAAAAAACACGGCCACTATTCTATTCTCATGCTGCTTGACCTCTCGGCTGCTTTTGACACTGTTGACCACCCCCTCCTTCTACAGACCCTCAACTCTCTGGGTCTCGGTGACACTGCACTTGCTTGGGTTGACTCCTATTTATCCAACAGGTCCTTCTGTGTGTCCTTTGCTGGTAACTCCTCCTCCTCATTGCCTCTATCTGTTGGTGTACCTCAAGGCTCTGTCCTTGGTCCTCTGCTCTTTTCCATCTACACCTCCTCCCTGGGCAAAATCATCAACAGCTTTGGCTTTAATTACCACCTCTACGCTGATGACACTCAGATCTACTCTCTACCCCTGATCTCTCTCCCCCTGTCCTTTCAAAAGTCAGTGACTGTTTATCTGGCATCTCCTCCTGGATGGCCTCCCACCACCTAAAGATCAACATGTCAAAGACTGAGCTCCTACTTATTCCTCCCTCTAATGCCTCCCCACCTCCTGACTTCTCTATCATGGTGGAGGGTATCACCATCTCCCCATCAAACCAAGTTCGCTGTCTTGGAGTTACACTTGACTCTGCTCTTTCCTTCATCCCCCACATCAAGTCTCTTTCCTCCTCCTGCCGATACCAACTGCGTAATATTTCCAGAATTCGGCCATTTCTTACCGCTATCACCACAAAACAACTCATACACACCCTGGTAATCTCCCGACTCGACTATTGCAATAATCTCTTATCTGGCCTCCCTCTGTCCCGCCTCTCCCCCCTACAATCCATCCTGAACGCCTCCGCCAGGCTAATTCACCTCACCCGCCGCTCTGCCGCTCCCCTCTGCGAGTCCCTTCACTGGCTCCCCATCCACTGCAGAATTAAGTTCAAAATCCTTATCCTTACCTACAAAACCCTCACTAACTCAGCTCCCCACTACCTGTCCTCACTACTCACCAAATACACCCCAGCCCGCACCCTAAGGTCAAACAGTGACCTGCACCTAGCTTCTCCCCGCATCACCTCTTCCCATGATAGACTGCAGGATTTCTCATGCGCAGCCCCCACTCTCTGGAACGCTCTCCCTCGTACTGTCAGACTTTCCCCTAACTTCTCTTCCTTCAAACGCTCCCTGAAAACATTCCTATTTAGGGAAGCCGACCCCCAACTCACTGACACAACCATCAATCGCTCTCACCTTACAGTCCTCTCCTCCTGTTTCCAACCCCAACCCTCCTAGATTGTGAGTTCCTACAGGAATAGGGCCCTCATCTCCTCCTGTACTGTTTGTCAAATGTTGTTCAAGGTATTGTAACCCTGTCTATACTGTGCTTATTGTACAGCGCTGCGGAATATGCTGGCGCTTTATAAATAAAGAATAATAATAATCCCCCACTGCATAAGTATTGTGCAGGTGACTCAGTATGGGTGAAGGAGTGGAAAAATCACCCACTAGGCCCAAAATGGAGAGGTCCTTACCTTGTCCTGTTATCAACCCCCACAGCAGTGAAGGTTGCCGAGGTGGTCCCGTGGATACATCACTCCAGACTGAAGGTAGCTGCAGCCAATCCTGAACCAGAGTGGAAGGTCGTCACCAATGAGACCAATCCATTGAGGCTAAAGCAAATATGACTATGCTAAAAAGTCTGGGCAAACCGCATGCTGGGTGTGTAGTAGACTGCACCCAGAGACAATTCATATACCATTTGCTTCTGTTCCAATGAATTTAAGTATGTTTGCGTCAGGAAATGTCACAATACATGCTTTTGATGCACCACGAGAAAAACCAGAGGCATTCAGTCCCGGGTACCCAATAACAGGACCAGTGTATCCTCCAGAATGGTGCTTTCAATTAGGACCAGATAAAGAAACGAGTGACGAGGGTAGTTGTGTAATTCAAGTAAGTTCAACTGGACATTATACATTTACACATTTAACACAAAAGAGAAGGCGAATTTTCTATATATACGGTGTAGAAAGCTCACTAGAGACCAAGAGGTGGTGATTGCGAATGTGACCAATGGTAGGCAGAGTGCATTGGACATGATGAGACGACTGAGACAACTGATGATAGAAATATCAAAGGGAACACTACATTTATCACCATTTATATTGAAAGGGGGGTACCAGGTGTGTTGTGAAAGGGAGTGTTACACATGGGTACCACCTACAATAACAGGAATGTGCTATCTGGCTAAACTGATTCAAATTCAGAGAGTAAGGGGAGATGACACTGATACAGACACAGCTCTACACCCTAGGTACCCACTGGTGTTTGAGAGACAGAAGAGAGAGTTGTTTAGGAAAGCGGATCGGGCGTGGGCATGGTTCCCGGCATGGACTGGATGGGGGAGAGAGTTAATGGTAAGAATGAACAGTTATGCCAGTCTGATGGACGAGGTTTTGAATAAGACTAATATGGACATTCAGTTGCTGAATCTGGAAGTACGAGAGATACGAAAGGTACAAATGATACATGATATGGCACTGGAACAGATCAGTGCGGCTCTGAATGGATTGTGTGAGATGACAATGCATTATGAATGTTGCACCTTCATCAAGAACACCACACATGACATCCCTGACTATTACCAGGTAATCCAAGATCACCAGGAGAAAGAAACACAGTTGCAGAACACAGCAAGACGTATCGCTGCTGAAGGCTGGAATCCACTTTGTGGGTTTGGAGCAATTGGAGATTGGTTCAGATCCATCCTGAGATTTATTTCACAGTTTGGATCCATGATTCTGATGTTGGTGGTGATCTTGGTCGTAGGGGCACTACTGTACCGCGTAGGGCTATGTCTATGGCCACTATGCAAGAGAGCACGGACACCTACACAGACACAAAAGATACCACCGATTATCCCACAAAATATGTTCCCGACAAAAATAGGTCCCCTAAAGTATGAGGAATTTAGGAATAATATTAGTAGGGTGTAGTGGCTACAAGTCTCAGGAGGAGAACCTGAGGCTTGAGCCAAGGGGGGAATGAAGGAGATTCAGGCCAGGAGATGGTTGCCATTATGAGCCAGGCGGCCATCTTGTTCAGAATATTGGTTCACTTGAATATAACTAGATAGATTTTAGTTGGAATTAGAATGAAGCTTACATAGAGTTTTAGGAATGTGTTAGATTAGCAGAGAAGCAATTAAAATTAAGGAAGATCCGGGCCGTTCCTGGCACGCAAAGACAGGATGAGGGATGGATACACCAAGGTCACAGAGGCCTGTAGCTGAGACAAAGAGGAGCATGAAAAGCAGACCAGACCTTATCTCCAGCAAACAATAAACAAGCCAAAGGGAGGTGGGCATAGCCAGGATCCAGAGAAGTAGCAAATCATGTTCTGTCAAACTAACATGAAGCTTGCCAATTTATGACCAATGTATGGAATGTCTTTGTAATTGACCAAGGGAGGTACTAAGCCATGTGGGGTTGGATAGTGTCACCGGGAGGTGGGCTAATTGGGATGTACCTAATTATGTATTCGGGGTATAAAACCTTATGTCACAGGGGGGTTCGGGGCTCAGTCTTAGCGATTCAATCCTGTCTGAGCATCTGTGATATCACAATAAAGTTTGCCTTTCCTGAAGAGACTCGTGTTCAGACAATCCTTGTTCGTGTCGGCCCGGCCTCGTCCCGAGTGAACCAAGTGGATTCCGGTTACAACGCGGTGCCCGGTGAGTCAGCGCTCGTTTATTGTTCCTTAATTCCTGAGCTATACTTGTTTGCTCCTTGTGACGGGACAGCTTCCACTTCTTCATTTTCTCAATATAGTATATATATATATATATTTGTAGCAGATCTTTATATGTAAATTTCAGGCATTTTCGTTCAGAAGATTTTTTGCAAACAGCGTTTCAATTTTTTACACCTTCAAGCGTATTCTCTCCCCCCCCGCCCATTCGTCGGCTTGTTGACTTTTTTTCCGGCGGCTGGTCTGCACTGTGATCGTTGACTTTTTCCAGCGCGTTCAGCTTGGTTTTTGCAACAGTTTCTGCAGGTTTTTGGTGAGTGTTCGGCGGGTTTTCCCTGCACTCCAGTGGGGCGGGGGCCCTGCGGTGAATGCTGAATACACGGCAGGGTTGGCAAGTTTGATTCCCTGAAGTGCAGGGAAGCGAGGGGAACGAGAAAGCTGACATTTCACTGACATTTCGGTGCTCTCTGAATAACCCCCTTAGTACTGTGATTCTTGCTGAGTGAACAGCAAACTCAGAATGTCTTTATTTTTCTCAGCAGTTACAAAAGTACATTCAAAAGTAAAACACTTCTCTGCGTTTCCAAGCTGCAAAACCCTCCCCCTCCCACACACCCACCCTGCTCTACAGACAAAGGCTGGGAATGTGACTATGATATCCAGTCTAAACCAGTTACTGAGGGTTGTGCAGAAACCAAGCAAATGGTTAGATTGTAAGCTCTTGAGCAGGGTCCTCTACTACTGTTTTGTGTGTCCACTTGCATGCACATGGCTATTCTGGCTTACCCCATTGTACAGCGCCACGGAACTTGTTAGCACTTTATAAAAACTTGGAACTGCAACTGTTACACTGCGCTGTCTTCCCTGTGTATCTGTATCACACTATCACACAACACTCTCCCCTAAATACAGGAGCAACGAAATATAAGAAGATTCAACCGTGTGGCGGCCGTTCCGTCACAATAACCATTTTATTCTTCCCTCCTGCGTTTTACTTCCCAGTCCCCGCCATATTTATCTATATTTTCTCGTCCTCAGGTCTGCAGAAAGGCTTCTGTAAGCTTTGTCTCGTGCATGCACGATCACGTCCTCCAAGCTCTGACCAGCGGCAGGAAAGTCATCATACCCATTCCCACCCTGCGCCAGCTGAAAAAGTAAGAGTCCACGTGTGAAGGTGAGGTTTCAGCTTTTCGTAAAGAGGAGGATCAGGGCGGAGTAAATCCTCTAAATTTATAGAAAGAATGGAAAAAGAGACATTACACGCCATGAAACATCCAATCAACAGATGGACAACATAACAACGAACAAATGTGAACGGATTCACACATCGTTCCGTACTGACAGAAAGTCCACTACATATGCGGGCGACATAAAGTGTGACGAGAAGCACCGCGTCATTACGTATGGACTGAACGTCAACAAGAAGTACGGACGAAACTGGAAGTGTGTGGTCACGTCTTCAAGGATATGGAGCAGAATTCAACAAGGTCTGGAGAACATCTAAAGCACAACATGAACTCATTGATGTCCATTATAATGTTATCTAAAACGAATAAAAGAATTAAAGCAACACCCCGGACTTGTCCTCTGCACATTATTTCTGATGGGTATTAAAGCCAGAGAGTCACAGCTGCACTTGTACGTCTCTCTTCGTTTTGCAAACTCCAGTTTGGTGAATTCCATTCATTGAATCAGCATTTATTAGGTGACTGGGAGTCATTAAATACAAAATATATTGTTTAATTCGTTCCCGAGTCACGGTCATCATGAGTTACTCAAAATGTGAATAACTCTCCGCAGCGCGCAGTGTATCTCCTTGTTCCTCAGGCTGTATATGAGAGGGTTAAAAAATGGTGTCACCACAATGTACAGCAGTGACAGGGCCTTGTTTATGTTTAAAAAGTTCCCTTTGCTTGGAACCATATAAACGATAATTAATGTGGCGTAATAGGTGCAGACGATAAATAAATGAGAGCTGCAGGTGGAGAAGGTCTTCTGACGTCCGGTTTTAGAGGAGATCTGGAGGATTGCAAGGAAGATAAAACCATATGTTGCGATAATGAACAGAAAGGGGAACAATATCACAGGAACAGACGATACAATGATTTTAATTTCCACCAGGAAGACATGGTCAGAGCAAGTGAGCGACAGAAAAGGCGCAAGGTCACAGAAGAAATGGTCAATGACGTTGGGGCCACAGAAATGCAACGTGCCCACTAGAATTCCTGGGAATAGGGTGAAGACAAAACCCAGGAGCCAAGACCAGGAAGAAAGACTAATGCGAAGCCTGAGATCCATGATGGAGAAATAATGCAGGGGGTAACACACCGCCAAGTACCTGTCATAAGACATCACCATGAGAAGGAAAGACTCGGTGGTGGTGGAGGCACCAAAGACGTAGAACTGGATGAAACAGTTTGCTACAGAGACCGTGATCACTTCCAGAAGTATAATGCGTAGCATGTTGGGTACGATGTTTGTTGAGCATAACACGTCGCAGAATGACAGATGGCTGAGGAAATAATACATGGGAGACTGGAGATTGTGGCTGGAGAAAACCAGTGATATGATCAGGAGATTCCCCGTCATTGTGACCAGATAGATCCCAAGGAATACACAGAACAGGGGAATCTTCAGGCCTTCATGCCTTCCAAAACCAGTAAGGAGGAATTCCATGACAGACGTCTGGTTCTCCTCATACACACGCTGCAAAAAAAACCACATATAAGTAAGTTAATATATATAGCGGGGCAGGAAGACAGCCTGAGGAATGACGGACTATGTGACCGGCCTGCACGCTGTATTCATCAGAAAGCTTCACAAGCACAATTATTTTTACTTTCTTATTGCGAATTACAGTCAAGTTTACATTATTATTACATCGATAACCAGCCTGAACAGGATGCCGTCACTATGCACATGACATCATAACATGATAACCAGCCTGAACATGATGCCGTCACTATGCGCATGACATCATAAGGATAACCAGCCTGAACAGGATGCCGTCACTATGCACATGACATCATAACATGATAACCAGCCTGAACATGATGCCGTCACTATGCACATGACATCATAACATGATAACCAGCCTGAACATGATGCCGTCACTATGCACATGACATCATAACATGATAACCAGCCTGAACATGATGCCGTCACTATGCGCATGACATCATAAGGATAACCAGCCTGAACAGGATGCCGTCACTATGCACATGACATCATAACATGATAACCAGCCTGAACATGATGCCGTCACTATGCGCATGACATCATAAGGATAACCAGCCTGAACATGATGCGGTCACTATGCGCATGACATCATAACATGATAACCAGCCTGAACATGATGCCGTCACTATGCATATGACATCATAACATGATAACCAGCCTGAACAGGATGCCGTCACTATGCGCATGACATCATAACATGATAACCAGCCTGAACAGGATGCCGTCACTATGCACATGACATCATAACATGATAACCAGCCTGAACAGGATGCCGTCACTATGCACATGACATCATAACATGATAACCAGCCTGAACATGATGCCGTCACTATGCGCATGACATCATAAGGATAACCAGCCTGAACATGATGCCGTCACTATGCACATGACATCATAACATGATAACCAGCCTGAACAGGATGCCGTCACTATGCACATGACATCATAACATGATAACCAGCCTGAACATGATGCCGTCACTATGCACATGACATCATAACATGATAACCAGCCTGAACAGGATGCCGTCACTATGCGCATGACATCATAACATGATAACCAGCCTGAACATGATGCCGTCACTATGCATATGACATCATAACATGATAACCAGCCTGAACAGGATGCCGTCACTATGCACATGACATCATAACATGATAACCAGCCTGAACAGGATGCCGTCACTATGAATATGACATCATAACATGATAACCAGCCTGAACAGGATGCCGTCACTATACGCATGACATCATAACATGATAACCAGCCTGAACAGGATGCCGCCACTATGCACATGACATCATAACATGATAACCAGCCTGAACATGATGAACAGGATGCCGACACTATGCACATGACATCATAACATGATAACCAGCCTGAACATGATGAACAGGATGCTGTCACTATGCACATGACATCATAACTTGATAACCAGCCTGAACAGGATGCCGTCACTATGCAGATGATATCATAACATAATAACCAGCTGGAACATGATGAACAGGATGCCGTCACTATGCACATGACATCATAACATGATAACCAGCCTGAACATGATGCCATCACTATGCACATGACACCATAACATGATAACCAGCCTGAACATGATTAACAGGATGCCGTCACTATGCGCATGACATCATAACGAGATGAACGTAGTGCTGTCATTATGCAGATGACATCATAACATGATAGATGAGAAGATTATGGAAGTAAATTGCAGAGTTTCAATTCGCTATGAGCCAATAAGGAGAAAGATCAATAGGGGTGTTTTCCCCAGATGGACTAGAACCGGGGAAAAGGAGAGGGAATTGCTCCAATCTAGAACCGGTAGTTAAGGTTTGGATAAGAATGGAGAGAAATCCAAGAAAAGGGAGTCCTATTTTTTGGGAAGCCGAATCGTTTCCAGAGATTGGGGTTGGTGGACACTCCTGGGAAAAGAAGGCGAGAGTCAGAGGAAATAGAGGAGGAAGAGATAAAAATGTACAGAGCTCCATTAAAGCAAAGAAAATAAGAATTTGGGAAAAGGTCCCAAGGACGGCACTGAACTGGCCTTTGCCACTACCCCTTGTTCCGTTTTCTCCCCA
The DNA here is from genome assembly GCA_009667805.1 of Leptobrachium leishanense. Classification (NCBI taxonomy): domain Eukaryota; kingdom Metazoa; phylum Chordata; class Amphibia; order Anura; family Megophryidae; genus Leptobrachium; species Leptobrachium leishanense. The sequence goes on from CM019074.1 coordinate 95,794,311, forward strand.
CCCCCACCTCACTATATTAGATGTCTAGCAGACATCTAAGTTGTCTTTTATTTTCTCACGCTAACTTCTGATTGTTGACCTCCACGTGGCCCTGCGAGGCCCTTTCGTTGTGATTTCATGCTGACATATTTCTAAAATAAAATTGTGAATTTATACAAGGAATTGGGGAAAGATGAAGTAGAAGTTCTCTCGGGGGGCTTAAAATTTGCCCCTAGTGGTAAGTCTAATGATTTTAATATGTTTATGGACCAACAAAATGGGCAAGGAAGTTGACAGTAAAGAGGTTTGTTGAAAAGAAAAAAAAAGGAAGGTCAACAACTGGAGGAATTTAAGGAAATTCACGATGAATTTCTTCACACTGATTTGAGACCACCTTCCATATTTTATCTGAGTTTTTGTAAGGGGAATATATTCCAGCTTTTGTAAATATGGTGATGCGGGATTTGGAGAAGATTAAATGGAAGAAAATAAGACGTCCGAACATCACACACCTACAAGAACAAAAGAATATTGTGATAAGATAAAAGTGTGGGGGGGGGGGTAGTACAAGAGAGAGACATGTATATGGCAGAGACATCAAGTATCGAAGGAAGATAAAGAGAAGTAGGAGACTATAAAAGGGGATTCAACTGAGATGTATTCAAGAGAGATTATTATTATCAATCTTCAAACTATTTAACCCCGGATCAATCAGGCTTTCGTCCAAATCACTCAACTACAACCGCCCTTTTAAAAGTCTGCAATGATATCCAGGCTGGGATGGGACAAGGAAACCTAACTGGAGCATCTTCCTTGATTTTGCCAAGGCCTTTGACACAGCAGATCATGGCATCTTATTACAAAAACTTAAAGACTCCGGTATTGGTGATCACACGCTGTCCTGGTTTCAATCAAATGTATCCGATTGATTGCAATATGTGTCCATTTCTGACAGCTCCTCCCTCCCCCAGTCACTTGCGGTGTACCCCAAGGCTCGATACTCGGCCCCCTGCTATTCACAATATTCATAAATGATCTGCCTAACATCTGCAAAGCCTCAACTGTACACATGTATGCAGACGACACCGTAACCTATACAGCAAAGCCTCAACTGTACACATGTATGTAGACGACACCGTAACCTATACAGCAAAGCCTCAACTGTACACATGTACGCAGACGCCACCGTAATCTATACAGCAAAGCCTCAACTGTACACATGTACGCAGACGACACTGTAATATATACCAGCAAACCAGATCTCCCACAGCTGGAGGCCGTGCTGCAAGACCAATTCACAGAGGTTTAGAAAAGTGGGTCAGAGATAAACTTTTTCTAAATACTGACAAAACTGTAACGATGCTCTTTGGAACAAAACCTAAACTACACAAATTGCAAAATCCCCATCTATGTGTCGGGACAAAATCAAATGGCACGCTGACCACAGTCACTTCTCTCAAATATCTAGGTATGTGGTTGGACCCAAATCTATCCTTTGGCCCCACATCGAAAACTCTCATCTAAACTCTACCCCAAACTAGGTGCCCTGTACAGAAACAAATCCTGCCTGAGCCCCACAGTAGCAGATTGTACAACAAATGCTTATGCCGACTATTGATTACGGAGATGTAGTGTATGCAGCCGCCCCGCAAACACACCTTCATAAACTTACTACATTGTATAACTCATTCTGCCGCTTTGTGCTACAATGTAACTACATGACCCACCATTGTGACATGTTAAAAGAGCTAAACTGGCCGTCGCTGGAATCCAGATGCACTCTTCACCTTTCCAACCTGGTATTAAAGAGATTTTCTGGGAAGCTGCCACCCTACCTGAATAGGCTGCTTCCCCCAGCAGTTCCCTTATCTTATAACCTCCTATACAGGACCAGCACCTTACTTGCAATACCACAATACAAAAAGAAAGATCCTCATTTTCCTACAGAGCACCGCAGTTATGAAAAGGAAATTCAGCCTAAAGCATAGGAAGGGTTATTTTACGGTGAGAACAATAAAGCTGTAGAATTCTCTGCCTGTTGAGGTGGTTGGGTCAGAGTCTGTACAGACTTTTAAAAAACGACTGGATGACTTCCTGCAGACACAGAATATTAAGGGTTATAATATTTAATATGTGGGTAAAAGCTTCTTGATGCAAGGAGAAATCTGACGCCATCTGGGGTCAAGAAGGAATTTTTTCCCAGCATGTTGCATAATATTGGCGAGCATTTCAGACTGGGTTTTTTGCCTTCTTTTGGATCAACAGCAGTAGGTGATGTGTGAGAGGCTGAACCCGATGGACACATGTCTTTTTTCAGCCTATGTAACTATGTAACCTCCAGACGCCATCAAATCTGCCCCCAGTCTTAAGTCACTCAAGAGCTCCCTATTAACATACCTCAATACGGAATGCACCTGTGAACATGTTACAGTGACTATATACAGAATGCACCTCTAAACATGTAACATAGTGACTATATACAGAATGCACCTGAAAACATGTAACATAGTGACTATATACAGAATGCACCTCTAAACATGTAACACAGTGACTATATACAGAATGCACCTCTAAACATGTAACATAGTGACTATATACAGAATGCACCTGAAAACATGTAACATAGTGACTATATACAGAATGCACCTCTAAACATGTAACACAGTGACTATATACGGAATGCGCCTGTAAACATGTAACACAGTGGCTATATACAGAATGCACCTGTAAACATGTAACATAGTGACTATATACAGAATGCACCTCTAAACATGTAACATAGTGACTATATTACTTACATATTTATTTTCTGTGTTAATCTGTATATTTGTGTTTAGCTTTTAATATCTTGCATTTATTACTTTCTATTTCTGTAACAACTGTAAAAGTTCAATGTTCTTCAACCCAGGACATACTTGAAAATGAGAGAAATCTCAATGTATCCTTCCTGGTAAAATACTTTGCAAATAAATAAATAAATTAGAGAGTTATTGGTGGGACGTTTAGCTAAGGGTAGTCTCACTAAGAATGGATTTGATTTTTTGTATTTAGAACATTCCAAAATTCCTATAAAATACCACCTACCTAAGATCCACAAGAAGCTTGATAACACCCCCCACCAGGAAGACCCGTGTGAGTGGGATCGGTTCAATGACATGTGATGTGTCTCTTTATGTTGATCATCATTTGCACAAGAATGTTGCATTAATACCATTCTATCTCAAAATCTCAGGTCAAATAATTAGGGAAATTGAGAATGTAAGGTGGCAGGAGAGTTACATTTGGGTTACATTGGATGTAACGTCTTTATACACAGTGATAGATCATGCCAAAGGGATAGCGGCTTTGAAGAATAAGATGGAGTTGGAAGCAGAATTGGACCGTAGACAGAGAGAATTCATTATAACCCATAAATATTTTAATTTCAATGGGAAGTTTTATTGTCAACAGGTAGGTACGGCCATGGGCACAAGGTTTGTTCTGAGTTATGTCATTATGTCAATAGTTTTGTGGCAGATTGAGAAGCTAAGTGCATTTTGGGCAAGCCTTGTGCAATGGAGACTTTTATTGATGAAGTCATTATGATCTGGAGTAGAGGTAGAGAGAACCTTGAAATATGCATGTCCTATATTAACAACAATGGTTATGGTTTGAAGGTTACAGCTGAAATCGATCATCAGACTATTGATTTTTTTGATCTAACATTTTATATTAAAGAGGGGAAGATAGAAAGTAAGCCCTTTTTTAAGCCCACTGATGGGAATACATATATTAAATTTATTTGCAAAGTATTTTAAATAACTAAATAAATTTAATATAACTATTCCCATCAGTGGGTTTAAATATGATAGTTGCCATTCTAAAAAGTGGAAGGACAATATCCCTAGGAATCAATTTATGCGGGTATGCAGGAATTGTTCTAATTTTAAGGATTATGTAGATCAGGTTGGAGTAATTGAGAATAACTTGAGGGCCCTTGATTATCTGGATGGATTTATATTGGAGTCCAAGAAAATTGTAAACTCATTGGATAGGAGGGATCTTTTAGATGAAACGGGTAGGGAAGGATAGCGGAAATTTTGGGATGGCATTTATTATTAAGTTTAATGATGATGTCCCATATATTAAAAAGGCTTTTAATAAGTAGTGGCCCATATTAAAACAGGATCCATACCTTAAAAGTGTTTTACCAGATAGACCTTGTAACAGATCAAAGTTCCCCGAGAGAGTTCCATCTGTCAATGTTGATTCCTTGCTGGGCCCTCGTGTTCGACTCATGACTCTCATGCCTCTCTCCAGTCCTTAGCTGTAGCTTAAAGATGGGTACACATAGAGAAGCCTTGCTAGCATCCCCCAGAAATAAACCATGGCTGTAGATTTAGAGCTTTACCTTGGAACAGCAAACAGTATAAAGTGGCTACCCAAAACCATGAGTCGTGACTGCATGTAGGCTCAGAATAGAACCCTTAATTGGGGACAGGCACAGTCAACAGGACAGTCAACCTGGGTTATTTACAGACACAAATACCTCCTCTAGAAATTGTTGGGAAACATTAACTAGGACAAATAATGGAAGAAACATTGTAACATTCCTAAACGAGGCAGGACAATGGCCATCATGATTGCAAACAGATAATGATGCAGTGGTTGCTTGACAAAGCAGATTTACAAACTATTCAAATATAAACGGCTATTAACACATTTCTGAGACAGGGTATGCTAGAAGTCTAATCCTATCAGAAAGATAACAAGATACACATGGACCATAAAATAGACAGACAATAACATTGTTGCATAACACAGATTACACAAACATTCTGTGCACAAAATAGGCCAATGAAATCAAATGGATTATGAGGCCTGCACCCTACAAATATGCCTCCAGGTCCATGCACCCCAAGTCCAAAGTGACATACATTGGTAAACGTGAGAAGATGCATTGTATAGGAAGACCTGCCGTGTGTGAAGAAAAAAAAAGAAAGGTTTCCAATGCAAAAAAGACTCTTTTTAAAAGATCAGACCCCCAAATTTCAACGGAAAAATCTTGGGAAAGGACTTGATTTCTTTTTCCTCATTTTTTTCTTCCTTTTCCGTCGGTTAACACCAGGGTTGAGAAGTAGGTAAATTTTCGTGATTAGTGTTGGCGTTAAAATTAGCACTGAGACCAAACGACCTGTTGGTTACAATAGCGCAAGTGATCTCTAGCGCTGCCCATGTTAAGTATAGGATGCGGTAAGTACAGTAAGCTCGAGCTTCGAATCGTTAATTACCGCACGCTAAGTGGTTTTTGCTGTCTGTAGCGAGAGGCAAACGATCTGTTGGTCGGGCGCTAGTCTGAATTTAGCTGGCGCTAACGCCAAAACAGGCTGACGCTAGGGTTAGCTCACACCAGCTGATAGAGACCCCGTATTGTTTTTAAATTTGAGGATTTTATTAGTATCGGGATAGATGTAGTGGATCCGGAGAGGTGGAGACACTGCTGTCAGATTGACTAAGAGAGACAGAGTGGATATACAGATTAGGGACTTTAGGCAGTAAGGGGTTAAACAATGAGATTGATATTTTGGCGTTTATTCATTACTTTTTAGAATTGTTGTTTTACAGGTATATTACACGTGTCTGCTGTTAAACTGATCATCTGCTTGTATTTTAGGTTTACGAGTGTCAGCAAGGAATCCTTAATATATTTGGAGAATTTTATTTATTTATTATTTATTTATTTGGTTATTAGGCAGTATTGTGTATGCAGTGATTGGTAATGAAGGTTGAAGCCAGAGGCCGTTATTGTCCCTTTCTGATCCCCGGTAAAGATTTTTCTACTTTTTTTTCTACTATAGTCAAATTTATCGATTCGATCTCAGGTGACGGAGTTGGAGAAGATGGTCCTGACTCCACTGATTTTGTCAAAATTGCGGGAATCGACAGAGAGCATAAATGAAAGTGAAACTGTTCGTAAGCGAAAGGTGTTCTCTAATTGGTGGAAAACACGCATGCGTGATGCAGATGAAGACCACAGACTGATGCGCATGTAGAGATGAGAGGAACGTCCCCCTGAAGTGACGTTACGCCGACCATTCGTTTTGAAAGCGGAGCAGCTGCAACCAATTGTTGGGATTTTGATTGTCCTCAATTGTCAGGCTCATTCAAGGGGTGGCTGGAACCCGGTGTGCAGTGGCATAGCATGGGTTGTCAGCGCCCGGGGCCACCCAAGAATTGTGCGCCCCCCAACCTGTGGACACGTTATCGATATTGCCCCAGCTCTCACATGAATATTGCCCCAGCCAGCTCTCACATGGATATTGCCCCAGCCCACACATGGATATTGCCCCAGCTCACACATGGATATTGCCCCAGCTCACACATGGATATGCCCCAGCTCACACATGGATATTGCCCCAGCTCACACATGGATATTGCCCCAGCTCACACATGGATATTGCCCCAGCTCACACATGGATATTGCCGCAGCTCACACATGGATATTGCCCCAGCTCACACATGGATATTGCCCCAGCTCACACATGGATATTGCCCCAGCTCACACATGGATATTGCCCCAGTCAGCTTTCACATGGATATTGCCCCAGCTCACACATGGATATTGCCCCAGCTCACACATGGATATTGCCCCAGCTCACACATGGATATTGCCCCAGCTCACACATGGATATTGCCCCAGCTCACACATGGATATTGCCCCAGCTCACACATGGATATTGCCCCAGCTCACACATGGATATTGCCCCAGCTCACACATGGATATTGCCCCAGCTCACACATGGATATTGCCCCAGCTCACACATGGATATTGCCCCAGTCAGCTTTCACATGGATATTGCCCCAGCTCACACATGGATATTGCTCCAGCTCACACATGGATATTGCCCAAGCTCACACATGGATATTGCTCCAGCTCACACATGGATATTGCCCCAGCTCACACATGGATATTGCCCTAGTCAGCTCTCACATGGATATTGCCCCAGCTCACACATGGATATTGCTCCAGCTCACACATGGATATTGCCCCAGCTCACACATGGATATTGCCCCAGCTCACACATGGATATTGCCCCAGCTCACACATGGATATTGCCCCAGCTCTCCCATGGATATGCCGCAGCTCTCACATGGATATTGCCCCAGCTCACACATGGATATACCCCCAGCTCATGGATTTGCCCCAGCTCATGGATTTGCCCCAGCTCATGGATTTGCCCCAGCTCATGGATTTGCCCCAGCTCACACATGGATATTGCCCCAGCTCATGGGATTTGCCCCAGCTCATGGATTTGCCCCAGCTCACACATGGATTTGCCCCATCTCATGGATTTGCCCCCATCTCATGGATTTGCCCCAGCTCTCACATGGATTTGCCCCAGCTCACACATGGATTTGCCCCAGCTCATGGATTTGCCCCAGCTCACACATAGATATTGCCCCAGCTCATGGATTTGCCCCAGCTAATGGATATGCCCCAGCTCATGGATTGCCCCAGCTCATGGATATGCCCCAGCTCATGGATATGCCCCAGCTCACACATGGATATACCCCCAGCTCATGGATTTGCCCCAGCTCATGGATATACCCCAGCTCATGGATTTGCCCCAGCTCATGGATATGCCCCAGCTCACACATGGCTATACCCCCAGCTCATGGATTTGCCCCAGCTCTCACCTGGATATTGCCCCAGATCCAGCAGGGGTTGAGGGGGCCCAGATGCCGGGCAGCGGGAGTGCCTGCCCGGTCCTGAACAGCGTGCGAGTCCGTCCGTGTTGAAGGGGAGGCGGCTGCGTGCGTGCGCAGGTCACGCAGTCCAGCCAGTCAGGTGGTACAGAGACTCCGTACCACCTGATTAGCCGGACCACGTGACCGGCTGCGCCTGCACGCAGCCGCATCCCCTTCAACACGGACGGACTCACTGTTCAGGACCGGGCAGGCACTCCTGCTGCCCGGCATCTGGGTCCCCTCAACCCGCGGGCCCTTGGGCGGCGCCCGAGGGCCCGGCGGGTCAGTCCGGGCCTCAAGTTTTAGGGGCGCAAATTTCTTTTGAAATTATGCGCCCCTAAGAAAACTGCGCCCGAGGCCACGGCCCCCCCAGCCCCCCCCCACGCTACGCCACTGCCGGTGTGCAAGTGGTCACAGGAGTTGTAAATATATATTGCAGTACAAGAGGATAAGCCGTAGGCAGTGGTCAATGAAAGCAAAAGGTCGGGGCCGGCAGCAGACTTCGAAAACGTGGCGGAGAGCAAAGGGTCAAAACACAGATAAGGGAGAATAGAAATAAGCCCTTGTTGCATGGACTAACAGCACAATAATGAAGCAATGCCAGAGAGCAGTCTCTGGTCTTTTATAGGAGGTGGACATGCCTCCAGCTCAGCATCCACCCCTCCTTCTTCCATTGGGTTGGAGGTCGGTACCTCCGCCCTGGGCCATGCTGGGTTTGGGCCTGCTCTGCTCCCGTCCATCAGACCTATCAAAAGGTCATCCAGCCCCAGGGCGCCATCTTGGCCAGATCCCTGTGTGCGACGTCCTGCACGGCAGCGGACCGCGGCACCAGCCGCCGGTCGCCTCACCAAGTAGGAGACCATATGTCGCCGGGAGGGTCGGCCACCCAGGATGCGGGGTTCAGAGGACCGGAGGCCCTGACGGCGTGGAGCGAGAGGACCCCGACGACCCGGCAGCACCAGGGGGAGAGCCGGCAAGGGACGAGGACGGACGCGGCCAGGGGTAAGGTGTGACAGAACCCCTCGCCGAAGGAGCAACCTCCGGGTGCGAACAGGACCAGGCCTCTCAGGGTGAGCCCGATGGAAGGCACGAAGACAGACGGGAGCATGGACCTGAGAGGCCGGTTCCCACGATCGTTCCTCCGGGCCATACCCCTTCCAGTGAATAAGATAGTACAGTCTGCCTCTACTAGGGATGTGCGTTTCGGGTTTCGGAATTTCCACGAAATTTCCCGATTCGTGTTTTCGGATGCAGACGATTTTCCAAAAAATTTTAGATCCGAAAATGGCAGATCCGAAACGAAATATTTTCCGAATTTTCGAATGTACTTGAAATGTGTCAAATCGAAATTTATTGCTTTGAAACGAGAACAGACGTTCCGAAAAAACGAAAATTTCCGAAAATACGAAAAGTCGATACAAAAACCAAGCTAAGTGACACGAAAATACGAAAAATGGTCGAAATTCCGAAACCATTTACAATTCCGGAAAACAAAAATTTCCGAAAATACGAAATGTCGATACAAAAAGCGTGCTAAGTGACACGAAAATACGAAAAAATGGTCGAAATTCTGAAAAAAAATGTACCCGAAAAACGAGTCGAGTCGAACCGAATCGAAACAGAAATCAGTCGAAACGAGCCGAAAAGTTTAAAAGTCCGAAAATTCGAATCGAACCGAAAAAAAAAAAATCGGTGCACAAGTCTAGCCTCTACGGATTCGGGAATCAAGAATCTGCTCTACTTCGTACTCCAGTGTATCGTTAGCCAGTGAAACGTAGCCAGGGCATTACAGAGCCCATAGGGCATAACAGTATATTCATAATGTCCATATCTAGATCTGAACGCTGTCTTCCATTCATCGCCCTCATGTATTCGTATCAGATTGTATGCACCACGAAGATCAAGCTTAGAGTAGATCTGGGCGGTCTTTAGTCTCTCTAGTAGTTCTGGGATGAGTGGTAGAGGATATCGATTCTTTACAGTGACTTTGTTGAGGTCCCTGTAATCTATACATGGACGCAGTCCTCCATCCTTCTTATTGACGAAGAATATCCCGGCTCCGGCCGGAGAGGTAGAGGAGCGTAGGAATCCTTTCTGGAGGTTTTCTTCGATATATTCTTTTAGCACCTTCAGTTCGGGCCCGGATAGAGGATAAAGACGACCATACGGAATCGTAGCACCAGGCAATAGGTCAATGGGACAATCGTATGCTCGTCTAGGAGGTAATGATTCAGCTTTTTTTTTCATCAAAGACATCTGCAAAAGGAAGGTAGACCTTGGGTAGTTGTACGTTAAGATGTACCATGTGGGTATCCAGTACAGAATTAATGGCATGCATTTTTTGACAGCAGAAGGTGTTGCAATGAGGAGAGGAGAAGGTCAGCTGTCCTGTCGACCACTGAATATGAGGATCATGGGTTCGTAACCATGGCAACCCAAGGATTACAGGAAAAGTGGGTGAAGTGACTATGTCTAATACAGGAGGTTCTCTATGACCTGTTCCTATGGACATGTGTACCGAGATGGTTTCATACTTGATAGGACCGGATTTCAATGATAAGCCATCCACCATCTGAATTGCAATAGGGGTATTTTTATTTACTAAAGGCAGTCCTATACATGAGGCTATTTCAGCATCCAGAAAACATCCACTAGCCCCGGAATCCACCATGGCCTGTAACGGAATCTCTTTCTGTTGCCACTGTAATAAGACAGACACAAGTAATAGCGGGGTGAGCAGTGTTCTGGGTGTGAGAGGAGAAATAAGGCGAAGACAAGTACCTCTTGATGCTTTGGCTGGGTAAGTACGAGCCTGGTGATTTGGTTCTCCACAATAGGTACAGAGGCGCAGTCTACGACGATGATCCAATTCGGCCGGGGGTAGACGCCCGTCAATGAAGCCTATCTGCATAGGTTCAGCTGGTACAGCCGGATTGGTTACAGGGACCAAGGCTCTGGAAGAGACAGGAACCAGTGCTGTGGGAGTAGAAGAGCGTGGGGGAAATACGGTATTAGCTCGCTCAAGGTGTCTTTCTCGTAGACGACGATCCACCTTCACACAAAACCTTGTAAGCCCTTCCAGAGTAGGAGGAACGCCTACTCGGGCTAGTTCATCCTTCAGAGGTTCTGATAGGCCCAGACGGAATTGATCAATAAGAGCTGTCTCATTCCAGCAGGTGTCATGTGCATGATGGCGAAAGTCAGTTATATATTCTTCCACTGGTCTGTGACCCTGTCGCAAAGCACGGATGGCATGTTGAGCTGTGGCTTGCCGATTCGGGTCTTTATACATCGTTTCCAGGGCATCTGCAAACGTTGCCCATGACTCCAATACTGGGTCTTGTAAACAAAGAAGGGTATGGGCCCATTTCTTTGGTTCACCGCCCAGAAGAGTAATCACTGTGCGTACCTTGACGTAATCTGATGCATAGGTACGGGGTTTCAGTGTGAACAACAAATGACAGTCCAAAAGGAAAGCATCAAACTTGGCTCGGTCACCTGTGAACTGGTCAGGTAGTGGGACCATAGGTTCCACGCGAGGAAGGTCATCATCCTGGTCGTGGTGTGGATGTTGAGGAGCATTAGGTTGAGAATAGGGAGGTGGTGCCACAGGGGCATGTATCTGGGTCTGAAGGTTTCTATGCTCGAGTTGTAAGTCCTGGAAGGAATGGGTCAGCGACGTAACTTGTCTGGACAGAGTAGTGAGAACTTCTGTGACTTCTGCGAGTTCCATTATGGCTTCAGTATCTGTCACGCTCATTCAAGGGGTGGCTGGAACCCGGTGTGCAAGTGGTCACAGGAGTTGTAAATATATATCGCAGTACAAGAGGATAATCCGTAGGCAGTGGTCAATGAAAGCAAAAGGTCGGGGCCGGCAGCAGACTTCGAAAACGTGGCGGAGAGCAAAGGGTCAAAACACAGATAAGGGAGAATAGAAATAAGCACTTGTTCAATGGACTAACAGCACAATACTGAAGCAATGCCAGAGAGCAGTCTCTGGTCTTTTATAGGAGGTGGACATGCCTCCAGCTCAGCATCCACCCCTCCTTCCTCCATTGGGTTGGAGGTCGGTACCTCCGCCCTGGGCCATGCTGGGTTTGGGCCTGCTCTGCTCCCATCCATCAGACCTATCAAAAGGTCATCCAGCCCCCGGGCGCCATCTTGGCCAGATCCCTGTGTGTGGCGTCCTGCACGGCAGCGGACCGCGGCACCAGCCGCCGGTCGCCGCACCAGGCAGGAGACCATATGTCGCCGGGAGGGTCGGCCACCCAGGACGCGGGGTTCAGAGGACCGGAGGCCCTGATGGCGTTGAGCGAGAGGACCCTGACGACCCGGCAGCACCAGGGGGAGAGCCGGCAAGGGACGAGGACGGACGCGGCCGGGGGTAAGGCGTGACACCAATGGACTTTAAAAAGGGGACTGCGCTTCATCTGGGAATATGCTCCTGAGGAATTGAGTCATTGGACTTCATGCAACGCGTCGAGCTGGCCTTTCGGTGTGCTAAACCAGGATCCTGAGGAACCTCTGCTGGATCACTCCATCAGACTATATTCTACCAGAAGGCAGACTATGGACTGGCTTGTGTGTTGATCACTAGGTTTGAGTCACTGTGGCAAATGATCATATGCACATTTAGTTATGTGCTGTATTTTTGTGAGTATATATACTGTATATTTTTTAAACCTTTTATATGGTATTAAACGTTAATACACTATATAGTGTTTCTCCCCATTTTTTCCAGAAACTTTGAGTGGAAATTGGGATAACGTCCTGGGGGGGACCTGTGTCTGGGTAACCCCAATATTACTGGTATCAATCATTTTATATATAGATTTTTTATGCGCCATTGTATTTGTGTTTTTTTGATAGTCAGCCTGAGCATTATGAACGCGATGCTGTCACTATGCAAATGACATCATAAAATGGGGAACGTGATGCTGTCACTATGCAAATGACATCATAAAATGGGGAACGTGATGCTGTCACTATGCAAATGACATCATAACATGGGGAACGTGATGCTGTCACTATGCAAATGACATAACATGATGAATGCAGCGCCGTCAATATTTTTTTTTTTTGAGAAAGGATTTTACCAGGAAGGATACATTGAGATTTCTCTCATTTTCAAGTATGTCCTGGCTGGCGAGTATGTACCGTTAGGTGTCTTGCCCAAGTACACTTACTGGAGAGGTTGCTCGCGGGAATCGAGCCCATGACTCCACAGGCTCTCTCCATGCAGAGCAGTGATGTTACCTCTACTCCACCTAGGGCCGGCGCTGCCGCTAGGCGGGCGCCTAGGGCGCAGCCGGCCCAACCACTTAAAAAAAAGTGGCCTGGGGCGGCTGCGTGCTGCAGCCAGCCCCAATACGTGCCGGCGTCGCCGCCGGCGTCATGGAGACAAAGGCGTGGACTTGGTGCTTAGAGCTTCCTGCACCAAGTCCACGCCTCCATCTCCTTGACGCCAGCACGTATTGGGACTGGCTACGAGGAGGTGGAGGGAGGCGTAGCTGGAGCGGCAAATATCCATGTGTGAGCTGGGGCAAATATCCATGTGTGAACTGGGGCAGCTATCCATGTGTGAGCCTGGGCAAATATCCATGTGTGAGCCTGGGGAAGATATCCATGTGTGAGCTGGGGCAGATATCCATGTGTGAGCTGGGACAGATATCCATGTGTGAGCTGGGGCAGATATCCATGTGTGAGCTGGGGAAGATTTATCCATGTATGAGCTGGGGCAGATATCCATGTGTGAGCTGGGGCAGATATCCATGTGTGAGCTGGGGCAGTATATCCATGTGTGAGCCAGGACAGATATCCATGTGTCAGCTGGGACAGATATCCATGTGTGAGCTGGGACAGATATCCATGTGTGAGCTGGGACAGATATCCATGTGTGTGCTGGGGCAGAAATCCATGTTTGAGCTGGGGCAAATATCCATGTGTGAGCTGGGGCAAATATCCATGTGTGAGCTGGGGCAAATACCCATGTGTGAGCTGGGGTAAATACCCATGTGTGAGCTGTGGCAAATATCCATGTGTGGCCTGGGGCAGATATCCATGTGTGGCCTGGGGCAGATACCCATGTGTGAGCTGGGGCAAATACCCATGTGTGAGCTTGGGCAGATACCCATGTGTGAGCCTGGGGCACATATCCATGTGTGGCTATCCATGTGTGAGCCTGGGGCAGATATCCATGTGTGAGCTGGGGCAGATATCCATGTGTGAGCCTGGGGAAGATATCCATGTGTGAGCTGGGGCAGATTTATCCATGTGTGAGCTGGGGCAGACATCCATGTGTGAGCTGGGGCAGTATATCCATGTGTGAGCCAGGGCAGATATCCATGTGTCAGCTGGGACAGATATCCATGTGTGAGCTGGGACAGATATCCATGTATGAGCTGGGGCAGATATCCATGTGTGTGCAGGGGCAGATATCCATGTGTGTGCAGGGGCAGATATCCATGTTTGAGCTGGGGCAGATATCCATGTGTGAGCTGGGGCAATATATCCATGCCACATCTTAGCTGGGGCAATATCTCCATGCCATGTGTTAGCTGGGGCAATATCTCCATGCCATGTGTTAGCTGGGGCAATATCTCCATGTGTGAGCTTGAGGCAAATATACCCATGTAAGAGCTGGGGCAAATATACCCATGTAAGAGCTGGGGCAAATGTACCCATGTGAGAGCTAGGGGCAAATATACCCATGTGAGCTTTCTTTTTTTGGGGGGGGGGTGCAAGTAGATGGTCTTGCCTAGGCCGCAAAATAGTCTAGCACCGGCCCTGACTCCACCCAGCCGGTACGATATATTCAGATATAACCATAAAATGAGGAATGCAACGCTGTCAATATGCAAAGCAGATGACATAACATGATAAACAGAAGCAAGTCTCACTGAGAGGAAAAGCATTTGTTAGGTTTTACCTTTATGTGGTCCGCACCGCTTTCTGTAAACATTTCTTCTCTCACTTGAAAGGTTTTGTTTGATTTCCCATTTTCAGGCGGAGATAGGAAGGTTTATGTGGAAGGTGAAGAGCCGCAGCTCTGGACATGTCGCAGGCAGCAGTAACGTCTCCGCTCGTGATGATGATGTAGGAGGTCAGGGTCCTCTGGGTTAAAACTTTCCCAATGAAAACTTTACTTGTCTGTTTAACAAAGAGAAAGAAAAAAAGGAATTATAAATAATTTCCATTCATTGTTAATAATTGTTCAACAAATGTGGAAAAATCCTGTTTCCAAAATCACAATTAGATTGCTCCTCAAAGCAGTCATCGTTATGACATATATTAACTAGTACATCACAGTATTAATGGGAAGGAAAGGAGGAAAAAAAAAGAGAGATGGGGAAAAGAAAAAAGTGAAAGGGAGTTTATCTGCCCGAATATATCTACTATTTCTGAAATACAGACAGTAACAATGTAATTCACAGAGAGCAGAACCACAGACATCAAGGGTTAACACCAGAGTTGCTCATGAGCCAACTAACATGGATTAATACAATCGGGTCGTAAGAGGTATGCCAGGGGTCGTATACCAGACAGGTTAGTCAGAATTCCCAGGGGTCGTATGACAGAGCAGGTAGTCGTAATTGCAAGGGGTCGTATGCCAGAGCAGGTAGTTAGAGGAATTCCAAGGGTTAAGAGGTCAGGAAATAAACATTAGACGAACCAGAGTCAGTAACAGGTTAACAGAAGATATAAGCAACGAGCACTCAAGAGTATTAACCACGTCAGGGCAAGGAACATAACTCAGGCAGGCAGGGCCGGTCCAAGCCACTGTGCTGCCTGGAGCGCCGGATGAAATGCTGCCCCCCCCCAAAAAACTGCGTGACATGTAAAAACAAATCACAGAGCTCCACAGCATTAAAACTCACAGTAATGTGCGGTGTGTGTGAGCGTATCACAGAGCTCCACAGCATTAAAACTCACAGTAATGTGCGATGTGTATGAGCGTATCACAGAGCTCCACAGCATTAAAACTCACAGTAATGTGCGCTGTGTATGAGCGTATCACAGAGCTCCACAGCATTAAAACTCACAGTAATGTGCGGTGTGTATGAGCGTATCACAGAGCTCCACAGCACAAAAACTCACAACAATGTGCAGTATGTATCAGCGTGAGTTTTATTGCTGTGGAGCTGTAATATGCCCATACACACTGCTCATTACTGTATTATTGCTGTGGAGCTGTGATACGCTCATACACAGCGCATATTACTGTGTTTGAGCGTATCACAGCTCCATAGCAATAATACTCACAGTAATGAGCGTTGTGTATGGGCATATTACAGCTCCACAGCAATAAAACTCACGCTGGTACATACTGCACATTACTGTGAGTTTTAGTGCTGTGGAGCTCTGTGCTACGTTCATACACACCGCACATTACTGTGAGTTTTATTCTCTGATACGCTCATAAACACTGCACATTACTGTATCAGAGAATAAAACTCACAGTAATGTGTGGTTTTTATGAGCGTATCACAGAGCTCAACACATCCATCCATCCATGCACACACCCACATACAGTCTCACACACTCCAACTCCAGTCTCACACACACACACAGTCTCACACACACACACAGTCTCACACGCACCACACACACAGAGAAGGGAACGCAGGAGGGATGGGATTGGGGAGAGAGGGGAAGAGATGGGAGTGCAGGAAGGAGGGGGAGAAGGGAGTGAGAGGAATGGATGGGGTGAGAGAGACAGACTTGCACTTACCAGCAGGTTTTGTCTCCCTCCGGCCTCCATGCCGCCCAGCGCCTGCTTCTCTGACTTCGTAGGCGCTGTTCCCCCCATCTGTGAACTTCTGTGTTCATTCACTGTCCAGGCGCCGCCTAGTGGCATCACAGGAGCATTGCATGCAGGGAGGTGTAGTTTTAGACTGGTTCTCAGCAAAATGTAGTAATCCAGTCTAGAACTACACCTCCCAGCATGCAATGGAAGATGTACACAGAATATTAACACACAACGCCCTTTGTGCCTGAATAGAGGTGTTTTATCTCTTATTTATACGCTACTTTAAGATAAAGATTACATTTCCGTTACACTGAGAATACATGGGATTTCCCTTTCAATATACGAGAATTTATTGTCTGACATACATTGGATGTGATGATGCGCCTCCGTGATCATCCTGTATCTTTCCACACGTGCACGATGAATGTACGCACAGTGATGGACGTAGAAAAATAAAACGTCTGTCAGTGTACACCATACATAAATTCATTGTTCGGCTGCTCCTTATGATGTCACTGATCTGTCTTGTTTTTGGAAAGGTGTGCACTTACCACTGGCTGCTAATGTCATGTAATAATGATACAATACCCGAACGGCAGTGCTAATATTCTAAACGAGCACTCACTGGACGTTTAATATGCTGAAACAAAAAGAGGGACGAGCATGCCGATGGGGTATATAGATGTCACTCGGCCACTGTGTGAGATATCTCCTTATCTTTGCGCCCAGTCCCAGGCGCGCTGCTTGCTGCGTGTTTATAAAGACACTATAGCTATTCCATGTGGGCTCATTAAAAAATCCAAAGAGAAATTAAAATAAATCATTGTAACAACAACCCCGAGAGATGGATTAGGGCACATTCAATGTTCATAAAAACCTCACACTGGGGACCGTATGGTGAAGCAAGGGAATACGGAGACGTTCCTCATGTCGATCCGTACATTGACATACAGATATCATTACCAACAGCAATTTGTTAGGTAACATTGCTGACCCTACCAGCGTGGAGGCGTCAGACGCGAGTCTGGCCTGTTACTCCAGGTTTATATTATTTATATTAAAATATTAAAACGTATCTTCTTTACTCTGTGTAGCTTCATATGGTAAAGGCGTCTGTGACGGAACGGCCGCCACAGGATTTAGTTTAATTTCATTCTTATTTTGTTATATTTCGTTTACCCTTTATTTATAGAAACTAATTTCCTTTGGTAGATTTAATGTAAAACTGTTGCTAGACTTCTAATTAATCATGTTTTTCCCCTGCACCATCCTGCCAGTTTATGCTCAGTTATATTGTGTGGTTTTAAATGTATTGTCAATTGCTCATTTTTAGTTTTAAATAGACTTATATTTCTTTAGCTAAATGTGGTTTTTAAAAACACTACCCGCCACTAGTGGCAAATGCTTTCCTTCATATAGAATGTACAATAGGTTTGAGTAATTTGTGGATTATGCAAAAGTGCTTGTCACGGTGGCAGTACCACCAGGCACGCACCACCCTATACTTGCCCTCCGATCCTTGGAAGTGGTCGGTCTGTATATATATCCCTATGAATATAACTCGCAGGAAGGTGAGGCCTTGGTTCCTGAGAGAAGCCCCTATATGCAGAGATGCAGGGTAAACTGCAAGGACAGGTGAAAGCAAAGGGTTAACAAAAGACCTCTGTACGGCAATACCAAAGATTCCCTGCACTGAAAGACCGGTCTTTAGGATAGCCGGATCTAATCTAAAGGAAAGTATTACCTTGAAGCCGTACAGAGTCTTTTGTTGTATACAGATGACAGGGTTTCCTGGAAACGGTACAGACAAGGAATAATCAATAGAGTAGTCATAAAGAGGAAAGCCAAAGGTCATAACCAGAGAGAGTACGTCATACAGAATATAGGAATAGGAACCAGAAGGGAAGTCAGCCAAGCCAAAATCAGTAACCGGGGAATCTGAATGGAACATAAACAGCAAAACAAAATACAGCAATAGACAGAACTAAATACACAGAGGGAACTAACATAAACTGGAACAGAAATAACAGAGGGAAAAACTGAACAAGGATGATCAAATGGAGGATATCAGGAACACAGCAAGGAGCTCACAGGACGCAAGGAGACCAGGCAAAGGAAAATGACCCAGCAATGTCTTATGGGTACATAGCTCTAATATAGGCAGGGGAATCAGGGCAAGGATCAACAGGTGAGCAGCACACAGAACACCAATTAACCCCTGGGAGGCCACCCAGGAATTGGCAGCAACAGAAACACAAGGGAAAAAACACAATATACAAATACAGAGGGCAGGAAGACAGGGTTGGAACGTGGGAACGTGACAGTGCTTTCTCTTTGGATATCTGTTATCTGTTTACCTGTTCTGAAAAGGTTGGGAGTCACATTGTCTCAGCCACCCACTATCTGATTCCCTTTACAATGGGTTATGTAAATCATTGTATGTGATCACTGTGAGGTCAAGACTTCATCTGCATACAACCAGTGGACCCAAGTGAAGACTGAGAGGACCTGAGAGAAGCCTGCAATGGTCTTGGAACCAACCAATCAGAACCTGGGCTATGGCACTCCAGGGGTCTGGGGGCGGGCATGGGAGAGAACAATGGGACTGTACCATATAAAAGGACCGTGTATGTTCTGTTTTTCATTAAACGCTCTGATTTACCTTCAAACCTGTACTGGGTCACGACTAGTATTTGGGGAGGGCATAATCACTAAAGAAGCCAGCTTTACTGAATCCTTCGCTTCCAGACCATCCAGGGACCGCTGCCAATCTCTCTCCCACCTTGCTAAGCTCTCCAGCAAGAATCGGCACCGCAGACGGAGCTACCCCTGCAGGGTAGCTGATCTGTTACAGCGTCTGTAGACACTGATATTTTATATATAGATAGTGGAGCACTACATTTGCGAACATTAATTTTTCCAGTGACCCACTGCTTTACAATATGTGCACTGATTCCTACCCAAAGACTGTCTACCTCCACGTCCCCTTCCTCTTCCGTGCTTTCTATCTGGGTTGCGCATCCCCTGGGATACACGTATATCGGACAGAGCTACTGCTATCAAGTCTGCTTCTTTCTCATATGTCGCTCCTCTTCTCTCGTTCAACATCCCGATTTTGAAACACCTTATTAGCTATCTCTACCAACTGACTCAAATTCATTCCTGCAAAACCCACATGCTTCTGTAATTTAACCCGTATATATCTCTCTGGGCCTGGCTGACAAAGGAGGTGTTGACCATACGTGCATTAGCGACAGCCTCTGGGTGTCTGGAAAACTTTAGACACTTTACGAATATTGACAGGTTTATGGGCACCTTCATTCAACCCTACAATCAGAGCTTGTTGGAGTTCCCAAAGGAGACCCATCCCAGCATCATCATACAACCAGCTGGGGTCAGTGCCTGGGCAACGGGTTGTGGCATAGGCCTCGGGGTTGGCGTTATCAGTGTCTCAGGCAGTTTTCTCTAGTGCCTTACGGGCACTGTTATTAACACGACTCTTCTGTGATGAAAAGGGTAGACAATAATTGCTGGCAGTCTGCCCACATGGGGTTGTGAGTCCGAATAATGGACTCCACTAAACTGGTCATGGCATCTGGTTTATCAGCATAAGGAGGGGTATGTGCCTTCCAGTTACAGAGATCTGTGGTAGTAAAAAGGGACATATACAAAAACATCATTGCCAGCCTGGACTTGTTCTCCCACCTGTTGGGGCTGGCCCGGGGTACGGCATAGGGGCATCTGATAAGAGACACAGGGTTTTGCAATACCTGCGGCCCCCCAGCTTACAATTTTAGGCATTAAGGGTGGCAAACGGATGGGGCTAAAGAACATTTCAGGAGGTTCCTCGGTCCCCAGGTCGAGGATTAGTTCGGTGTTAGCTCCCGTGAGAGCTTTTTCATGGAATGGGGTTGCACATCCCATGTATTCTGTTCTCTGGGTGGGACAGGGTAGATCTGTTGGTACAGGCCCAGCAAGGGGGGTGACAGAACAGGGGGTGGCACAACCACAGCAGGCAGTGGGGCCACCAGCAGGGGTGGGAGGCTCATATCCTTGGGATCTGGCGGGGGCCTATGGAGGAAGTATCGGGTTGGGGGACAGGCTGGGGTGTCATTCGTGTTAGAGCAGGCATCATCGAGGACAGGTGGATGCACAGGGAGCTGAATGCATTTAGTGACCATAATGTCATGTCCTGCCATCCTGGGGGGTCTCAAGCTGCCCTGGGGGATGCCTGGCACCCGATTGCACCTTCCACGATGAGAGCTGGCCGGGTGCCAGGCAATGCCCCGGCTGGAGGAGGTCACGCGGCTGATCGGGGGGCAGGGTGCGGCATTATGACGCGGAGTCGCCGGGTTTAAATCCGGATGAGGTGATCCGGTTCATTGCTCTCTCGTGGAGTTACCTCCCTGAGTGCTGAGTGACTCATTCCCTGCGATTCACTGACTCCTTGCGATATACTTTGCTATTCTGTGTATGACCCGGCTTGTACTGAGAACCACCCTTCGTGTACCAGTTCCTGGCTTGCCTGACTAATCTGATTATCTATGTATCCTGGCTTGTATGAGAACCACCCTTCGTGTACCAGTTTCTGGCTATTGCTGACTACTCTGAGTTCTATACGATTTGGCTTGGTTTCCATTACAGCTCAAG
Source organism: Leptobrachium leishanense (assembly GCA_009667805.1). Lineage (NCBI taxonomy): Eukaryota > Metazoa > Chordata > Amphibia > Anura > Megophryidae > Leptobrachium > Leptobrachium leishanense. Next base: position 95,815,417 of record CM019074.1, read on the forward strand.
TTAACCCTGTCCTATGTATTTCTTATTAACCGATAGATATATGGTATATGTTTGCTTATACAAAATGCTTTACCATATAAGCGAAGAAAGAGCCCCCGTCCTTAGACAAACCTTTTGTCAGGAGAGCTGCACATAGTATACGGGTGTGTGCCCATTATGCTGTGAAGCATGCAATAGGTTGCAGGGCAATTTCAAGGTATTTTATTTAAATGACATAACAGAACACAAGCAAATGACCAGGAGAACTGAACCAAAGTAGGTATAGAGGAAAGGGGGGTGAGAGACAAGAAACTGAAGAAGAGGGAAGGCACAGGAAAAGGGACTGAAGCAATAGAGGATGGCTGAGAGTGGGAGTAAAGGTGAGAAACTAGTTACTATAGAGAGATAAAGATAGGGGGAGGCAAAGAGCAGAATAAACAGATGAAAGGATTAAACACAGGATGAAAATAGGAAACAAGAGGGAACTAAATATACACAGAACTAATAGTGCAGATAAAAGATAACAGATAAATATTAAACCGAGAGAATGAAACAGATTAATTAAGAGAAACTAAATAATAATAATGTCCGTGGCAAGGTCTCTAGATAATGGGGCAGGCAACCTCGTGGTCAGGTTTCAAGCAGCGGTCGTGGTAGTCAGATAGGAGAGTAATTAAAGTCCATAGCTAGGGGTCTGATACATGTATAATCAGCAGATGAGGAAAAACAGATAAACGGTACCGGTAAGTATGGCAGAAGAAGCCCAGGTATGCTTCACACAAGGGTATACAGATGGGTACTTGAAAGGGTAGTCTGATGGGAACTTCCAGGAGGTTAACAGATGGGTAGTCCAGAGGGTTAACAGGTGGGTCGTCCAGAGGGTTATCAGATGGGATCAGGAACAAGGAGCTTTGCTTGACACAGGTCAGCTTGGTTTGACTTCAATAATGCAGTGAGGAACAGAGACTGTTACTTCCTCTTAAGGAGGCCACGTTAGTGTAGGATGAATTGAACCTGAGGCCTCCCTGGAATCAGCACAGAACATTGACACTGTCAGATATAATCTCTGCACGTGAATACAACACGTTATATATATTGGACTTCTCAGCCAAGCTTCCAATATGTCAGGGATTATTATTTCCTAAGAAATCTATACGAGACGCAAATATCAATCGTTTATATTTCTTAGAAATTCTCCTGAATTCTTTTAATTGTCTGTGTTTTGCTTTGAAAAATACAATAATCAATAATCGGATAAAAATATATAATATTTTATTACGTATACAAAAAGTTTCAAATCTCATATCATAGACAAAGATTTATAAACCACAATCCATCAGCATATAAAAACTAGCTTCACAATATATGTATCTCCTGTTAGTAACTCCATATATGATTAATATCATTTACCTTATCAGTTAGTAACTAATACACAAATGGTTAATAAACATTTCTGCTTAATACAACATAATTAAATTCTTTATTTAAGGAATAAAAAATACAAAGGACGATCATGAAATCAAACGAATATATGGCCACATATGGCCAGCAAAACCGAAGATGAAAAGTCCGGTAGCATAGTCCTGAGAAATTTGGGAAAACTCGGGTGATAAACAATGCGGTGGAGGTTAACCTCGTTATAAAGGATAGTCCATACAAGGAGCAAGTAAACTGTGTCAAAACCGTATATCAAAATATCAAAAACAACAAAAACAATCCGTGGAATTCGTCGGAAAAACAATTAAAACAGAAGGCTTATGTAGGGCCAGGATAATTCTCAGCCCGGTTGTATCTCCGGTGAGTCCAGGGAAATACCGACCGTAGCAAGGTCTGACCTTGCTAAGTCGGGGTCTGTAATCGTATACGGCACGTTACGTGTGTTACCACCAGTGTACCTGCCGGACCCCACCGGTAGCAAATTCCTTTCCTGCGTAAGGTAGATGTCACATCTTTAAAACGGCGGCGGGCCATCAAGGTCTGGAACGGGAGGTCGTGGTAGAGGGCCAAGGTGGAGCCCTCAAATTGCACTGGATCTCGAGCACCCGGGGTAGTCATAATTTTCGCCTTGAGAGCCACATCACGAAAAGCCACCACAACATCCCTCGGTGCCCCCGTAAGGGACGACGCAGGTCTCCGGACCCGGAACACTGAGCCAACGATATCCGGCGTATCTAATGGGAGCCCAACGACCTGGAGGGCCAAGCGAGTAACGTAGGGCAAGAGCTGCTCAGCCGAAACCGAATCAGGGATGCCTCTGACTCGTATATTACGGCGTCTGTGTCGAGATTCTAACGTTTCCACTGAGCGGGTCAGGACCTCCACTTGTGTTTGAAGTGCAACAACCTTGGCAGAGAGACGTGCTTGGTCCAGTTTCACCTCGGATGTCGCCGTCTGTACCTCCTCCACCTGCGCCCGCACTGTAGCGACCTCTTCTCGAACCGCAGCCACTTCTGGTTTCCAGATTTCTCGTATCTCCCGCAGTTCGTTCAGAATTCTACAAAAGTCGCCTTTTGTAGCGGGAAGATGGTCATCTTCTCCTTTTGTTGCTGAGGCAGCAGAGTTCGTCCCTGGCGTGGTCACCTTCGCCACAGCCATCTTCGCCGGTAGCACCAGTCCCGGATTCGGGTGTCTTTTAGGGGCCCCACTGCTGGAAGCGGAAAACTGGGAGTCGTCCGCTGAATCCTCACCAGTCAGGGCCTGAGAGGTTTCCAGGACCAGCGAGGACGCCGCCAGCGCGGTTTTGCATTTTTTCTGCGCCCGCTTCTTCGCCGCCGCGGAGAGTGGGCGCGAGTCAAGTGGCAGGATCTGAGGGGAGAGCCATGCTATTCCCGCTCCATCCCCGCTCGGCCAGGACCCGTCATCCTCCCCGGATGATCCATAATCTGGAGGAAGAGATGAAGAGACCATCCTCCTTCCAGTGGCAGACCCACCTGTCAGCGTTTCCCTGATATCCCGCTGACGGGAGCCCCCTTTCGCTGTCCGGCTGCTTGGCATGTCTCCTCAGTCCCTGCAGATGTAGAGGTGCAGGTCTGTTACCAGCTTCAGCTCTTATAGATATATATATATATATCTCTATACTACATGGATCAACAAAAGATGAGCTAATTTAATAAGTAATAAAAACTTATTTAGTGAATCCTCCCCTAATCTCGAGAATTAAACTTCTAATCTTTTGCTTTTTATTTTGTAGTTATATAATTCTTTGCTTATTAATTATAATCACAGTAATTTCCAAATTCAATATATATTTGTATCAATCTTACAACATTTCTTTTAGGAATAAATCCTTATATCCACTTCTTCATATTTCTATCTGCAGAATAGAAATACTTAGAATTTTTGGAGTTAGCCAGTATCTGAGAAATCTCAGTCTACGTTGCAAGAATATCTACAAACATATATAATTACATTAATTCCTTAATTTCATACATTACCTGTCCAATTTGGATTTTGATAAGTCTGCCTTGGAATTCCTGATGTAATATTTTTGGAATGTGTGAAGATTATCGATATCAGATAATCAATGCATGTGAGCTAGAGATTTGGTGAGAGTCAGAGATTTGGTGAGAATCTTGATTGCCTCATGTCCTGGGATCTGCCTGCAAGTCTAAGTGTTGGAATCTTGGACTCTCAGAGGGTCATGTGTAATGCATTGCAGTGTGAGTCTGAATGCTGGAATCTCGGACTGATTTGCAACCAACATTGCCGCTTTTTATAGTCAATTTGACGTCACTAGCAATATTATTGGTACATCAAATCTAATATTTACTATCCTCTAGAGGGCAGTATTGCACTTCTTAATTAATTCCACTATTTCTTTTTAATATTCTTCTCTCGGGTCAAAGTTCAATCTGACTTAACAAAGAACCTCTCTCTCAGTCACTAGACACTGTGTCTTAGCACTTAACTCTAGCATTATCACACAAAAACATTCTAGGTTCCTTCATGTCTGGCACTTCTAAAAAAATATAAAAAACTTCACCCAGGAATGAACTCTGTAAAAAAAATCTCGTTCATTTCTAAACCTATTTCAATCGAAAATTGAAAGAAAAAAACTGTCTTTAAATACAAAATGGCTACAGGCATCCATTTTAATTTTTCCTTTCTGTAATATACCCGACAACACATAACCAGGAACCTGTATTTAACAAGGTTTTCTAGACAAAATTAACAAGGGGCAGTGGCGTAGCGTGGGGGGGCTGGGGGGGCCGTGGCCCCGGGCGCAGTTTTGTTAGGGGCGCATTCGCGCCCCTAAAACTGGCCCGGGGGTTGAGGGACCCAGATGCCGGGCAGCGCGAGAGCGCCTGCCCGGTCTTGAACAGTCCGTCCTGTGAAGTGGATGCGGCTGTGTGCGTGCGCAGCCGGTCACGTGGTCCGGCTAATCAGGTGGTACTGAGTCTCTGTACCGGCACCTGACTGGCCGGACCGCGTGACCGGCTGCGCACGCGCACAGCACACAGCCGCATCCACTTCACAGGACGGACTGTTCAAGACCGGGCAGGCGCTCCCGCGCTGCCCGGCATCTGGGTCCCTCAACCCCCTGCCGGAGCTGGGGCACAATCCAGGTGAGAGCTGGGGCAAATCCATGACCTGGGGGCAATCCATGTGTGACCTGGGGGCAAATCCATGAGCTGGTGGCAGTATCCATGAGCTGGGGGCAAATCCATGAGCTGGGGGGCAAATCCATGAGCTGGGGGGCAAATCCATGAGCTGGGGGCAGTATCCATGAGCTGGGGGCAGTATCCATGAGCTGGGGGCAAATCCATGAGCTGGGGGCAGTATCCATGAGCTGGGGGGCAAATCCATGAGCTGGGGGGCAAATCCATGAGCTGGGGGGCATCCATGAGCTGGAGGGGGCAAATCCATGAGCTGGGGGCAAATCCATGAGCTGGGGGCAGTATCCATGAGCTGGGGGCAGTATCCATGAGCTGGGGGCAGTATCCATGAGCTGGGGGCAGTATCCATGAGCTGGGGCAAATCCATGAGCTGGGGGCAGTATCCATGAGCTGGGGGGCAAATCCATGAGCTGGGGGGCAAATCCATGAGCTGGGGGCAAATCCATGAGCTGGAGGGGGCAAATCCATGAGCTGGGGGGCAAATCCATGAGCTGGGGGGCAAATCCATGAGCTGGGGGGCAGTATCCATGAGCTGGGGGCAGTATCCATGAGCTGGGGGCAGTATCCATGAGCTGGGGGCAAATCCATGAGCTGGGGGCAGTATCCATGAGCTGGGGGGCAAATCCATGAGCTGGGGGGCAAATCCATGAGCTGGGGGCAAATCCATGAGCTGGAGGGGGCAAATCCATGAGCTGGGGGCAAATCCATGAGCTGGGGGGCAAATCCATGAGCTAGAGGGGGCAAATCCATGAGCTGGGGGCAAATCCATGAGCTGGGGGCAAATCCATGAGCTGGGGGCAAATCCATGAGCTGGGGGAAAATCCATGAGTGAGCTGGGCTGGGGGCAAATCCATGAGTGAGCTGGGGCAAATCCATGAGTGAGCTGGGGCAAATCTATGAGTGAGCTGGGGGCAAATCTATGAGTGAGCTGGGGGCAAATCTATGAGTGAGCTGGGGCAAATCCATGAGCTGGGGGCAAATCCATGAGTGAGCTGGGGCAAATCCATGAGCGGGGGCAAATCCATGAGTGAGCTGGGGGGCAAATCCATGAGCTGGGGGCAAATCCATGAGCGAGCTGGGGCAAATCCATGAGCTGGGGGCAAATCCATGAGTGAGCTGGGGCAAATCCATGAGCTGGGGGCAAATCCATGAGTGAGCTGGGGCAAATCCATGAGTGAGCTGGGGGCAAATCCATGAGTGAGCTGGGGCAAATGAGTGAGCTGGGGCAAATCCATGAGCTGGGGGCAAATCCATGAGCTGGGGCAAATCCATGAGCTGGAGGGGGCAAATCCATGAGCTGGGGGGCAAATCCATGAGCTGGGGGGCAAATCCATGAGCTGGGGGCAAATCCATGAGCGAGCTGGGGCAAATCCATGAGCTGGGGGCAAATCCATGAGCTGGGGGCAAATCCATGAGTGAGCTGGGGCAAATCCATGAGTGAGCGCTGGGCAAATCCATGAGTGAGCTGGGGCAAATCCATGAGCTGGGGGCAAATCCATGAGTGAGCTGGGGCAAATCCATGAGCTGGAGGCAAATCCATGAGCTGGGGCAAATCCATGAGCTGGGGACAAATCCATGAGTGAGCTGGGGCAAATCCATGAGCTGGGGGCAAATCCATGAGCTGGGGGCAAATCCATGAGTGAGCTGGGGCAAATCCATGAGCTGGGGCAAATCCATGAGTGAGCTGGGGGGCAAATCCATGTGTGAGCTGGGGCAAATCCATGAGCTGGGGCAATATCCATGTGAGAGCTGGGGCAATATCGATAACGTGTCCACAGGTTGGGGGGGGGGCGCACAATTCTTGGCTGGCCCCGGGTGCTGACAACCCACGCTACGCCACTGACAAGGGGTACCGCTGGATTTGGTCTTCCGGCGACGGAGAGGCACCTGACACCTTCAGATGAACCGTGACACATTAGTCCTAAACAGTCAGATACGTCTCAACAGTAGGCTCAGACGCATTCCCTTATCAAAGGCTGGGACGTGGTCTCATGGCCCAGACTCCTACACCGGGTCCACACTCACACGTCTTGTCTGGTATACACCAACACACACCACGCAGTATCTGATATCTGCAGGTAAACCAAATCTGATATCACAGATCAACCAAAACAAATCTAAACCAAATCCGATATCTCAGATAATCAATAGAAGGTGACACAGCAAAAATTGAACAGATAAGAAATGAAATCTCCGCAATGCCATCTTCACCCATGCAGGAAAATGCTAACCATGTCTATCCTCACATGATTAATTTGTTCCCTTCAGCTACTGAACAAGAGGTCCTTAAACTACTACGATCCTCTCATCCCACTACCTGCCCCCTCGACCCCGTTCCCTCCCATCTTGCCAAAACACTTTCTGTTTCTCTTGTACCATCCTTGACCCACACCTTTAATCTGTCTTTAACCTCTGGGGTCTTTCCTGCTCCCCTCAAACATGAAACAGTAGTCCCAATCCTAAAAAAAAAACATCTCTGGATCTGACTGCTCCCTCCAACTATTGCCCCGTTTCCCTGCTCCCTCCAACTACCGCCCCGTTTCCCTGCTCCCTCCAACTACCGCCCCGTTTCCCTGCTCCCTCCAACTATCGCCCCATTTCCCTGCTCCCTCCAACTACTGCCCCGTTTCCCTGCTCCCTTTCGCCTCCAAACTCCTCGAAAAGCTTGTGTATGCCCGTCTGATTGACTACCTCAACACCCTCTCTCTCCTTGACCCTCTGCAATCTGGCTTTCGCTCACTGCACTCAACAGAAACGGCTCTTGTGAAACTGACCAATGACCTTGCAACTGCTAAATCCAATGGGTGCTACTCACTGCTGATACTTCTTGACCTCTCTGCCGCCTTTGATATATTTGATTTATTGTATTTCATTCCCTTTGGTTATTGTGCAGCGCTGCGGAAACCGTTGGCGCTATATAAATGATGACAATAATAATAATAATCAGGCTTCTCATCCTCATAATTGGATAAGGGGCAAATCAAATAAGATAATATTACCTTGTTCAGACGCACAACGCAGCATGTCGTGGAGGCTCAGGTGATCTCCGTTCTGTGGCATGGGCCCCACACGGAGAGAGTGGAGATCCGATGCAGATAATGACTGCGTTTGGCACCGGCAGAGATCCAATCCCCCACAGAGGGGCTCTGCATCAAGGAACGGGAGATAGTGGAAAGACCCCCCCCCTCAACCACCAAATCCCTATAACTCCCATTAGCCAGCAGGTCCCCCAAAATCCCCAGCCCCCCTTAACCACCTAATCTCAGACCATCGGAGTGATGCTCTCATTTACACCGTGGATTTTGGTTGAGCCAGCAGGCTCAGCACTGACAATCCATATGATGCTGGACAAAATTACGATTATCCAAGTTTCAATGGCTCTTTTCTGAACAGCATCATCTTTCAATGTTTGGCTTTGGATGAAATTTTTGACCGAATAAGGAAATATTTCCATAAAACATATCACTTGAAACGTGCAGATATTTTGTCCCTAATCCGATGGACAGAATTAAATCGAGCGCAGAGCATTTAACCTGTTACACTGTAAAACAAATGCACGTTTTTGGAAGCCATTAATAATGTGTATCTGGGGATCTTTTATAATTGTTACATTTTACTATCAGACTCTCACCCGGGGTGGGGGATTCACTAATTACGCCCCGCGGCGCTGAGTCTCCCTCAGCGAATGCTATTGTAGCGCTACTCCCGCGAGAGCCGCTGAATTTGAGGGGCCTTCTGTCTCACTCCAGTGATTACCCACCTCCACCTTCGGCGCCAAGTAATGCCAGGACAAGATTACTTTAAATAAAAAGCGGTTTATTAGGACTAGCAAGCAAACCCCTTGTAGGACAAAGTAATCAACAGTATAACAGTATTGAAAGAGTTAATTTAGCATTACTATTCAACTCAATAATGAATGAACAAGACGGCAATCATTACCATACGTCAGTGCAGTTCGATTATCAACTATAATCAACGTAACCAATATCAGTATCCTGTCTAAACCTTATACATTCTGCCTAACCACTGGCCAGTGGAAATTATACAAGCGTTCAAGATTGCTAGCGCTGGGGCCCTTGATTCTATCGTTGGGTACCTTTAACATGAAACCATATTTGTATTCCACAAAGTGAGAAAAATCTTCGCAAAGTGTCACAGAACAGCAAGATTTGTATCTGCAGCGATCCTCCTTTTAGCTGCAACTGCGCGGGCAGTAGAACTAGGCCAGACAATAAAGTTAGCAATATCAACTCACGCAGGATGGACAAATACCTCTCTCCGTTTGATACGCTCACCCCTTCCTTGCTGGACGGTAGCTCAATCGTTATCTCTTAGCGCTGGAATCACTCAAGGACAGCCGGATTTCTTCTACACTGAATGTACTCGTTTGCTCCCTCTGTCACTGGAACACACACAAAGGCAGACGGACCCCTTCTTCACTGGATACACAAGGACAGCCGGATGCACGATCCGCTGGTACTGGCAACACCTGAGGGCAACTGGATCTCTCCTTCGCTGAACGCTTGAGGCAGTTGCTGGACGCACGATCCACCACCTAGTACCGTTCACCTCAGCAGTGTCACCTTCTCTCCCTTCTCCTTGCTCTGCACGTGCACTTCCCCCCTTGGAAAATGCCCCTTCCCTTAGGCACTACTGGGAGGTGTAGTTCTCTTCCTGACAATTTGCATAGGCCCTCTGTAATTGAGACTACATGTTCCAGAATCCTTTGCATCTTCCTGTCTTAAACAACTTCCTTTGCCAGTGAAGAGAAAGGGAAAAAGGGAGGGGGAAAGTACTCCGCAGCTGTGACAGGCTGCATGTCTGTGAAACACAATAGTACACACACACGGTTCAAGTAGCCTGCGCTACACTATAAAAGTCTGACATTCAGATCACAGGCCTTACTGTCACCTTTTCCACCAGGAATCTAATAACCGAGGATAACTAGGTGCCGGTCTTTCCTTTGGATCCTCATATCTTGTTTCTTACGTTTCATTTATCTATAAGGTTATTTCAGCCGGTTCCCCCCCAGTGTAAATGTGCCGCCATTCCTTGATTGGTTTTAAGGTTTGTACCATCGCGTTTCTTTTTTTTCTGGTGCACAGACAGCGATGGGCGCGTTACCATTTTATTAATGGAGTTACTCAGAAAGCACTGAAATGTCGCCGACAAATTTCCTCACCCTGCAGTGAATTCAGCATTCTGCACCGCAGGGTCCCCGGAGAGCATGGTACGGACCCGAAAACCCATTGCAAAACAGCCGAAAACAAAGCAGAAAATCCAGCCGAAAAAAAAAGCAGAAAATACGCATTCGATACGTTCCAAAGTATCGGATCACTCGAACCACCGCAAAAAACACGCCAAACTAGTCCAGAAAAAGCCAACGAGCCGACAAACACAGCACCGACCTGCCGCTGGAAAAAGCCAACAAGCTGACAAACGAGGTAAAAGAAAAGAAAAGTTTCAAAGTGTCAAAATCTAAATGTTTGCAAAAAAAATACTGATTGAAAATGTCTGGAATGTACATATAAAATTCAATGAATGATAAGAAAAAGGTCTGATACAGAAAAAAGAAAAAACGCTATGAAAAAAAAAAAAAATTTTTTTGCTGAAAAATGCCTAAAAGATCCTAGAAAATAAATAAGAGACTTTTTGCTGCAGAATAAAATAAACAGTTTGTTATATATTGGATTTAAATGGGAATATTTTTAACATTGAAACCTATGGGATTCGTCTGAATAAACCTGTCGAACGAAACCACCGAACATCAGGGCATTTCACTGACATTTCTCTGCTGTACAATGTGAATAGATTAACCATTGCTTCTCTATGGGGGATTTCACTGCCGCAGAACAGGCACCTTACTTGCTAGCAGTTCACCAAAATTTGGTGAACTGCCTGCTTTCTGATTAGCCGAATGGCGGCGAAATTTCACCGTACGGGAAAACTGACTGTTAGGTGCCATTTCGGTGCCAGATCGGCTGTCTCTGAATAACCCTGTATGTGTTTTATAGAGATTTGCTCAATTCACCAAGATCTGAATCACCAGAGAAACCACAGAATCTAAACCAAAACGACGAAAATCCCCGTAGGGAGAACGCGTTAGGCTCAGTCCTGGTTGTTTTTGTGGTTTTACTGGAATTTTAAGGAATTAATACTCCATTGCTGAAGGTCATCTCTGATGAAATGTTTTGGAGTTGTCCATTGGGGGGGGGGTTATTGATGATGCAGCGAGTCGTGTTGACTTCATGAGCCCCTTCAAAATTTAGCGCAATACAGGAGAAGTAGGGAGTGCGAGGCCGGCCCTTTAGCAGGGAGAAGAAGCCAAGTAATGCCAATGGAACGCCTACGGACCATCCAACAGTGAATCAGTGAGGACAGTGATCCCATGTCTGTGCATTTGCAAACGATAAAACCAGAACTTAAAAAACTGAAGCATGCACTAAAACACCATAAATGTCACTCTTCAACAAACAAGCTGCAAAAAGCACAAAATAAACCGTCTGTAAGATCATGTAAGTGAATTTTTTGGTTTCTTGTGCACACAATCATCCCATGTCTCGCCCAGTGTCACACTATATTTCAATTTGTGTTCACTGTATCCAACATTTTTCCTGGTAGCTACGCTCATTAATGATCAACTCAAATGTCCACCATTTGGATGACTCCTATCATGGCCATAAGGACTGTGAGATCTCTGCCATGGTTTCTCCATATTTTATGAGCCTGAACTTTTGAATGGGGGGTGTTTTGGAAATTAATCTACTATCAATTCCCTAATGTAGTTTGATCCGCTGTACTTACAAGAAGCTCTGCGCTATCCCTGGCATACGTACCTGAACGCGCGCAGAAAAGAGACACAGACCCACACGCTGCTTCTAGCTGGAGTTCATCTGACCACCTGAGCCAAGAGCCAAGTCCCAAGTGAGCTAAGTGAGCTCCTGGCTCTGGTCATTTGTTTATTACACAAAAATGGACAACGCCCTGTGGCCACTGACTATACAACAGAAAACAAGTTTGTCCAGTAAATACATTTACATATCAAAAGGACAGAGGTGTGGACTAGAATGACGGACCAGCCCCCTGTACACACCTTATCCCTAGAGTATAATGTCCGCTGCTGGCTTGGATTTGAAACCACATTCAAATCCAACACAGGGAGACAGATGACAACTTATAAAAACACACACATCCTAGACTATAATGTCCACATAATAAAATTTCCACAACGGGGGGGGGGGGGTTTGAGCACCTTGATATTACAAACTTTGGATCCTCTGAACTCCTCCATGCACTTTACGTTTAAGGCAGCCCTTTTTGCTCGTTGGCCTTTGGCCATTGTTAGGGCTTAGTATCCTCTGTGAGAGTATATTCCTGAGCAGTCAAGGACATTGTCACGCCCCACGCGGTCTTCATGCCCCGGCGTACGGCAGCAGAGTGATATGCTGGTCACCCGTGATCATGTGGTAGGGCCATGGGTGGGGCATGATGACACGTCGCCCGCCAGGTTTAAAACCAGAGGCTTGAGAGACGTTCAGTGCCCTGACGTGCTTTTCTCTCCTCTCAGTGCTCGTTGTGACTTGTATCTTATTTCTGTGTATCGACCCTGGCTTATTTGACTCTTCTCTCCCGGCTTTTAACCCATGGCATTCTATTGACGACCCAATCTGATAATACGACCCGTGGCACTTCACTTGGCTGACACTCTCCCTGGTGATGCGACCCCTGGCATTTCTGAGAACCCGCTTTGGTATATTACCCCTGGCATTCCTCTGACACTCTGATTTTGTATTAATCCCTGGGGTGTTGTTCTGGATACGTACTCCTCCGATTCTGTTCTAGGTAGACGTACCGACCATTCTAAGGATCAGAAGTGTAGGATAGTTGCGCTGTGTACAGGGATTAGTATTATAGTTATCAAGGAGGATTGTGACAGACGTAAGGTGGGGATCACGCTGTATCCTTGATGATCCACCCGCATCCTGTTGCTACTGTAGCGCTCATCCCCGGAGGAGCCGCTGAATAAACCTCGGGATAGTCTCACTGCACTAGGAAATAACTATACACCAGCACTGTTGTGGATTTTTATATATTATATTCTTTACTGATTCCAATAAAGCAGCATATAATACGCATATACGGTATTTGAGTAACAAGAATTTGTAACGTGGGAAAAACACGCGGTGGTAAAAGAAACCGGTTAATCCCCTCAGTTCTGGAGTGTAAGTCCTGTGAATAATAGCTCAAAAATATATATGTGTGTTGTCTAGGGTACCCGGGTACTGTGTTCAACTGGCCAGTGAATGAAACAAAACAATCTTCGACTAGTCACCGTTGGGGCCCTTAAAGAAACAATAAACAAGTGCGCAATGTTCTGCATTTCACCATGCCAAAGCCTTCTCACCCATCCGGTGTAACCGTTTGTCCTGGACCGATGAACGCTGGAGAAAAGGGATCTCTCTCGAGAGGATCTGTCCTCGCTGCCACTTGGAACTCGATGCTGTTAACGCCTGCACTGCCGATCGGTTTCTCCTCCGCCAGAACACGAACACATAGGCCGCCAGCACTCCTCTCCAGTTTTCAGCCTCTCCTCACACGATGTCCCTCTTCTCCCAAACCGCACTTTATCAAAAACAATTCAGTGTAGTACACAGCCGGCTGATGCACACTCTCTCTCTGATCACTGCAGCAATGGATGCCGCCATCTCTCTGTGCTCCAACTCTGCCAGGATCCCACTGCGACTGTTCTCTCTCTCTGCTCGCTCTGTACTCTCAACGCCCAGGGAACAGCACGATCTTTATCAGGACTGTAGCAACTTGCACACTTGTCCTACGTCTCTTGTCGCTCTGCTCACACTGCCCATGCCTTGCACGAGGCTGCTGATGTCTTTCCTCCTCTTTGTACCACCCACTTCCTGTCCTCACGCAAAGGGTGATGGGAGATGGAGTCTGTTTTGTCCAGCATTGTCCACAATGTCTCCCGCTGGTGGCAGCAATAGTTCAATGTACCAGAATACAGTTTTAAAGCAGCGCTACACTACTAAACATGGTGCCCCCCTCTCCTGGGTTTCCCAGCAGGTGTCCACCTCGACAATTCTTATGTGCTCCAGCCATTCAATGGAAGATTCCTCAACATCATTACTACTTCCTACAGTCAAGATTAACCCTTGGTTATGTAGGACAAGTATATTGAATTAGTGTGAACATCAACATCAGCCTACCCACCCCCATCATTTACACCACTTGTTTCTAAACATTGTTTCTAGACTCACGGTAACAGGAAATGTCCTGGTCATTGTACTAGTTCTGAGGAGCAATCACCTTCACTCCCCCATGTACGTCTTCCTCTGTCACCTCTTGTTGTCTGATACCTTACCATTAACACTCTCCCTGATCTGCTGGCTATAATCCTACTGAGGGGAAAAATAATGACGCTCCCTGAATGTATTATTCAGTTTTATGTCTTCAGTGGCACGACCATAACTGAATGCTTCCTGCTCGCTTTGATGTCTTATGACCGATACCTGGCGATATGTGCCCCACTGCGTTATACCTCTATCATGGACATCCCACGCTGCACCTCTCTGTCTGTCTTGCCCTGGCTCTCAGGATTCCTTCTAAACTTATCCGGCATCATACCTGTATCAGAGTTTCAGTTCTGTGATGGAAACATCATTGACCATATTTATTGTGACCTTTCTCCTTTACAAATACACTCCTGCTCTGACTCGTCCCATTTGGAATTTCTGGTCTTCGTGTTTTCTACCCCGATATATATGTGCCCCTGTGGTTATATCCTGGTCATATATATGTCTACATCTTCCTTACAATACTCAGGATTCCATCCAACTCGGGAAGACCAAAAGCCTTCTCCACCTGCAGCTCCCACCTCCTCATGGTTGGGACGTTCTACGGGAATAACCAAGCATATGATTTCGGCTATAGGTCATTCACTGCTCATGAACAAGATCATATCTCTTCTGCACACAGTCTTCACTCCTAGTGATGAGCCGAACACCCCCGTGTTAGGTTCGCATTCGAACTCGAACAATTTCAAACGTTCGAGTTCGAACTCGAACACGATTCGAACTCAATGCAAGTCAATGGGACTCGAACGTTCGAATTTTAGAGTGCCCGCCAAGAGGGCATATATGCAAGATATTTGCCATAAAAGGTGTATGGGGGTCCGGGTAGTGCCCTGGGGGACAGGAAACAAGGACAAAATTTTAAAGTGCCCTGGGGGACAGGAAACAAGGACAAAATTTTAAAGTGCCCTGGGGGACAGGAAACAAGGACAAGATTTTAAAAAAACGTTTTTAAAGGAACAGTGAGTTTTTCATGAAATAAATATTAAGAATAAAAACGAAAAATTCCTTCAAATATCATGCCTAGGAGGTCCCCATAACCTGCCCGTGAAGTGGCGGATTTGTAGGATATATAGAAACATTTAAAAACAAAAAAATGACATTTCAAATGACGGTAAACAGTTTTCCTTAAATCTATTCATAAACAACTGCTTGGGGCGGCAGCCTGTATGACTCGACTCGACTATTGCAATAATCTCTTATCTGGCCTCCCTCTGTCCCGCCTCTCCCCCCTACAATCCATCCTGAACGCCTCCGCCAGGCTAATTCACCTCACCCGCCGCTCTGTCTCTGCCGCTCCCCTCTGCGAGTCCCTTCACTGGCTCCCCATCCACTGCAGAATTAAGTTCAAAATCCTTATCCTTACCTACAAAAGCCTCACTAACTCAGCTCCCCACTACCTGTCCTCACTAATCACCAAATACACCCCAGCCCGCTCCCTAAGGTCAAACAGTGACCTGCGCCTAGCTTCTCCCCGCATCACCTCTTCCCATGATAGACTGCAGGATTTCTCACGCGCAGCCCCCACTCTCTGGAACGCTCTCCCTCGTAGTGTCAGACTTTCCCCTAACTTCTCTTCCTTCAACGCTCCCTTAAAACATTCCTATTTAGGGAAGCCTACCCCCCAACTCACTGACGCAACCATCAATCACTCTCACCTTACAGTCCTCTCCTCCTGTTTCCAACCCCAACCCTCCCAGATTGTGAGTTCCTACGGGAATAGGGCCCTCATCTCCTCCTGTACTGTTTGTCAAATGTTGTTCAATGTATTGTAACCCTGTCTATACTGCGCTTATTGTACAACGCTGTGGAATATGCTGGCGCTTTATAAATAAAGAATAATAATAATAATAATAATAATAATAATGAAAAGAGGAGACGTCTTAGGACACGCAGAATAAGTTTAGTGATTTTTTTGGCTAAATTATGATGAAACTTATGCAGGCTTTGGATGAAAGTAACAATAGGTGCTTAAAATTGGGCCTTTAGTGTCGGCAACAGTGCCGTCACACCGTAACCCCTCTGTGGTATTGTGGAAGAGTGCAGGGTTGGACCCTGCGGTCAAATATTAAAATGATATGAATCTGGTACAGGCGTCAGTGCACCCAAATATTGTGCCTTTGGTGGCAGCAAGTGCCTTCACACCGTAACCCATTTGTGGTATTGTGGAAGAGTGCAGTGGTGGACCCTGCGGTCCAATATTAAAATGATATGAATCTGGTATAGGCGTCAGTGGCAGTGCACCCAAATATTGTGCCTTTGGTGGCAGCAAGTGCCTTCACACCGTAACCCCTTTGAGGTATTGTGGAAAAGTGCAGTGGTGGACTCTGCGGTCAAATATTAAAATGATATGAATCTGGTATAGGCGTCAGTGCACCCAAATATTGTGCCTTTGGTGGCAGCAAGTGCCTTCACACCGTAACCCCTCTGAGGTATTGTGGAAGAGTGCAGTGGTGGAGGTTTTGGTAATGCAGAAGAGATCCCCGATCTATTAAATTACATCAGCAGCTATAACAAAACCGGGTCAGCAATGTTTAGGCACTTGTACTGCGCTACTGTATATGGTGAGAATCGGCGCATACCAGTAGCAACAGGAAGCAAACAGAACAGGCAGGGAATACACAGAAAGAATAGTCAAAAGGCAGGCAAAGTCGGCAACAGATCGGGTCCTCAGAACAAGCAGGGTCAGTAACAAGTATACAAACTGATTCGGTAAGCTAGCGATGCGGGAATAAAGGCTAAGACACACTGAGCATGTAGCGACGCACAGCGTAGCGAAGCGAAGAGAAGCAAACATTTTGCAGGCTTGACTTGACTTCACTCCGCTCCGCCTCGCAGCGTGTCTACACTGCATTATGTTTGCTTCTCACCGCACTGGACAGGAATCCACTAACTAAATTAAAATGTACACACAAAACCGTTTTATTTTCACAAAGCACATGTTATATAGGCAAAAAAAGTTTCTACTGAATAAAATACATCAAAAATTACTGTTAATTTAATAGGAATAGTATTAAAATATAAAAAAAGGTAACCCCTGATCAAATATATTATAGGGACACGGAGCGCTGTGTATAGAGTAGAGATGCATTGATACCACACACAGACATATACGTATATATCAACATGCAGACCTATATATAGGTATCTATCAACACGCAGATATATATATACGCCCACCCACAGACCTCAAACCATATATACACATACACACATGGGGGGGTGACATGTGGACAATCTCAACTAAATGCGCCCCCCCCCTTTTGGCTGATCCCTCCAGAAGACATGTTGAACCCGACAGAGCAGAGAATATATATATTATTCTCTGCTCTATAGGGTTCAACACTTCTTCTGGAGGGATCAGCCAAATGGGGGGGGGGGGATTTGGGTGGGGCAATTAGTTGCCAAAATGTGTGTGTAATACAAGTCTGGATATATATATATATATATTTATAAGAATATAGATATATATCGTATCTATATATATATATATAGAGGGGGATAGTGGTTTGTTTTTTTTGTGTATATATTTTTGGCAAATTTATAGGGGAAGGTAAGGGCAGGTATGATATATATATATATATATATATATATCATACCTGCCCTTACCTTCCCCTATAAATTTGCTAAAAATATACACACAAAAAAACAAACCATTGTCTGAGACCCCGCACAGCCCACATGCCACGCCACCCCCCTCTACCTGGCTGAATGTATCTAATATATATAATTACATACATTCAGCAAGGTAGAGAAAGAAAAAAATATATATTTTATGTTCCCGGGGACATTTAAAAATGTCCTCGGATTTTTTATTTTTTTAGAAATGTGTCACCTTACCTTAGCCTGGTGGTCAGCGGGGGCTCCCTGGATCCTGGTTGTGGGGGGGGGGGTCTGCCGTGGCCGCAGGTGCAGTGGCTCCCTCCCTGCGCCGCCTGTCTCTGCCACATGCACCCGGACGGCTAGCCCACACAGTCGCAGCACTGTCATCCGGCGGCCGCATGCTCCTCAAGGGGATCCTTGGGAGGCCCCTGCAGTCTGCCCTCTACAGTGCCTGAATAGAGGGCCGTGTCTGCCTGATGTTTTAGTAACAATAATGTTTTATCCCATAGGCTTCAATGTTAAAAATATTCCCATTTTGGGGGGGCGTGGCCGACGATCTAACATGGCGGACGCGTGTTAGAATCTCTCCGTCCACACGCAGCGATTTAAAGCGGATATCTTCCACCAGACTCTTATTTGCTCACCCTGCTATACGACTTCTGTGAGAGGAATACTATGGCAGCTGCCAAGCAAAAAAAGACGGCGGAACGAGGTGATTTTTTCACTCCTAAACAGAGTAAGCGCAAAGAAGGAGCAGACAGGCAAGATGGCGCCGGCTCTCCTCCCTCGGCCTCTGGAAGCCAGCGCCGAGGGGTAGACGCGGACCTGGAGGCTTTCTCGGCACGTATGGAAGGGATGCTACAAGACCTTACCACCACAATTACGTCTAGATTGGAAGCGATTTCAGCGGACATACGTAAGGACATCCGGGATATTGGGGAGAGAACCTCCAGACTGGAAAATAAGATGTCAGAAGCTTCGGAAGCACACAACCACATGGTGACGAAGCTAGAGGATATGGAGGAACAGATGGAGCGTTACGCGTCTAAATTGGCGGACTTGGAAGATCGCTCTCGAAGACATAATCTAAAGATCAGAGGAGTCCCGGAGTCGGTTAATCCCCGAAACTTGAACACTTATGTCCACGACGTTTTCTCACACTTACTACCGGAGGCAACGCCGGACTCGCTACTCATGGACCGTATCCACAGACTCCCTAAACCGCCCTCCGCGCCTCCAAAGACTCCACGGGATGTGCTTTTAAGGCTCCACTACTTCAAGCCACGCGAGGACATATTGCGAGCCCTGAGGAAACCGGACGCGTTGAGCACGCAGTACACCACTTGGCCGTCTATCCAGACCTCTCGCAGGCCACCTTACAACGTAGACGCAGTTTTCGTCCCATTACTGAAGCTCTTTGCTCGTCTGGGGTAGTGTACCGGTGGGGATATCCACCAAATTACTGATCACCAGAAATGGTACGATGACGGTGCTGACATCCCCAGATGAGGGACGCCAACTGCTGGAGCAGTGGGGAATTAAGTTACCTGATGCTGAGACCAGTGGGAGAACCTCCTTTAGACGCCTTGAACCGGATTGGAAGTCACGCTGAGCGGACAACTACATTTTACTTATCTTCCTCAGTGTTTTCTACCAAGACTGGTCTCTGATTACAACTTTCCAACTGCAAAATGAACAAGGTTGTGTTGTGAGACGTCTGCTTCGGAGTTCCATCGAGCAGCGGGGCGGTGAGATCTGCTTTAATGCGGCTGGTTAATCGCTGCGATGTGGGGGGCCCAGTTACCCCCGTCTCCCTCCTCTAAGGATGAGCTTGGGAAATTCCCGGCTGGGACTCCCATTGGAGACTAATAGTTATCGTCTTGTATATAGTTGTGCCGCATCCGGCGTTGTTTATATGGTTTTATCCTCCTTTATGTATGGTTAATTTTTTCCCCCCTCTGCCAGGATGTTACTTCATACCACATGTATGGGTCAGTCCCCGATGCAGCCCGGATACCAAATGACATGAGACCACTTTGGCCAACATGGTTTTCCCTCTACTTTCCCTATTGAAAATATTGACTTATAACGTAAAAGGCCTCAACCTCCCGGTGAAGAGGCACTCCCTAATATAAGAGATCTCCGAACCCACAACGCGGATGTGATTTGTCTCCAGAGAACGCACTTCAGACGCTCAGATCACCCCAACTTAAAGACCCCCACAATATCTTACGCAATTCCACTCCAGTTTAATCCAAATCGCGAGGTGTGACTCTCCTTCATACACAACAGATTACAATTTGAGACACACCGTCTTCTTAAAGATCCCAGGGGGAGATATATAATCCTAGTTTGCACGATTAATTTCAAAGAATATACACATTGGTATCTGCCTAATGCCCCTAACGCCTCTCAAACACAATTTCTTACAAGATTGTGTAGCGCTCACTCCCGGAGGAGCCGCTGAAAATTGAACCACGGGTCAGTCTCCCCGCACTAGGGAATAAATATACTCCAACACGCTGAACAGTTTTATAATTTAAAAGGTTTACTAAAAGGTTTGCAGCTCTTAAGACACGGTATATGCAGGAAGATTTACAGTACTTTCGTAACACGATAAACGCGTAGCGGTAAAAGAAACGAAAACACGAGGGCTTCGTATTTTCGGAAAAAAAACCCCGACCGAGCAGAAAATTAAAAGATACGAAATTCGAGGAAAAACCGCGTAGCGGGACACAATAAAATACACAGTTCTCGTATTACGATAGACGCGCAGCGGGAACAAAAAAAGGAAAAATCGTTCAGAATGTAGCTTTTTCTTTGCCCCCTTGTATGGATTTTGAAAAGGAAAACAGAGTCCTGCACAGGTTAAGTCCCAGAACTTGAAGTGATATATATTTATATATGTAGGGTACCCGGGTACTTTTCTACTGGCCAGTGAGCTTGCTTTAACGATGTCTTCGACTAGTCAGTTGGGGCCCTGTGGGTTTTAGAAGAAACAGCAGTGTACGCTTAAATTTACACACGGCCTTGGGGGCCTCTCACCCATCCGGCGCAAGCTTGAGGTTCCGCTGACCCAGGACGTCTCTCCGCTCGATATTGACTGGGGACGCCGACCACCGGATCTGTTGTCTGGCCTTCTGTCTGTCAGCCGCAACTCAGCCAGCTTACCGCCTGCTCCCCGCTTCAATCGACCGCGGTACTCCTTACTCGAGGGGTCTTCTCTCCTCAGCACTGCACTCGGAATACAGCTGGTGATGTCTCTCTCCCGCAAGGCTGGGTGGCCCGATTGTGAGGCCCAATCCACTCTGTCTGCGCTCCGGCCTAGCTCTTGATCTCTCCTTCTGTGTGTGTCTCTGTGCATCCGCTCTCCTCAGCTCTCTGGCGCGTTCTGCCTGCTCTCCACGAGGTGCAGGATGTACAGGCTCTCCACAACCCCACCCACTTCCTGTTTCTTCGCAAAGCATGCATGGATATGTAGTTCAAGTGTCCAGGGTCTTAAATCGTGATAGTCTCCATCTTGTGGCCAAAAATGGGTACTGCCACAGTAAACTTTAACACATCGCTACACTCTCCCCCTCCTAGAACTCTTGGGTCTCTCCAAGGAGGTACAACAGTTACATTATCCTTTTACAATTTGCACACAGTTTATACGGTATATACAGGTTCAGCAGCATACATGCAGTGGGTTAGAAACACTTTCTCAAGCTGACTCATGGTCTGGGCTACCTCAGCTAACATAGCAGACACTTCGGGCAATCTCTGCACAGTGGTGATGGCCTCTTCAGTGCTATGTCCAGGTGAGTCATAAGTAAGTCGCTGGGGCGGCCGAATAGAGCGTTTTTGTTCAGGCTCCCTCCGTTCCTCTTCAGGTGGAAGTACTATGGGCGTTGGCTCAATTTCTCTTTCTATCACTGGAGCAGACGTTTCTTCAGAGTATGATCCCTCCCAGTGAAGGCATAGAACCGTAATCACCTGAATAAGCTTCCGGAGCTATCGGGATCCCCACAGCCTCAGGGGCTTCCCACTGAAATTCAAGCGGCTCAGGGATATCAACAGTCTCAGGGACTTCCAACAAGAATTCAGGAGCCTCAGGCCTCAAATTACTCTCCCATCGTTCAGGAACTGAGGTAATCTCTTCAGGCTCCGGTGAACGTATCCAGTCCAGACAAAAACTTTCTTCCTCGCTGTCTCTTTCGCTCTCTTCAACAACCCGAGTCTGTTGAGACCGAGTAACAGGAGGTAAACGTGGAACAGGCAGATTCGGCGGAGGGAGTTCATCCCCACTGGTATCCTCACAGCCTCTCTCAAAGGTAACAAATGATTTCGGTGCCAGTTCTTAAGAGGCCCAGCCTTTCCATCTGGGCGGATTTGATACACTGGCAGACCCGGCAGTTGCTTGCAGACAATGTAAACCTGGGAACTCCATCTATCCGCCAACTTGTGTCTTGCAGCAGCACCCAAGTTCTTCAACAGAACCCTATCACCGGGTTGTAGATCTTGTATCCGAACCTTCAAATCATAGTTCCTCTTGTTCCTCTGTTCCCTGTTACCTGAAGTCAAACGGGCCTGTTCAAACGCAGAAGCCAGATTCTTCCGAAGTCTATCCACGTAGTTTCTATGAGAAGCTACCGACGTCTGGTCTAGAGATAACCCAAATGCCAAATCAACTGGCAGTCGAGCTTCTCTTCCGAACATAAGACGGTACGGTGAATATCCAGTTGCATCACTCTCCGTACTGTTATATGCATGCACCAGAGTAGCTATGTGACGACTCCAACTCTGCTTCTCCACATTAGACAAGGTCCCCAGCATATTTAGCAGCGTGCGATTGAACCTTTCAGGCTGAGCATCACCCTGAGGGTGGTATGGCGTAGTTCGAGTCTTTTGAATTCCCAACAACTCCAGCAATTGCCCGACCAATCTACTTTCAAAGTCTCTTCCCTGATCAGAGTGTATTCTTCTTGGCAGGCCGTAATGAACAAAGAACTTTTCCATCAGCACCTTCGCCACTGTCGGAGCGCGTTGGTCTTTTGTAGAAAAAGCTTGGGCATAACGGGTGAAATGATCAGTCACTATCAGAATGTTCCCTTGCCCACTAGCATCCGGCTCTAAGCACAGGAAGTCAATGCACACCAAATCCATGGGTCCCTGACTCTGTAGATGGCTCATTGGAGCAGCTCGGGTTGGTAGAGTTTTCCTCTGAATGCACCTCAGACAGGAATGGCAGTAACTCTCGACTTCAGCCCTCATGCAAGGCCAATAAAACCTATCTCGCACCAATTTAAAAGTTCTCTCAGCACCCAAATGTCCATGCTCATCATGTAGTGATCGCAACACACTCTCCCTGTGTTTGGTGGGGAGAAATAACTGTTGAATCTCTTCGGAATTGGTCGAGGGGCCCCTTCGGTAGACCACACCATCCAACATCTTCAACCGCTCCCACTCTTTGTAGACCAATCTGGCTCCATCCGGGGAATTGGTTAGCAGAATCTCTCGCTGGTTTGCAGTCAGGGCCTTTATGGTCAATGCAATCAAAGGGTCTCTAGCTTGATCCGCTTTCAGATCCTGCTTGGAAAAGGTAGGTAGATTTTCATCTCTCAATTGTGTAGGATTACAGTAGAACTCAGGGACAGCCGCGGCCATGACTCCTATGGCCTCCGCTTCAACTCCTCCCTTGACCCGGCGCTCTGTTCCTTGACACAAAGCTTGCACCCCGTCTGGAGTTAACTGAGTCCATTCTGTAGTGTAGGGTCTTCTTGATAAAGCATCAGCATCTCGATTGTTCACCCCAGGGCGATACTTCAGGCTGAACCGAAACCCTGACAGAGCGGCCAACCACCGATGTCCCGTTGCGTCCAGTTTCGCAGTAGTAAGGATATAGGTGAGAGGATTATTATCCGTCTTGATCACGAACTCAGCTCCATACAGATAGTCTTTCAACTTGTCCACCACTGCCCACTTCAAGGCCAGGAACTCCAGTTTGTGAGTAGGATAGTTCTTCTCAGAAGGCGAAAGGCTCCGGCTCACATACGCTACAGGCCTCAGCAATCCATCATACTCCTGATATAGGACTCCTCCCAGACCTTCTCGGCTGGCATCCACATGTAGTTCATATGGCTTGTGAGGGTCCGCGTAGGCCAGAACAGGAGCTCGGGTTAGATTCTCTTTCAGCTTCATAAACGCACCTTCACATTGACTAGTCCATTCACCTTGTATGGACTCTTTAGCCTTCCTTGGTCCCGGAGCGGAAGGGTTTCGGTCAGAGACCTTACAGCCTTCTTCGGTGGTTTCTTTCTGTAGGAGTTTGTTCAGCGGCTGAGCTATCTTTGCAAATCCTCCCACAAATCTTCGATAATACGAGCAGAATCCCAAGAAAGATCTAAGTTCAGTGACGTTTCGAGGTCTAGGCCAAGAAGCTACGGCCTCCAACTTTCGAGGATCTGTCGAAACACCTTCTGCCGAGACCACGTGTCCCAGATATGTGACTGACGGTAAACAGAACTGGCATTTCTCCAGAGACAATTTCAACCCCTCTTCATGGAGCCTCTTCAAGACTTTCTCCAAACGTTGCTCATGCTCTTCCAGAGTCTTCCCGAACACAATTATGTCATCCAGGTACACTAACACTTCGATTAGATTCATATCCCCGACTGTCTTCTCCATCAACCGTTGAAACGTGGCGGAGCTCCCGTCAGACCTTGAGGCATTCTATTAAACTCAAAGAACCCCAGTGGGCAAATGAACGCAGTTTTCTCTTTGTCTTCAGGGTGCATCGGTATTTGATGATATCCACTTCGCAGGTCTAGTACACTGAACCACTTTGCTCCAGACAAACACTGTAAGGCATCTTCAATCCTAGGAGTGGCGTATTGGTCGGGGATGGTTCTTCGGTTCAAGGTGCGATAGTCTATGCACAAGCGGACAGAACCATTCTTCTTCCTGACCAGCACTATTGGAGATGCATATGGGCTCCTGGACTCTTGAATCACATTGGTTCTCTGCAACTCATTTAGCTGTTCTCGCAGATCATCCAAGTCTCCCAGCGGAACTCGCCTTGACCTTTCACGAAACGGCTTGTCTTCTTGCAACCGAATGCGGTGTTCCGTACTCTTAGCCAGGCCCACATCGAACTCATCTTTCGAGAATAATTCTTTCCACTTTAGAACTTGAGACTGAAGACGTTTCTTCCACTCAGGTGAAATGGGAGCGTCCTTGGGGTAGAATCTTTCATCTGGAATCTCTTTCTTCTCCCCCTCCTGAATCGGTAGAGAGGGGTGTAACAGACTCTACTTGCCCGATAGGCATTCGTGCTTTAAGGACCACTGGAGAATCTGTCACATTGCACACACTGACCGAGACTCTTCCTCGTGTTCTCTTCAAGGCTTTTGTGGAGATTATTTCAGGAATTACTTCGACTCCGGTTTCACTCCCATGACTGACATCGGTTCCCAGCACCACATAGGGACCTGGTTGCGATCCGTTCAACTTGACTGAAACCCGGAAGCTCGCTACTTCTCCTGCTTGCAGGACCTTCTCTGTCCCACCCAGTCTCCACAGTCTTCCCACCTCAGCAGGTGCTTTCCGTTCTTCAACCATCCTCTGATAGACCGGTCGTAACATGGGGTGCACTCCTTGAGTTGACCCTTCTTCCACTACGATGGGGGTCAGGAGACGCCGCACTAGGTCCGTATTCGTCCCCACTATCAGAGAGCTTCTGTTTGCACCCGAGGGTCGGGGGCACACAATGGCCAAGGCGTCACAGCCTCCGGACTGTCCGATGACTTCAGATCCGATCTCCAACCTTACTTGCAGATACCCGTCATAAGGGAGTTTCTCAGTGCCGATACCCCAGATTTCCAAATCCTTCAGTTCTTGCAAGGGAATATGTTTCAAGTGTCTCTCATAGAAATCTCGGTAGATCAAAGTCACTTGGGCCCCTGAATCCAACAGGGCTTTGGTGTAGACTCCCTCCACTTGAATTGGCACAATAGGAGAAGGACCTATCAGCTGATCAGGAAACTTTGTAGCGGTATCCGGACGTTTAGACCCAGTTTGCTGGACCCTGGCCTTTTTCTTGGCCCGTGCAGGTTTTGGGTGTGCATTGCCTCCCCATGACGTAGACCCGGACACTAAGGGAGTGACTCTTTCCATTCTGGCAGGCTCAGCAGTTGGCTTAACTTTGGGCCCTCTTGCCCTCCTAGCCCTGACTTGGTTTCTGGAGCGGGGTTCAACTTCGGGCACCCAGGTTGCTCCTTCACTGGTGCCCTCTGGCGTTTCCCGCCGGTGGGGTAGACAACAGTCCTTCTAAAGCTTTCAACAATCTCTCGACTCTATCCTTCTCAGGCTTCGGCCCTGTGGCACTGTGCGCGGAAATGGCCCATTTCTCCACAACCGAAACATCTCTTCTTAGAGAGCGGAGACGTAGTTTCTTGTTGAGATTTTGTTAAAGGGTTTGGACCAGACGCCACAGCAACTTCTGTCGTCTGCATACCTGTTAGGAACTTTTGCATTTCCCCCTGCATCTCGGTCACCTTCATCAACACCCTGCACAGTTCAGCGTGCGCTTTCTGCAGTTCAGTTTGAGCTTCCTGTACCTCCTTTACAGTCTTGAACAACTCGCTTCGTTCAGAAGGGTTCGATTCTTTAGCAGCCCTTCGGTGGATTTAAACCCGACTAACTGTTCCTGTTCGTCCAGGTCAGATCCATAGGTGTCTATCGAGTCGTTTTCAGGCTGTAGACCGTCGTTATATCTCGCAGGTTGTGCATAAGCCCTTTCTCCCCGCCTGAAGGATTTCTCTTCCAGCAGAGCCTCCTCCTCTCGTACAACTCGGATCAGTTCCAAGTACTTCAACTCTTGATTGACTGCTCTGCTTCTCAGCTGCATCATCACCGGATCTAACGGTTGAGAGCCTCTCAGGATCTGCTTTATTCGTATCTTATCTACGTCAGCCGGTTCGGCCCCTTTCTTGAGGAGTATTTGGTGCAGAATCTTATCCAAGCGCCTCATGTAATCAATCATTCTCTCACCTCTCTTCTGATAGGTGTGTTCGTACTGATATACCAGTTCCGCTGCCTTTTCTGTTCGCCCAAACACTTCTTCAAGAACGTTCAGATAATCCAAAGCAGTACAATCTTTTCTACTCAATTTTAGGTTTCTCACCGCTTCTGACGCAGGTCCCTTTAAACTCTCGGTGATCCTTTGCTTTTTCTGGGCCTCAGGGACGTCCCACTCATCCAGAGCCTGCATCGCCTGTTCCACCCATTCCTCAAAGGTTTCTTCTCCCGCCGGAGTTGGTACATTTCCTGTAAAGTTCCTTAACCGTCGATAACCGAAATTAGTGTGAGGAGGGCTTGTTTTCTGACATTTAGCCAGCAAATCTCCAATAGCCACGATAAATTCAGGCCCGATCATGGCCAACGGACTGGGCGCGGGAAACACTTTCGGCTTCGCCACGTGGCGCACTTGGCTGAATCAGTTGGACTTCCACCTCATCGGTCAGCTTCACGCTCGCGCCCCGAA
Source organism: Leptobrachium leishanense (assembly GCA_009667805.1). Taxonomy (NCBI): domain Eukaryota; kingdom Metazoa; phylum Chordata; class Amphibia; order Anura; family Megophryidae; genus Leptobrachium; species Leptobrachium leishanense. The sequence goes on from CM019074.1 coordinate 95,842,503, forward strand.
AACATGCTGGAATACCTTTTCTCCATTCGAGAAGAACATGCGTGTGAGAGGTATCTGGGTTTTTCTTAATGTCCAGAATTAACCCCCGATGATCTGGTGCTAGCGTGGCCACGGCCTGGCGAATCTGATCTTCGGCCCAAGTGTCTGCGGGAATATCCATGACTATGCAACATGCTAACTGACTACTATACTCCCCACACCATTCGGCAGCAGTGTCTGGATCCATATTTAACCCTTTAGATGCGGTTTTTCCAGAGACTGAATCCCGGAAACGAGCCCCCACGTGTAGCGCTCACTCCCGGAGGAGCCGCTGAAAATGAACCACGGGTCAGTCTCCCCGCACTAGGGAATAAATATACTCCAACACGCTGAACAGTTTTATAATTTAAAAGGTTTACTAAAAGGTTTGCAGCTCTTAAGACACGGTATATAAGGAAGATTTACAGTACTTTCGTAACACGATAAACGCGTAGCGGTAAAAGAAACGAAAACACGAGGGCTTCGTATTTTCGGAAAAAAAACCCCGACCGAGCAGAAAATTAAAAGATACGAAATTCGAGGAAAAACCGCGTAGCGGGACACAATAAAATACACAGTTCTCGTATTACGATAGACGCGCAGCGGGAACAAAAAAAGGAAAAATCGTTCAGAATGTAGCTTTTTCTTTGCCCCCTTGTATGGATTTTGAAAAAGGAAAACAGAGTCCTGCACAGGTTAAGTCCCAGAACTTGAAGTGATATATATTTATATATGTAGGGTACCCGGGTACTTTTCTACTGGCCAGTGAGCTTACTTTAACGATGTCTTCGACTAGTCAGTTGGGGCCCTGTGGGTTTTAGAAGAAAACAGCAGTGTACGCTTAAATTTACACACGGCCTTGGGGCCTCTCACCCATCCAGCGCAAGCTTGAGGTTCCGCTGACCCAGGACGTCTCTCCGCTCGATATTGACTGGGGACGCCGACCACCGGATCTGTTGTCTGGCCTTCTGTCTGTCAGCCGCAACTCAGCCAGCTTACCGCCTGCTCCCCGCTTCAATCGACCGCGGTACTCCTTACTCGAGGGGTCTTCTCTCCTCAGCACTGCACTCGAATACAGCTGGTGATGTCTCTCTCCCGCAAGGCTGGGTGGCCCGATTGTGAGGCCCAATCCACTCTGTCTGCGCTCCGGCCTAGCTCTTGATCTCTCCTTCTGTGTGTGTCTCTGTGCATCCGCTCTCCTCAGCTCTCCTGGCGCGTTCTGCCTGCTCTCCACGAGGTGCAGGATGTACAGGCTCTCCACAACCCACCCACTTCCTGTTTCTTCGCAAAGCATGCATGGATATGTAGTTCAAGTGTCCAGGGTCTTAAATCGTGATAGTCTCCATCTTGTGGCCAAAAATGGGTACTGCCACAGTAAACTTTAACACATCGCTACAATGCTTAACAGGTGCAGGAAGACAACTGGCACACCTGATATTGTGCGGAGATTTCAACCTGAGTTTTGACCCAACCGTAAGACCGTTTTCTGTGGGGGTAGCCGTCCTCAGATACAGCCTTTTCCATCAGGAGACTTAGGGAGTTAAATGACACATTAACACCTGTATGACACTGGAGATTGCTACACCCTACTGCGAGAGATTATAGCTTTCGCTCTAGGGTTCATAAACAGCTACACTAGAATAGATTATTTCTTTACCCCCGTAGACGCTCTACCCTAATTCATAGACTGCTGCATACTACCCATACGTGGTCGCCATTGCAGACCGATATTATTAACTTTGGGGGATGTATACCAAGGATACGCCCGACCTCCTTGGCGTTTTAGAGTCGAGCTCTTAAAGCATGAACAGGCAGCACAAGATGTACGGGAGGCTTTGACCTTATTTCAGGAGAACGTTACTCCTGAGATGAACCCTCTTTATACTTTGGCAGCGCACAAGCAGTACTCCGCGACGTCTGTATACGGTGGTCAGCTAGACTCAAACGTGATTATCAGAAACGACGGCTGGACGTACTAACAGAACTACATAATTTGGACACTCGGAATAAGATAGCACCCTCCCCCGAACTATCGGAACAAATAGATGCACAGTTAACTATACTGACTGATCTAGAGACAGACAGCTACATTAGAAACTTAGACAGAATGAACGCCACTTTCTATGCTCTTAAAAATAAACCTGGTAGATTGCTAGCCCGACGATTGAAGCCGGCGAATGCACCACGACGTGTTACAGCTCTTGCATCAGCTCGCGGTAAAATACATAACCCCAAAGACATCGCAAACGAATTTGCTAATTACTATGAGGCCCTGTATAATCTGGACGTGAGCGACACTGTAACGCACCCGACTGTGGAAACCGTATCGAACTATTTGGATCATATTCACCTCCCGACATTGACTCGTACACAATCCGAACATATGTCCTCCCCTATTACTGCAGATGAACTCTCAAAAGTCATAAGTCTTTACCTAAACGAAAAGCCCCGGGCCCAGATGGCTTCCCAGGTCTTTATTACACTACATATGCACCTCAATTAACACCCATCTACTAGCAGCATACGACAGAGCGAGAACAGATGGAGCCTTCCCGGCAGACATGCTGAGAGCTCACATAGTTACACTCCCCAAACCTGGGAAACTCCAGACCGATGCGCCAATCTCCGCCCCATCTCACTACTAAATGTGGACATAAAAATATATAGTACGATATTAGCTGATAGACTCCAACTAATTCTGCCAACTCTCATCGCCCAGGACCAGGTGGGGTTTGTCCGCGGGAGACAGGGCCCTGACAGCACCAAGAAACTACTTAATTTGCTGCATAGGATGAAAATATCGGATCAATCCAGCCTGATCCTGTCGTTGGACGCAGAAAAGGCCTTCGATAGGGTCAGCTGGCTTTTTCTGCGAGAGGTACTGAAGAAATACGAGATCCCGGGGCTGTTCTTAGCTGCGATTCAAGCTCTATATGACTCCCCCTCTGCCAGAGTGCTCATTTCGGGCTTTCTCTCGGACGAGTTCGTCATTACCAATGGCACGCGTCAGGGTTGTCCCCTCTCCCCAATACTGTACGATTTAGCCTTAGAACCTCTGGCGCAAGCTATACGTCAGAACGACTGCATTAGAGGGATAGAGGTGGGGCCTACGGTGTACAAACTGAATTTATATGCGGACGACATACTACTCACTTTGACTGACCCAGACAAGACGGTCCCCGCACTACAAAGCGAGCTGCAGAGGTATGGTGAGGTCTCATATCACGCAGTGAATACCCTAAAAACCCAAGCACTCCCCATCAACATGACAGACACACAGTTGGACTCTCTTAAAAAACGCTATGACTTTGACTGGAAGACCTCCTATATCACGTACCTAGGTCTCAAAATAGCTTCGGATAGCAACAGCACATTTATACACAACTATGAGAGAACATTCAGGGAGATACGCTCCATTCTACACAATTGGCGTTCTCGGGAGGTCTCGTGGCTGGGGAGGATGGCGGCGGTGAAGATGGTGGTGTTACCAAAATTATTGTATGTCTTTCGCTGCTTACCGCTTCCAGTACCCCGCTCTTACTTAGACAAATTACAATCTCTTCTGATGCATTACATATGGGCGAATAAACGCCCAAGAGTACCCCGTAAATTCTTCTATCTCAGACATAGGGACGGCGGCCTTAACATTACAAGTGTTCACAATTATTATTGGGCGACCTTGCTAGCTTCGTCCATGGACCTATTTCACATTCAGCCAATGCCTCAGTGGCTTACTATTGAGTCCACGAATCTCCCGGGTCATACACTTTTCAATTTGATGTGGGTCCCCCATAAAAAGCGTCCACCCACACCTCACATATTTCCGTCCACGGAATTACACCTTAAAGCATGGGATAGATTTCTCCCGTTATTCGTGGCACATTCCCATTTACCCATGGCGACCCCATTAACAGCTCTTATATATCTAATACCACATTTTCGAGTAGGTCCTTGGATACAACAGGGAGTGACACATCTACATCACCTCTTCACGCCTGCCGCTGGCCTGTCCTTCCCTGATTTACAAAAGAAATTTAATATACCCTCTTCTCTCTTCCTATCACACATGCAGATAAGGTCTTATGTGAGGTCTCGACATGTACTATCGGGGTTGAGAGCCACCATACCCCTGCTTTCAGCTACCGAGTTGTTTTGTTTAGACCCCCATTCCACTATCAAACCTATTTCGCATTTTTATAACATATTATACACCCCATCAACAGCGGTACGCTGGGCATTCCAGGATGCCTGGGAGGGCGAGCTGTCTAAGGCCTTTACTCCCACGCAGTGGGCACAGGCCCATATGTATGCGGTGGGCGCAACTAGATGCGCCACCTTAGTAGAGACGCAATGGAAGCTGATGTATGGCTGGTATTTGACACCAAGTAAACTCCACAGATTCGCCCCTCAGGTCTCCAACGAATGTTGGAGGTGCTCTTCTGGGGTGGGAACGATGGGACACATATGGTGGCATTGCCCTAAGGTAGTACCAGTCTGGAGGGACGTATCGTCCTTACTTACAGAGGTGCTCGGTCAAATTATTCCGTGTTTGCCTGAGGTTTTGCTGCTGGGCATGATTCATCTACCTTGCCCACATCTTCGCATGATGTTTATTATAGTTTCCACGACTCTGTTACTTCTTGCTCGTCAATGGAAATCGGTCGTGGTCCCAACACTACACCAACTAACACAATTGCTAAACAAATACCGTGACTTTGACATTAAAGTAAACAACATGTGTGGGTTAACGCCCCCCAAGAAGGACCCTTGGGCAATATGGGATATACACAAGATATACGAAGCGTGCGGGTTGTAGGATATTCTATGGACGTAGTGATGTTTGGCCTTGCATCGTTGGACCCCTCCTCGCTGAATTGAGTAACCTCAGATTGACATCCTGGTATTCTGGTATTCTCCTACCTTCAAACCCCCCCCCCCCCCGTTTTATCCATTTTTTTTTTTTCTTCTTTATTTCTTTTTCTCAAGTGGGTGGGTATTATATTTACACTTCGTATCGACAAGTATGCGACAAACAGCTCTGAGTGCCGCCAAGTTGAGTACATTTAGACAGCCTCGAATTTATGATGTCGTATTTGAATAACACAATGCTGTATATATGCCCCGGATATGTTGTGCATATTCCCCACTCTTTCTTTCTGTATCCCTTGATCCTGTTATTTTTGAAAAATAATAAAAACTTTTATTCAAAAAAAAATTTAAAAAAAATATTCCCGTTTTAATTCAATATCTAATAAACCGTTGCTTATAATATTCTGCAGTAAAGAGTCTCTTTATTTCTAGATTTTTTAAGCTTTTTTTATACTTTTTTAAAAAATATATATTTTCGAACTTTTGGCGTACGTCCCAAAAAGTTCGAAGTTCGCAAACCTTCGAACAGCCGATGTTCGAATCAAACTCCGAACAGATCCGAACCGAAAGCTCATCTTTATTCACTCCCTTATTTAACCCCATAGTCTGCAATCTGAGGAACCAGGACAATAAGGAAATGTTTCACAAGATAGTTAATTAGTTACAACCTGTCACGTCCTCCGCCCCCGCAGCGCTTCCTGGGGGGTCAGACGGGGAATAACAGATCGGGAATAACAGATCGGGAATAACAGAGACGGGGAATAACAGATCGGGAATAACAGATCGGGAATAACAGACGGGGAATAACAGACGGGGAATAACAGATCGGGAATAACAGACGGGGAATAACAGATGGGGAATAACAGATCGGGAATAACAGATCAGGAATAACAGATCAGGAATAACAGATCGGGAATAACAGATCGGGAATAACAGATCAGGAATAACAGATCGGGAATAACAGATCAGGAATAACAGAGACGGGGAATAACAGATCGGGAATAACAGATCGGGAATAACAGATCAGGAATAACAGATCGGGAATAACAGATCGGGAATAACAGATGGGGAATAACAGATCGGGAATAACAGATCAGGAATAACAGACGGGGAATAACAGATCGGGAATAACAGATCGGGAATAACAGACGGGGAATAACAGATCAGGAATAACAGATCAGGAATAACAGATCGGGAATAACAGATCGTGAATAACAGACGGGGAATAACAGATCGGGAATAACAGATCAGGAATAACAGATCGGGAATAACAGATCAGGAATAACAGACGGGGAATAACAGAGACGGGGAATAACAGATCGGGAATAACAGATCAGGAATAACAGATCAGGAATAACAGATTAGGAATAACAGATCAGGAACAACAGATCGGGAACAACAGATCAGGAATAACAGATCAGGAATAACAGACAGGGAATAACAGAGACGGGGAATAACAGATCGGGAATAACAGATCGGGAATAACAGATCGGGAATAACAGATCAGGAATAACAGATTAGGAATAACAGATTAGGAATAACAGATCAGGAATAACAGATCAGGAACAACAGATCAGGAACAATGGATCGGGAATAACCGACGGGGAATAACAGATCGGGAATAACAGATCAGGAATAACAGACGGGGAATAACAGACGGGGAATAACAGATCGGGAATAACAGATCAGGAATAACAGATCAGGAATAACCGACGGGGAATAACAGATCGGGAATAACAGATCAGGAATAACAGATCAGGAATAACAGATCGGGAATAACAGATCAGGAATAACAGATCAGGAATAACAGACGGGAATAACAGAGACGGGGAATAACAGATCGGGAACAACAGATCGGGAACAACAGATCGGGAATAACAGATCGGGAATAACAGACGGGGAATAACAGACGGGGAATAACAGACGGGGAATAACAGACGGGGAATAACAGATCAGGAATAACAGATCAGGAATAACAGGAGAATAACAGACGGGGAATAACAGATCAGGAATAACAGATCAGGAATAACAGACGGGGAATAACCGACGGGGAATAACAGATCGGGAATAACAGATCGGGAACAACAGATCGGGAACAACAGATCGGGAATAACAGACGGGGAATAACAGACGGGGAATAACAGAGACGGGGAATAACAGATCAGGAATAACAGATCAGGAACAATAGATCGGGAATAACCGACGGGGAATAACAGACGGGGAATAACAGATCAGGAATAACAGATCGGGAATAACAGATCAGGAATAACAGATCAGGAATAACAGACGGGGAATAACAGAGACGGGGAATAACAGATCGGGAATAACAGATCAGGAATAACAGATCGGGAATAACAGACGGGGAATAACAGATCGGGAATAACAGAGACGGGGAATAACAGATCGGGAATAACAGAGACGGGGAATAACAGATCGGGAATAACAGATCAGGAATAACAGAGACGGGAATAACAGACGGGGAATAACAGACAGGGAATAACAGATCGGGAATAACAGACAGGGAATAACAGATCAGGAATAACAGATCAGGAATAACAGATCAGGAATAACAGATCGGGAATAACAGACGGGGAATAACAGATCGGGAATAACAGATCAGGAATAACAGACGGGGAATAACAGATCAGGAATAACAGACGGGGAATAACAGAGACGGGGAATAACAGATCGGGAATAACAGATCGGGAATAACAGATCAGGAATAACAGACGGGGAATAACAGACGGGGAATAACAGATCAGGAATAACAGATCAGGAACAATGGATCGGGAATAACTGACGGGGAATAACAGATCGGGAATAACAGATCAGGAATAACAGATCAGGAATAACAGACGGGGAATAACAGACGGGGAATAACAGATCAGGAATAACAGATCAGGAACAACAGATCGGGAACAACAGATCAGGAATAACAGATCAGGAATAACAGACAGGGAATAACAGAGACGGGGAATAACAGATCGGGAATAACAGATCGGGAATAACAGATCGGGAATAACAGATCAGGAATAACAGATTAGGAATAACAGATTAGGAATAACAGATCAGGAATAACAGATCAGGAACAACAGATCAGGAACAATGGATCGGGAATAACCGACGGGGAATAACAGATCGGGAATAACAGATCAGGAATAACAGACGGGGAATAACAGACGGGGAATAACAGATCGGGAATAACAGATCAGGAATAACAGATCAGGAATAACCGACGGGGAATAACAGATCGGGAATAACAGATCAGGAATAACAGATCAGGAATAACAGACGGGGAATAACAGATCAGGAATAACAGATCAGGAATAACAGACGGGGAATAACCGACGGGGAATAACAGATCGGGAACAACAGATCGGGAACAACAGATCGGGAATAACAGATCGGGAATAACAGACGGGGAATAACAGACGGGGAATAACAGACGGGGAATAACAGACGGGGAATAACAGATCAGGAATAACAGATCAGGAATAACAGACGGAGAATAACAGACGGGGAATAACAGATCAGGAATAACAGATCAGGAATAACAGACGGGGAATAACCGACGGGGAATAACAGATCGGGAATAACAGATCGGGAACAACAGATCGGGAATAACAGATCGGGAATAACAGACGGGGAATAACAGACGGGGAATAACAGATCAGGAATAACAGATCAGGAATAACAGATCAGGAATAACAGATCAGGAATAACAGACGGGAATAACAGATCAGGAATAACAGATCAGGAATAACAGATCAGGAATAACAGATCAGAAATAACAGATCAGAAATAACAGATCAGGAATAACAGATCAGGAATTACAGTTCAGGAATAACAGATCGGGAATAACAGATCGGGAATAACAGATCGGGAATAACAGATCGGGAATAACAGATCAGGAAAAACAGATCGGGAATAACAGATCAGGAATAACAGATCAGGAATAACAGATCAGGAATAACAGATCAGGAATAACAGATCAGGAATAACAGAGACGGGGGAATAACAGATCGGGAATACCAGATCGGGAATAACAGATCAGGAAAAACAGATCGGGAAAAACAGATCGGGAATAACAGATCAGGAAAAACAGATCGGGAATAACAGATCGGGAATAACAGATCGGGATAACAGACGGGGAATAACAGATCGGAATAACAGATCAGGAATAACAGATCGGAATAACAGATCAGGAATAACAGATCGGGAATAACAGATCGGGAATAACAGATCGGGATTAACAGATCGGGAATAACAGATCAGGAAAAACAGATCAGGAATAACAGATCAGGGAATAACAGATCAGGAATAACAGATCGGAATAACAGATCGGGAATAACAGATCAATAACAGACAACACAGACGGGGAATAACAGATAAATAACAGATCGGAATAACAGATCAGGAATAACAGATCAGGAATAACAGATCAGGAATAACAGATCGGGAATAACAGATCGGAATAACAGATCGGGAATAACAGATCAGGAATAACAGATCAGGAATAACAGATCGGGAATAACAGATAGGGATAACAGATCAGGAATAACAGACGGCGAATAACAGATCGGTAATAACAGATCGGGAATAACAGATCGGGAATAACAGATCAGGAACAACAGACCAGGAATAACAGATCAGGAATAGCAGACGGGGAATAACAGATTAGGAATAACAGATCAGGAATAACAGATCAGGAATAGCAGACGGGGAATAACAGATCAGGAATAACAGATCAGGAATATCAGACGAGGAATAACAGATCGGGAATAACAGATCAGGAATAACAGACGGGGAATAACAGATCGGGAATAACAGATCGGGAATAACAGATCAGGAATAACAGATCAGGAATAACAGATGGGGAATAACAGATCAGGAATAACAGATCAGGAATAACAGATCGGGATTAACAGACGGGGAATAACAGATCAGGAATAACAGATCGGGAATAACAGATCGGGAATAACAGATCAGGAATAACAGATCAGGAATAACAGATCAGGAATAACAGATCAGGAATAACAGATCAGGAATAACAGATCGGGAATAACAGATCGGGAATAACAGATCAGGAATAACAGATCAGGAATAACAGATCAGGAATAACAGATCGGGAATAACAGATCAGGAAAAACAGATCGGGAATAACAGATCGGGAATAACAGATCAGGAAAAACAGATCGGGAATAACAGATCGGGAATAACAGATCGGGATTAACAGACGGGGAACAACAGATCGGGAATAACAGATCAGGAATAACAGATCGGGAATAACAGATCAGGAATAACAGATCGGGAATAACAGATCGGAATAACAGATCGGATAACAGACGGGAACAACAGATCGGGAATAACAGATCGGGAATAACAGATCGGGATTAACAGACGGGGAATAACAGACGGGGAACAACAGATCGGGAATAACAGATCATGAATAACAGATCGGGAATAACAGATCGGGAATAACAGATCGGGATTAACAGACGGGGAACAACAGATCGGGAATAACAGATCAGGAATAACAGACGGCGAATAACAGATCGGAATAACAGATCGGAATAACAGATCAGCAATAACAGATCAGGAATAACAGATCAGGAATAACAGACGGGGAATAACAGATCAGGAATAACAGATCAGGAATAACAGATCGGGAATAACAGATCGGGAATAACAGATCGGGAATAACAGGTCAGGAATAAAAGATCAGGAATAACAGATCAGGAATAACAGATCGGGAATAACAGATCGGGAATAACAGATCAGGAAAAACAGATCGGGAAAAACAGATCGGGAATAACAGATCAGGAAAAACAGATCGGGAATAACAGATCGGGAATAACAGATCGGGATTAACAGACGGGGAACAACAGATCGGGAATAACAGATCAGGAATAACAGATCGGGAATAACAGATCAGGAATAACAGATCGGGAATAACAGATCGGGAATAACAGATCGGGATTAACAGACGGGGAACAACAGATCGGGAATAACAGATCAGGAATAACAGATCAGGAATAACAGATCAGGAATAACAGATCAGGAATAACAGACGGCGAATAACAGATCGGGAATAACAGATCGGGAATAACAGATCAGGAATAACAGATCAGGAAATAACACGGAATAACAGATCAGGAATAACAGATCGGAAATACAGATCGGGAATAAAAGATCGGGAATAACAGATCGGGAATAACAGATCAGGAATAACAGATCAGGAATAACAGATCGGGAATAACAGATCGGGAATAACAGATCAGGAATAACAGATCAGGAATAACAGATCAGGAATAACAGATCGGGAATAACAGATAGGGAATAACAGATCAGGAATAACAGATAGGGATTAACAGATCAGGAATAACAGATCAGGAATAACAGATCAGGAATAACAGACGGGGAATAACAGATCGGGAATAACAGATCGGGAATAACAGATCAGGAATAACAGATCAGGAATAACAGATCAGGAATAACAGACGGGGAATAACAGATCAGGAATAACAGATCAGGAATAACAGATCAGGAATAACAGACGGGGAATAACAGATCAGGAATAACAGATCAGGAATATCAGACGAGGAATAACAGATCAGGAATAACAGACGGGGAATAACAGATCAGGAATAACAGATCAGGAATAACAGATCAGGAATAACAGATCGGGAATAACAGATCAGGAATAACAGACGGGGAATAACAGATCGGGAATAACAGATCAGGAATAACAGATCAGGAATAACAGATCAGGAATAACAGATGGGGAATAACAGATCAGGAATAACAGATCAGGAATAACAGATCAGGAATAACAGATCGGGAATAACAGACGGGGAATAACAGATCGGGGAATAACAGATGGGGAATAACAGATCAGGAATAACAGATCAGGAATAACAGATCGGGATTAACAGATCAGGAATAACAGATCAGGAATAACAGATCAGGAATAACAGATCGGGAATAACAGATCAGGAATAACAGAGACGGGGAATAACAGATCAGGAATAACAGATCAGGAATAACAGATCAGGAATAACAGATCAGGAATAACAGATCAGGAATAACAGATGGGGAATAACAGATCAGGAATAACAGATCAGGAATAACAGATCAGGAATAACAGATCGGGAATAACAGACGGGGAATAACAGATCAGGAATAACAGATCGGGAATAACAGATCAGGAATAACAGATCAGGAATAACAGATCGGGAATAACAGACGGGGAATAACAGATCAGGAATAACAGATCAGGAATAACAGATCAGGAATAACAGATCGGGAATAACAGACGGGGAATAACAGATCAGGAATAACAGATGGGGAATAACAGATCAGGAATAACAGATCAGGAATAACAGATCGGGAATAACAGACGGGGAATAACAGATCAGGAATAACAGATCAGGAATAACAGATCAGGAATAACAGATCAGGAATAACAGATCAGGAATAACAGATCAGGAATAACAGATCAGGAATAACAGATCGGGAATAACAGATCGGGAATAACAGATCAGGAAAAACAGATCGGGAATAACAGATCGGGAATAACAGATCGGGATTAACAGACGGGGAACAACAGATCGGGAATAACAGATCAGGAATAACAGATCGGGAATAACAGATCAGGAATAACAGATCGGGAATAACAGATCGGGAATAACAGATCGGGAATAACAGACGGGAATAACAGATCGGGAATAACAGATCAGGAATAACAGATCAGGAATAACAGATCAGGAATAACAGATCAGGAATAACAGATCGGGAATAACAGATCGGGAATAAAAGATCGGGAATAACAGATCGGGAATAACAGATCAGGAATAACAGATCAGGAATAACAGATCAGGGAATAACAGATCAGGAATAACAGATCGGGAATAACAGATCGGAATAACAGATCGGAATAACAGATCGGGAATAACAGATCAGGAATAACAGATCAGGAATAACAGATCAGGAATAACAGATCGGGAATAACAGACGGGGAATAACAGATCAGGAATAACAGATCAGGAATAACAGATCGGGAATAACAGATCGGGAATAACAGATCAGGAATAACAGATCAGGAATAACAGATCAGGAATAACAGATCGGGAATAACAGATCGGGAATAACAGATCGGGAATAACAGATCAGGAATAACAGATCAGGAATAACAGATCAGGAATAACAGATCAGGAATAACAGATTAGGAATAACAGATCAGGAATAACAGATCAGGAATAACAGATCAGGAATAACAGATCAGGAATAACAGATCGGGAATAACAGACGGGGAATAACAGATCAGGAATAACAGATCAGGAATAACAGATCGGGAATAACAGATCGGGAATAACAGATCAGGAATAACAGATCAGGAATAACAGATCAGGAATAACAGATCGGGAATAACAGATCGGGAATAACAGATCGGGAATAACAGATCAGGAATAACAGATCAGGAATAACAGATCAGGAATAACAGATCGGGAATAACAGATAGGGATTAACAGATCAGGAATAACAGACGGCGAATAACAGATCGGGAATAACAGATCGGGAATAACAGATCGGGAATAACAGATCAGGAATAACAGACCAGGAATAACAGATCAGGAATAACAGACGGGAATAACAGATCGGAATAACAGATCGGGAATAACAGATCGGAATAACAGATCAGGAATAACAGATCAGGAATAACAGATCGGAATAACAGATCGGGAATAACAGACGGTAAAGAGATCAGGAATAACAGATCAGGAATAACAGATCGGAATAACAGATCGGGAATAACAGATCAGGAATAACAGATCAGGAATAACAGATCAGGAATAACAGATCGGAATAACAGATCGGGAATAACAGATCGGGATAAAACAGATCAGGAATAACAGATCAGGAATAACAGATCAGGAATAACAGATCGGGAATAACAGATCGGGATAACAGATCAGGAATAACAGACGGCGAATAACAGATCGGGAATAACAGATCGGGAATAACAGATCGGAATAACAGATAGGAATAACAGATCAGGAATAACAGATCAGGAATAACAGACGGAATAACAGATCAGGAAATATCAGACGAGGAATAACAGATCGGGAATAACAGATCAGGAATAACAGATCGGGAATAACAGATCGGGAATAACAGATGGGGAATAACAGATCAGGAATAACAGATCAGGAATAACAGATCAGGAATAACAGATCGGGAATAACAGATCGGGAATAACAGATCAGGAATAACAGATCAGAATAACAGATCAGGAATAACAGATCAGGAATAACAGATGGAATAACAGATCAGGAATAACAGAGACGGGAATAACAGATCGGGAATAACAGATCGGGAATGAACAAAGATATACAGATCAGAATAACAGATAACAGATCAGACAATAACAGAGAATAACAGGAATAACAGATCACAAATCAGATCAAAAGATCAGATCAGGGCAACAACAGATCAGGAATAACAGATCAGGAATAACAGATCAGGAATAACAGATCAGAATAACAGATCAGGAATAACAGATCAGAATAACAGACGGGGAATAAAGATCAGAATAACAGATCAGGAATAACAGATCAGGAATAACACAGATCAGAATAACAGATCAGGAATAACAGACGGGAATAACAGATCAGGAATAACAGATCAGGAATAACAGATCGGGAATAACAGATCAGGAATAACAGATCAGGAATAACAGATCGGGAATAACAGATCAGGAATAACAGATCAGGAATAACAGACGGGGAATAACAGATCAGGAATAACAGATCAGGAATAACAGATCAGGAACAACAGACGGGGAATAACAGATCAGGAATAACAGATCAGGAATAACAGATCAGGAATAACAGATCAGGAAAAACAGATCAGGAATAACAGATCAGGAATAACAGATCAGGAATAACAGATCAGGAATAACAGATCAGGAATAACAGATCAGGAATAACAGATCAGGAATAACAGATGGGGAATAACAGATCAGGAATAACAGATCAGGAATAACAGATCAGGAATAACAGATCGGGAATAATTGAACCATGCCAGAGAGAAAGTGAAATATAATAATATAAAGTCCCAGCTTTTATTGTTCTCTGAAACACTGGTTTTCAGGGGCTCAAACCCACCGGATTGGAAGGGATTTGGTGTATCGGATTTATTGGAGGGGGGGTTTAGGGGGTTTTAAATGATTTTAAAAAAGCGGAATCAGCATCAGTTTTTAGGTGTTGCTAAATTTTCTGTTTGTGCATCGGTGCAGTAAATAGCGTTGGGATAATAAGGTATTACAACGTGCTAACACTAATTACTGATTGCACATCCTATACTTAACATGGCAGCGCAAAGTACACTAAGCTGACGCAAAGGATTGCTAGCGGGGTCAGCCTCAGAAAGATAATAAGGGGGGGGCATGCGTTAAACACACTTATCCTGGCGGTAACACTCATCCATATCAGCATTTAATAGAGACGGACCTGGGGCCATTTAAACTCAACACCTTAATTCCTGACCTCTACTCTGTGCATGCACCAGATTGTGTGATTACCCAGGAGCCTTCACTCCAACAACATCCTGTATAGATGGCAGCAGCATCCATCGGATCCCTGCATGCGCGTGTTTACACGTGTAACCAATACGCCTGATATTTACTAAGCAAAGGTGAGAGTGTGTGATGTGACAGCACGCTATTTACAAACTGAACTGTAATCTTGCCCAAAGGCTCTACAGGTCCTGGCGACAGTAACGGTGAGGGCTTAGGCGACTGGGGGTCCGATCACATTACCGAATGAAATGGGATGAAGGGCACAGGACGCACTTGTTTTCTATTGACACAATGTTACATTAACAATTGGCACAGCTTGATACAATGTGTTAAGCTGGTTCACGCGGTGACCCGAGACCTGACTCAAGACATAAAGTGCCTCTATCATAGGAAGTGGCCTCTGTGCCATCATAACACGTCTAACAACACTGTATCACTTATCTTCTTCCAGAAACTTTCCTATAAAGATAATAAGAAAACGAGCCTTAACTTACTCAAACTTGCGCTGTATTAAATATTCAGACCCCACGACAGTATGAAAATATTCCTACCCCCTCACCTTACACCCCCCCCCCATGTCATTCACTATAGGGGGATTTCTCTTCTACTTTTCCTTGAAAATACCAATCATATGGTTTTTACTTGAATAATAAAAATATCACATGGGGGGGTTGTAAGAGATGTTTATGTCTTTAATTTTTTGCACTGATATTATAAATGTTTTTTTTGTAATGCATAATGATAGATATCAATGAGCCATCATGCGCTTATCGCCCCACTGTCTTTTATTTGGACATTTACCTTTTGTTATTTCGATGTCAAAGTATTAAAAGTCCATTAATTAATAAAGCCGCAGGGTTTGGTACAATGAGTCGTAATTCTGTGTTTGAGAAGTCTTTTTGATCTGCCTTGTCAGGCAAACACTGCCCCATTATCTGCTGTTTTGGTTGTGATCCTGTTTACCATCAACGACTGTCATTTCTGGAGGTGTTGGGTGGTGTTTGTTGCCTTGTCTGTACTGGGTCTACTTATGTGGCTTCTCAATTATCAAGTGTATTCAGACAGTCTGATGCTCGGGCTGTGATTCCGTATTGTTTCATGTCTGGACATGTTTGGTTCACTTAAGGCTGGGGGGGATGTAGTTTCCCATCAGTCTCTGTTCCCTCCTTGGACTGTATAAAGGTGTCTAGTGTGTCTGTTCCACGAAAACCTCCAGATATACAGCCTCGTCTTATTTCTGGGGATGCTAGCGGCTCTCTACCTGTCCTGGTCTTTAAGCTTTGTCTAAGGACTAGAGAAAGGCATGAGAGTCTGGCTGGGGAGAGCACGGGGGGGGGGGGTCCGGCAAGGAGGTGGCATTGACAGGTGTGGCCCAGTCGGGATACTGAGATCTGTTACACAGGGTTTTATTTCCCAACAAGCCCCGCTTTCCGTCCCCCTTATAAAAAATGCTTAATAAAACACATACAATTTAAAAGAGACGGTCACGAGATTTCAAGCGGTCCACGACGATAACCTGAAATCAGCAAACCCTAATCCAGCGTTATGACCCATATTATGTGATAGAGGACCTGGAAGCTTCAGCTTTTCCCTGATTTGCACGCAGGTCAGAGGTCTGTAAACTGCAGACAACATGTTATGTACTGCGCATGTTCAGGGCACCCAATGTACAGCGCTACTGAATTTGTCAGTGCTTTGTAAATATTTGTGACATCTTAGCGCATTTTGGCGTGTAGACTCACCAGATATGATCCTGGAGATATAAGCACAATGCATAAAAGCAATAACTCCGAGAAAATCCTTAACACCAGGATAAAACAATGAACATTAAGAAGCAACCTAAAATAATCTCATACAAAGGACAACAACGAATGGAGAAAAGCGGCACCTTGCCTATTTCACATGGTGCTTTGTCACAAAATGCTACGTGTGTCCAACACTGTCTACCTTATAGACCCCAATGACCACACATGATCCGTAAATACCAGTGACTTGGGGTGAGGACCAAAGACCTGTCCCTCATGTCCTCCCCATATGATACAAAAATACCAGTGACCTGCATTGAGGATCAAAGACCTGACCCTCATGTCCTCCCCATATGATCCAAAAACTATATAATATTATATAACAGCCAAATTATCACCAGTCTGGTAATTCTGAATCACTGTTATCTGAACCGAATCGTTCTCTGAATACAAATAGCCCGAATTGATCCACACTGGCCAGATTATAATCCACCAGACCTGATATGTATTGATTCAGAATATTCCACATCTATACTGATGCAAACGCTTCATTCTGCGCGTTGTTAAAGGAGCACATGCTTCATTTTGTGCATCATTCTGTGCATTGTTAAAGGAGCACATGCTTCATTTTGTGCATCATTCTGTGCATTGTTAAAGGAGCACATGCTTCATTTTGTGCATCATTCTGTGCATCGTCAAAGGAGCACATGCTTCATTTTGTGCATCATTCTGTGCATTGTTAAAGGAGCACATGCTTCATTTTGTGCATCATTCTGTGCATCGTCAAAGGAGCACATGCTTCATTTTGTGCATCATTCTGTGCATCGTTAAAGGAGCACATGCTTCATTTTGTGCATCATTCTGTGCATCGTCAAAGGAGCACATGCTTCAATTTGTGCATCATTCTGTGCATCATTAAAGGAGCACATGCTTCATTTTGTGCATCATTCTGTGCATCGTTAAAGGAGCACATGCTTCATTTTGTGCATTATTCTGTGTGTCATTTAAGGAGTACATTGTCACGGGGGTCTCAGGCAGTTGCCACCTGCCTCAAGCACACACACAACTATACAGAGAAAAAGAACAAGAGGGGATAGAACAGGAATACAGACACAAGAGGGAGCCCTGCAATGGGAAAGATTTCTGATCTAATACAGATTACAGGGTTGGGGATAACAATATGATACACAACAAGAGTTACAATAAATGCGCCCAGCAGCCAGACAGAACCCTGAATGAGGTCCTTAATAGTTGGCCTCTGTAACTTCCTAGTCAAAAAAGGATTGAAGACGCCAAAAAGGCTTAATCTGGTGTTATATAAGAAAGTTTATCTTTATTAAATCAAAAAGCCACAAAGAGGACAGAAAAAGACATTTAAAACATATAGATATAGAAGCAATAATTTGAACTAAATATAACCTCAAAGTGGTAATAATATGCAGCAGAATCAGATAAGCGGCACAACCATAAAGCAGACAGTAAAAACGCCTTGAAGAAATATTGCCCTTATAATGAGTCTGTAGTTTACCATGAAGAAAGAAATCCTCCGCTCAGAGAGAACGAAGCAAGCGTCAAAACGTAAAACATAAAATACAACATAGACCAGTGCACTGTCCATTACACAAACATGTCTAAAATTGTAGCATGAAGGATTGATCACACTTTACCGTTCTAATTTAATTAAACATCTATCACTATGACTCGATGTGGATAAACGTAACAGTGATATATCAATCTCGATAAGTTACCAAGAGAAATCAGATAATTGTTCTTTAATGGCTAGTAATTGCAAAGGTTCCTTTAGATAACTGCTGTTTAATGACTAGTGATCCAAAAATTGATCACACAAACCTTATACAGTATTTATATATATATATATATATATATATATAAATACACACACAATATATATATATAAATACACACACAGACAATATATATATATATATATCTGTATATGTGATTGTACACACCCACTTATTGTATCAGTAAATCATTAGCAACTCCAACTACATTGTATGGAATTAGGATTCAAAAATTGTCACGTACTTCCAACTTGATATAAAAAGGAGGGATAGACAAAAGATGAATGAGACGAGCCACAAGCTAGCCTGCCATCCTAGTAAGTGCATCTGCCCAGCTCAGAATATATTTCACTCATTAGTTTCTTCAAATCACCTTATTTGGTAAACAATATCCTTTCAATGTGAATACAAGAAAGGGACACATCTTCCGATGTACATGTAAAGTCAGATCAATATAGATGTTACACTTTGCCTGTGTCACTCCCCTTATAATAATGGAGTTGCACAGGCAATAACAAAATTCGGTAATTGGCGTTTTAAATGACGATACATTAAGGGTTATTCAAAACCTTGATCGCTTCAGATTCCATCATTGTTAACCACTTGAGTCTGCTACAATAAATAAAAAACAATAATAATTGCCTCAAGGTTATCGTGCAATTTAATACTTGCTGACGGTATACTTAGGCACTTCTATTATTCACAAATCACCACTCCTAACACCATATAGGAGGAAAGCACCGTATTACAGAATCACCGCTGAATCTTAAGGTTGCCTTTCAGCAAAATCAGCTACATTTGAAACCAAAAGAAACATCCGCGCACTCAACGTGCGTTTCACTGCTACCGGCTCGTCAGGAGTGGCAAGGAGCTGCTTGTCCCCGCCCCCTGGCTTCAGATTGCTCACTGTGAGCCAATGAAAATCGGGCTGCCAGCTCAGCGCAGACCAGAAGCTCCCTCTGCTGGTCAAACGGGAAATTTAAAACCGCTTTGCCTGTCAGTCAGTGGGAGTTCTAGAACACGGCAAGAAGAAAAAGACTGTTAATACCCCTCTCCCTGCATAATAACTTCCCCGGGTATGAGGATGCAGGAGAGGGCAAAAAAAAAAAAAATCTAAATCCCTAGTGATAAAACTGTCACAGTAGCATTATAATTCAATGAGACAGTGCGTCATTTTTTTATTTTTTGGATGGAAAAAATAAAAGCCATAAATTATGTTTAAGTAAACTATGGCTTTTAGGGTGACCATATCGGCCATGTTTAAAGGGACACATAATTTATTCAGGCTGATGGGCAGTGCATGAAAAATGCTGCCCCGCAGCAAGTATAATCCATACGCTGCAGGTAAGAAGTCCCAGGTAACCTGCTATCATTTGCCTGCTGCAGCATTGATATTATACATGTTGAAGGGCAGTACTTTTCCCTTTGCTCCCCTCTGCATGAAATGGCAATATGTGTCCCTTTAAACATGCCTGGTATGGTCAGTGGGGGCAAATGCCCCCCTGGGCTGCTCTGATTTTCAATAAAAATAAAAGCAGCACCACGTGTGTCTGTTCCATGTGTCATGTAAGGAGTGTTGGTTATGTATGAAAGAAGCGCTGGAATCTTGTGAACTTGCAGTAGAAACTTTACTTAGTGCATAAAAACAATAAGCAACTATTTCAGACTAGTGACTGTGAGCAGCAGCCATTACACAGGAAGGAAGCAAGGAAGTGAGAGAAAGAAAAAAAAAAGACTTCCTTCCTGTGAATATACCAACAAGTGCAGAACCCATAGTACCCTTTAACAACAGCACCACCTGCAGGTTAAATGGTATAGTACATGCTTTGTATTTCCAACACCCCTTCTCAACAGCATGTGCATAATCATACAACATTCATCTCCTTTTGAAGAAAACAATGACGTTCCTTTGGCAACGGTTTGGTGAGTGCATCTTCAGTCATCTCTTCTGACGGGCAATACCGAATATTGATAAGTCCTTGCTCTTCTGTGTCCCACTCCCTGAGCAGATGATATTTTACGTCAATGTGCTTGGTTCTAGGGTTGATCCTTCCTGATTGTCTTCGAAGATGGGTATCGGTTCAGACATGTCCTGTCCCATATCTAATAGAAGTTGACGAATCCAAGTTGCTTCTTGACATGCATGTGCTGCTGCCATGTATTCTGCTTCAGTTGAAGAGAGCGCAACAGTCGCTTGTTTTCTACTAGACCAACTGATGCTTCCTTCTCCATACTGGAAGATGTAACCACTAGTTTCCAAAAACGCCACAAAACGGTGCCGCAAGGCTCACAATCAGCAGTCCCGGGTAAATATGATGGGTCAACAGGGTTCCGCCAGCCAAAAGATATAGTTTGGTCGGAGCTGAGTCGTTAAGGTCCTCAAATAAATCAAAGTTTAGCTGGAGAGCTCTCCACAATGCGACTGCACCACCGGAAGTCAGCTCCGCCCCCATATGCTTCATTTTGTACATCATTCCGTGCGTCATTTAAGGAGCACATGCTTCATTTTGTACATCATTCCGTGTGTCATTTAAGAAGCACATGCTTCGTTTTGAGCATCATTCTGTGAATCATTTAAGGAGCACATGCTTCATTTTGTGAATCATTCCGTGTGTCATTTAAGGAGCACATGCTTCATTTTGTGAATCATTCCGTGTGTCATTTAAGGAGCACATGCTTCATTTTGTACATCATTCCGTGCGTCATTTAAGGAGCACATGCTTCATTTTGTACATCATTCTGTGCATCATTTAAGGAGCACATGATTCATTTTGTGAATCATTCCGTGTGTCATTTAAGGAGCACATGCTTCATTTTGTACATCATTCTGTGCATCATTTAAGGAGCACATGATTCATTTTGTGAATCATTCCGTGTGTCATTTAAGGAGCACATGCTTCATTTTGTACATCATTCCGTGTGTCATTTAAGGAGCACATGCTTCATTTTGTGCATCATTCCGTGTGTCATTTAAGGAGCACATGCTTCATTTTGTACATCATTCCGTGTGTCATTTAAGGAGCACATGCTTCATTTTGTACATCATTCTGTGCATCATTTAAGGAGCACATGCTTCATTTTGTACATCATTCTGTGCATCATTTAAGGAGCACATGCTTCATTTTGTACATCATTCCGTGTGTTATTTAAGGAGCACATGATTCATTCTGTGCATCATTCTGTGCATCATTTAAGAAGCACATGCTTCATTTTGTACATCATTCTGTGCATCATTTAAGGAGCACATGCTTCATTTTGTGAATCATTCCGTGTGTCATTTAAGGAGCACATGCTTCATTTTGTATATCATTCCGTGCGTCATTTAAGGAGCACATGCTTCATTTTGTACATCATTCTGTGCATCATTTAAGGAGCACATGATTCATTTTGTGAATCATTCCGTGTGTTATTTAAGGAGCACATGCTTCATTTTGTACATCATTCTGTGCATCATTTAAGGAGCACATGATTCATTTTGTGAATCATTCCGTGTGTCATTTAAGGAGCACATGCTTCATTTTGTGCATCATTCCGTGTGTCATTTAAGGAGCACATGCTTCATTTTGTACATCATTCCGTGTGTCATTTAAGGAGCACATGCTTCATTTTGTACATCATTCTGTGCATCATTTAAGGAGCACATGCTTCATTTTGTACATCATTCCGTGTGTTATTTAAGGAGCACATGATTCATTCTGTGCATCATTCTGTGCATCATTTAAGAAGCACATGCTTCATTTTGTACATCATTTAAGGAGCACATGCTTCATTTTGTACATCATTCCGTGTGTCATTTAAGGAGCACATGCTTCATTTTGTGCATCATTCCGTGTGTCATTGAAGGAGCACATGCTTCATTTTTGCGCATCATTTTTTTAATAATTATTTTTAAAGCACAGTATACAACAATGCAATATCAGACGGATCAATGATATCATAGCCCATTTTTAAGCCTGACAGAGCGACAGGAGAAGAGACCAACAAGGAAGGCGAGGAAGGAAAGAGCAGGAAAACAGAACAGAAGACAGAGCAGTGATGGGGTAAAAAGAGGGGGTGCTGCTATTGAGTTCAACCCGAACGTGTTTGTGTTCCCTTTGGGATAACCAGAGATCCCACCGATCAACCAGATTCATAATTCAGCCAGTTATCCCAAATCCGGTAAATTGGGGTAGAGTGTCGTGAACCAGAACTGACAGCTTGTCCATAGCTATGCTGCCCCTGATCCGGACCCCCACTTGAGTCATCGTTGAAAGGGATGGAGCTGTCCATTGCTGGGCCACCACTCGTCTGGCCGCCAGAGCTATTTTGTGTAGCATCTTATTCTGATGCCTCAACAAAGACTCCTGCGATCAGTGGAGGAGGAAAGCCCAGGGGTCAAAATCCACCGGTCTCTGTAGAACATCCTGTGTGAGAGTGTGGACCATGGACCAGAGATGGCGTACCTGAGGACAGGTCCACCACATATGATGGAAGTAGCCTTTTGACCCACGACCCCTCCAGCATAGGTCCGAAGGGTTCTGGCCCAAGCAAGAGAGTTGGGAGGGGGAAACATACCAGCGAAACAGCATCTTGTACTACAGCTCCAGATGAGCCACATTAATGAAACAGTGAGCCACAATGTCCCAGATATCCTCCCAGCCCTCGCGGGAAGAGATTCCCCCACATCCCTCTCCCACCATTCAGTGTAGGTCAATGACCCCCATACTGAGGAGCCAGATGAAAGGAGGGAGGTGTAAAGGGAGGAGATCATTCATTTCATTGAGCACCATCACAGCAGGATTTCTAAGCTATAAGCGATGCGGTGGCTGCTGTTTTGACCTCAGGTGTCCTGGCAAAGTCTGAGATCTAGAGACCACTAAAGTAATCCGCCGGGCGCACTTTGCCCCTTCATCGCAGGTCTCCAAAAGTTAACGGGACTCCCGCCCGGTAGAGGTGGTGCACGCATTGGCTGAAATCTTCCAGAGTTGCAGAAGAGCGGGGGCAGAGACTTGGCGGGAACATAAGGTTTCGTGGGGATGGGCATCATGGCTGATCTGTCCTTAGAAAGGGCATACCGCTGATTTGTCTGGTCCCATATGTGGAGGGAGTTGATGGTAGCTGAACAGGTAGATCTGAGAAGAGGTCTGTAGGATTTAGGCAACCAGAAGTAGAATTGGGGTAAATCAGGGGCAAATAAGTGTGATTCCAGATTGGACCATCGGTGCGTCCCAGGTGGTGCATGGAAAACAACAAACTGTGCCAGTTGGGCAGCATAGCAATAGTGCAACAAGCTGGGCACCCCCAGAACTCCCCCACTCCCCTAGGCCTATGCAGGGCCGGATTAACATAGGGGCTGATGGAGCAGCAGCTCCAGGCCCATGTCCCAGAAAAGGCCCAGAGAAAGGATAACTTTGTCTGCATTAATGGGCATTTTCATTGATACCAAATGTGAACATGTAAAATATAAAAGATAAAGAACAACATTTTTTTATTTACTTATTTTTAGTTGCAAAGTGATGGCATTGTCCAATTGTACAATGTAACTACATGACCCACCATTGTGACATGTTAAAAGAGCTAAACTGTCCGTCGCTGGAATCTAGACGCACCCTTCACCTTTCCAGCCTGGTGTTTAAGAGGTTTTCTGGGAAGCTGCCACCCTACCTGAATAGGCTGCGTCCCCCGGCAGTTCCCTCATCCCATAACCTCCGATCCAGGACAAGCACCTTACTTGCAATACCACAATACAAAAAGACAGTGGCTCGATCCTCATTTTCCTACAGAGCACCACAATTATGGAGTAACCTCCAAGACACCATCAAATCTTCCACCAGTCTTAAGTCACTCAAGAGCTCCCTATTGATATACCTCAATGCGGAATGCGCCTGTAAACATGTAACACAGGGACTATATACAGAATGCACCTGTAAACATGTAACACAGTGACTATATACAGAATGCACCTGTAAACATGTAACACAGGGACTATATACAGAATGCACCTGTAAACATGTAACACAGTGACTATATACAGAATGCGCCTGTAAACATGTAACACAGGGACTATATACAGAATGCAGTTGTAAACATGTAACACAGTGACTATATACAGAATGCACCTGTAAACATGTAACACAGTGACTATATACAGAATGCACCTGTAAACATGTAACACAGTGACTATATACAGAATGCACCTGTAAACATGTAACACAGTGACTATATACAGAATGCACCTGTAAACATGTAACACAGTGACTATATACAGAATGCGCCTGTAAACATGTAACATAGTGACTATTTCCTACATATTTATTTTCTGGGTTATTCTGTATATTTGTGTTTTTTAATATCTTGCATTTTATTACTTTGTATTTCTGTAACGATTCAATGTTCTTGAACCCAGGACATACTGAAAACGAGAGAAATCTCAACGTCTCATTCCTGGTAAAATCCTTTATAAATAAATAAATAAAATTTGTCACGTATAAAATGAGCGATACCACTGCCGTTACTCACCTTCTCATTTCCCACGCTGGGAGCAATGTCAGTGTTTTATACATAGTCATATTATTCATAAAACACTGTCCTCCAAAACACAAAGGAAATATATATTTTTTTTGGTTAAAATTGTATATTTTCTCAGAAAAATGCAGTAACCGCTTCCCATTTCAATTCAACAAGAATTCCCTATCCTATACTATAAAAGAGTAAGGCTTGGAGTATCCGTCGCCAAGCCTCCTCTGCGCATGTGCATGGTGTGGGCGTGCTGCGGCGGTTGGGTGCGCACGCAGCCAACCACCGCAGCACGCCCACAGGATGCTGTGGAGGTTGGATGTGCGCCCAGCCGAGTGCGCACGCAGCCGCTCGCCGCAGCACGCCCACTGCGTGCTTGGGCCGTTGAATGCGCGCGGCATAGGGTGAGCACGCAGCCAACCGCCGCATCCAGAAATAGCTTGAGGCGTGCGAAAACGCCTCAGAGAAAACAGGGGAGGGCGGGGAGCGGAGAGCGGGGAGGAGAGCGGAGCGGAGAGCGGGGAGCGGAGAGCCTAGCGGGGAGCAGAGCGGGGAGCGGAGAGCGGGGAGCGGAGCGGAGAGAGGAGCGGGGAGCGGAGAGCAGAATGCACCTGTAAACATGTAACACAGTGACTATATACAGAATGCACCTGTAAACATGTAACACAGTGACTATATACAGAATGCACCTGTAAACATGTAACACAGTGACTATATACAGAATGCACCTGTAAACATGTAACACAGTGACTATATACAGAATGCGCCTGTAAACATGTAACACAGTGACTATATACAGAATGATATGAGATTGTGAGTTCCTACGGGAATAGGGCCCTCATCTCCTCCTGTACTGTTTGTCAAATGTTGTTCAATGTATTGTAACCCTGTCTATACTGTGCTTATTGTACAGCGCTGCGGAACATGCTGGCGCTTTATAAATAAAGAATAATAATAAATAATAATGCACCTGTGTAGACATGTAACACAGTGACTATATACAAAATGCACCTGTAAACATGTAACACAGTGATTATATACAGAATGCACCTGTAAACATGTAACACAGTGACTATATACAGAATGCACCTGTAAACCTGTAACA
Organism: Leptobrachium leishanense; assembly: GCA_009667805.1. NCBI lineage: Eukaryota > Metazoa > Chordata > Amphibia > Anura > Megophryidae > Leptobrachium > Leptobrachium leishanense. The sequence goes on from CM019074.1 coordinate 95,869,119, forward strand.
CAGTGACTATATACAGAATGCACCTGTAAACATGTAACACAGTGACTATATACAGAATGCGCCTGTAAACATGTAACACAGTGACTATATACAGAATGCACCTGTAAACATGTAACACAGTGATTATATACAGAATGCACCTGTAAACATGTAACACAGTGACTATATACAGAATGCACATGTAAACATGTAACACAGTGACTATATACAGAATGCGCCTGTAAACATGTAACACAGTGACTATATACAGAATGCACCTGTAAACATGTAACATAGTGACTATATACAGAATGCACCTGTAAACATGTAACACAGTGACTATATACAGAATGCACCTGTAAACATGTAACACAGTGACTATATACAGAATGCACCTGTAAACATGTAACACAGTGACTATCTACAGAATGCACCTGTAAACATGTAACACAGTGACTATATACAGAATGCACCTGTAAACATGTAACACAGTGACTATATACAGAATGCACCTGTAAACATGTAACACAGTGACTATATAGAGAATGTGCCTGTAAACATGTAACACAGTGACTATATACAGAATGATATGAGATTGTGAGTTCCTACGGGAATAGGGCCCTCATCTCCTCCTGTACTGTTTGTTAAATGTTGTTCAATGTATTGTAACCCTGTCTATACTGTGCTTATTGTACAGTGCTGCGGAATATGCTGGCGCTTTATAAATAAAGAATAATAATAAATAATAATGCACCTGTGAAGACATGTAACACAGTGACTATATACAAAATGCACCTGTAAACATGTAACAGTGATTATATACAGAATGCACCTGTAAACATGTAACACAGTGACTATATACAGAATGCACCTGTAAACATGTAACACAGTGATTATATACAGAATGCACCTGTAAACATGTAACACAGTGACTATATACAGAATGCACCTGTAAACATGTAACACAGTGACTATATACAGAATGCGCCTGTAAACATGTAACACAGTGACTATATACAGAATGCACCTGTAAACATGTAACATAGTGACTATATACAGAATGCACCTGTAAACATGTAACACAGTGACTATATACAGAATGCACCTGTAAACATGTAACACAGTGACTATATACAGAATGCACCTGTAAACATGTAACACAGTGACTATATACAGAATGCACCTGTAAACATGTAACACAGTGACTATATACAGAATGCACCTGTAAACATGTAACAGTGACTATATACAGAACGCACCTGTAAACATGTAACATAGTGACTATATACAGAATGCACCTGTAAACATGTAACATAGTGACTATATACAGAATGCACCTGTAAACATGTAACACAGTGACTATATACAGAATGCTCCTGTAAACATGTAACACAGTGACTATATACAGAATGCACCTGTAAACATGTAACACAGTGCCAATATACAGAATGCGCCTGTAAACATGTAACACAGTGACTATATACAGAATGCACCTGTAAACATGTAACATAGTGATTATATACAGAATGCACCTGTAAACATGTAACACAGTGATTATATACAGAATGCGCCTGTAAACATGTAACACAGTGCCGATATACAGAATGCACCTGTAAACATGTAACAGTGACTATATACAGAATGCACCTGTAAACATGTAACATAGTGACTATATACAGAATGCACCTGTAAACATGTAACACAGTGACTATATACAGAATGCACCTGTAAACTTGTAACATAGTGACTATATACAGAATGCACCTGTAAACATGTAACACAGTGACTATATACAGAATGCACCTGTAAACATGTAACACAGTGACTATATACAGAATGCACCTGTAAACATGTAACACAGTGACTATATACAGAATGTGCCTGTAAACATGTAACTATATACAGAATGCACCTGTAAACATGTAACCCTAGTGTCCCTAGTCCATCTAGGGACAAATGACTTGACTAGCAATGAGGTTTTTGAGATTAAGGAAGATTTTTCTGTTCTTGGAGGTGAAATACAGCAGATTGCGTCCACTGTGTCATTCTCTGAAGTTCTGCCTGTGCATAACATTCAAGATAGGCAGATGCGCAATAGGGAATTCAATTTGTGGCTTCGGGAATGTTGTCGAGAGCAAGGATTTGGCTTTGTGTCCCATGATAGCTCTAATTGGAGCAGAAAGGAACTGTATAAAAAAGATGGTTTGCATCTTACTCATAGGGGAACATATGTTCTCAGTGAGAAGTTCAAAGGTTTCGCAAAGAAATATTTAAACTAGGAGGGGGGGACAAAAGGGTAAACAATCTGCCCGATTGTCCCCCAAAACTAAATCGGAGGGTGCAAGCAACATGCGAGGTAAAAAATGACAAGCTCAGAGTCGTGTCTACAAATGCTCGCAGTTTAGTCAATAAAATCAATGAACTGGAGGCAATGATGGCAGCTGAAAAAGTAGATTTAGTGGCGGTTACTGAGACATGGTTCAGTGAGAAAAATAACTGGGACATAACAATACCGGGGCACTCTTTATATAGAAAAGACAGAGAAGGTAGGAAAGGAGGAGGCGTGGCCCCGTATGTGAAAAACAACATAAAAACGAACCAAATAAAAGTGAGCGAGGTGAACAGAGAGTCAGTTTGGGTTACGCTAACATTTGGCAATCATACAGTAGCTCGTGTAGGTGTGATCTATAGACCCCCTGGACAAGTAGAAGAGCTAGATAATCTGCTGCTTGAGGAAATAGCCAAAATGGCAATGAAGGGGGAAGTTATTATAATGGGGGACTTAAATCTTCCTGATGTGAACTGGAAAACCAAAATAGCTGGGTGCACCAGGAGTACAAATATTCTAAACTCCCTACTGGGATTATCTCTAACACAAGTAGTTGAGGAGCCGACCCGTAAAGAGGCCATATTGGATTTAATACTCACAAATGGAGGTTTGGTATCGGACGTTGTTGTAGGTGAAAATTTGGGATCTAATGATAACCAGTCAGTATGGTTTAATATAACAACAGGGATGGAGCCGCACCACACAAAACAAAAGTTTTAGACTTTAAAAAAACAGATTTTTCTAAAATGAGATTTTGTGTGAAGGAGTCATTATCAGACTGGAGGAGTTTAAAGGGAGTCCAGGAGAAATGGGATTATTTAAAGGAAGCATTATTGAAGGCCACAGGCAATTGCATTCGACTTGTTAGCAAAAACAAAAAGGGAAGAAACCACTGTGGTCTCTGCAGAAGTGGCCAAAATAGTGAAGAACAAAAAGACAGCATTCAATAATTATAAAAAAACTCCGAGTGAAGAAGATAGGCAAACCTATAAGATTAGGCAGAAAGAGGCAAAGCAATTTATAAGAGCTTCCAAAGCACACGCAGAAGAGAAAATAGCTCAGTCAGTAAAAAAGGGGGACAAAACATTTTTTAGATACATAAACGAGAAAAGAAAAGTAAAACAAGGATTAGTTAGATTAAAAACAAAGGAAGGAAGGTATGTAGAAGAGGATAAAAGTCTCGCTGACTGCCTCAATGAATATTTTTGTTTAGTCTTTGCAGAAGAAAAGGAAGGAAAGGGACCTCAGTTAGGAGAGAACACTAAAGAGACATTTACATATCAGTTTACAGAGGAGGAGGTTCTACAGCAGCTGTCTAAAGTAAAGACAAATAAGTCAATGTGGCCTGATAGGATCCACCCTAAATTATTAAAAGAGCTCAGTGATGTAATAGCAAAACCGTTAACAGATTTATTTAACCAATCCTTGTTAACGGGAGTCATCCCAGAAGACTGGAAATTAGCAAATGTTGTGCCCATTCACAAGAAGGGTAGTAGGGAGAATCGGGGAACTATAGGCCAGTTAGTCTTACGTCAGTAGTGGGGAAATTAATGGAAACCATGTTAAAGGAAAGGATTGTTGACCATCTAAAAAACACATAGATTACAGGATCAGAAACAACATGGGTTTACCTCAGGGAGATCATGCCAAACTAATCTTATTGATTTTTTTGAGTGGGTAACAGAAATAATAGACACAGGTGGTGCAGTAGACATTGCTTATTTAGATTTCAGTAAGGCTTTGATACTGTTCCGCATAGAAGGCTTATCAATAAATTGCAATCTTTGAGCTTGGATTCCAATATTGTTGAATGGATTAGGCAGTGGCTGAGTGACAGACAACAGAGGGTTGTGGTAAATGGAGTTTATTTGGCGCAACGTCTTGTTACCAGTGGGGTTCCTCAGGGGTCAGTACTTGGACCCATTCTCTTTAATATTTTTATTAGTGATTTGCAGAAGGTATTAATGGAAAAGTATGTCTTTTTGCTGATGACACAAAGATTTGCAACAGGGTTGACGTTCCTGGAGGGATCAGCCAAATGACAAATGATTTAGGTAAACTAAAAAAAATGGTCGGAGTTGTGGCAATTGAGTTTTAATGTGGATAAGTGCAAGATAATGCACCTGGGGCGTAAAAACCCAAGGCTGAATATAGAATATTTGATACATCTGAGGGTTGGGATTTAGGGGTTATTATTTCAGAGGATCTAAGGGTAAGTAGTCAATGTAATAGAGCAGCAGGAAATGCTGGCAGAATGCTTGGAAATGCTGGCAGAATGCTTGGTTGTGTAGGGAGAGCCTGTTTTAGCAGTAGGAAAAGGGAAGTGCTCATGCCACTGTACAGAGCACTGGTGAGACCTCACTTGGAGTACTGTGTGCAGTACTGGAGACCGTATCTCCAGAAGGATATAGACATCTTAGAGAGAGTTCAGAGAAGGGCTACTAAAATGGTGTACGGCTTGAAGGAGAAAAGTTACCAGGAAAGGCTTAATGATCTTAACATGTACAGCTTGGAAAAAAGACGAGACAGAGGAGATATGATAGAAACATTTAAATACGTAAAGAGAATCCACAAGGTGGAGGAAGGGAGTATATTTAAAAGGAAACAAAGTAGCAAAACAAGAGGACATAGTCTTAGATTAGAGGGGCAAAGGTTTAAAAGTAACATCAGAAAGCATTATTTTACTGAGAGGGTGGTGGATACATGGAACAGTCTTCCAGTAGAAGTGGTAGAGGCCAAAACAGTAATTGAATTTAAGCAAGCATGGGATAGGCATAAGGCTATCCTAAACAAAAGATAAATCCAGGTAAAGTATCCATGTAATTGGGCGACTAGATGGGCCGAAAGGTTCTTATCTGCCGACATTTTTCTATGTTTCTATGTTTCTATGTAACACAGTGACTATATACAGAATGCACCTGTAAACATGTAACACAGTGACTATATACAGAATGCACCTGTAAACATGTAACACAGTGACTATATACAGAATGCACCTGTAAACATGTAACACAGTGACTATATACAGAATGCACCTGTAAACATGTAACACAGTGACTATATACAGAATGCACCTGTAAACATGTAACACAGTGACTATATACAGAATGCACCTGTAAACATGTAACACAGTGACTATATACAGAATGCGCCTGTAAACATGTAACACAGTGACTGTATACAGAATGCACCTGTAAATGTAACACAGTGACTATATACAGAATGCACCTGTAAACATGTAACAGTGACTATATACAGAATGCACCTGTAAACCTGTAACACAGTGACTATATACAGAATGCACCTGTAAACATGTAACACAGTGACTATATACAGAATCCGCCTGTAAACATGTAACACAGTGACTATATACAGAATGCACCTGTAAACATGTAACAGTGACTATATACAGAATGCACCTGTAAACATGTAACATAGTGACTATATACAGAATGCACCTGTAAACATGTAACATAGTGACTATATACAGAATGCACCTGTAAACATGTAACATAGTGACTATATACAGAATGCACCTGTAAACATGTAACAGTGACTATATCCAGAATGCACCTGTAAACATGTAACATAGTGACTATATACAGAATGCACCTGTAAACATGTAACATAGTGACTATATACAGAATGCACCTGTAAACATGTAACATAGTGACTATATACAGAATGCACCTGTAAACATGTAACAGTGACTATATCCAGAATGCGCCTGTAAACATGTAACACAGTGACTATATACAGAATGCACCTGTAAACATGTAACATAGTGACTATATACAGAATGCACCTGTAAACATGTAACACAGTGACTATATACAGAATGCGCCTGTAAACATGTAACATAGTGACTATTTCCTACATATTTATTTTCTGGGTTATTCTGTATATTTGTGTTTTTTAATATCTTGCATTTTATTACTTTGTATTTCTGTAACGATTCAATGTTCTTGAACCCAGGACATACTGAAAACGAGAGAAATCTCAACGTCTCATTCCTGGTAAAATCCTTTATAAATAAATAAATAAAATTTGTCACGTATAAAATGAGCGATACCACTGCCGTTACTCACCTTCTCATTCCCACGCTGGGAGCAATGTCAGTGTTTTATACATAGTCATATTATTCATAAAACACTGTCCTCCAAAACACAAAGGAAATATATATTTTTTTGGTTAAAATTGTATATTTTCTCAGAAAAATGCAGTAACCGCTTCCCATTTCAATTCAACAAGAATTCCCTATCCTATACTATAAAAGAGTAAGGCTTGGAGTATCCGTCGCCAAGCCTCCTCTGCGCATGTGCATGGTGTGGGCGTGCTGCGGCGGTTGGGTGCGCACGCAGCCAACCACCGCAGCACGCCCACGGATGCTGTGGAGGTTGATGTGCGCCCAGCCGAGTGCGCACGCAGCCGCTCGCCGCAGCACGCCCACTGCGTGCTTGGGCCGTTGAATGCGCGCGCGGCATAGGGTGAGCACGCAGCCAACCGCCGCATCCAGAAATAGCTTGAGGCGTGCGAAAACGCCTCAGAGAAAACAGGGGAGGGCGGGGAGCGGAGAGCGGAGGGAGCGGAGCGGAGAGCGGGGAGCGGAGAGCCTAGCGGGAGCAGAGCGGGGAGCGGAGAGCGGGAGCGGAGCGGAGAGAGGAGCGGGGAGCGGAGAGCAGAGCGGGGAGCGGACCGGGGAGTGGAGAGTGGAGCGGGGAGTGGAGCGGGGAGTGGAGAGCGAGAGCGGGGAGCAGAGCGGGGAGCGGAGCGGAGAGCGCGGAGCAGAGAGGGGTTGGGGCGGAGAGGGGAGCGGGGAGGGCAGCGGGCAGCGGAGAGGGAGCGCAGAGCGGGGAGCGCAGAGCGGGAAGCGCAGAGTGGAGCGGGGAACGCAAAGTGGAGCGGGGAACGCAGAGTGGAGTGGGGAACGCAGAGTGGAGCGGAGAGCGGAGTGGAACCGGGAGCGGAGCGCAGAGCGGAGCGCAGAGCGGAGCGGAGAGGGGAGCGGAGAGCGGAGCAGCACAAGAGCAGAGCACACTTATCAATAGACTGCCCTCTGGGCAGGCTTTCCACCTAGTCTATACTATAAAAGAGTAAGGCTTTGGCTGTCCGTCGCCAAAGCCTTACTGCGCCATGCGCGCGCGCGCAACCAGCGGCGTTGGTTGCGCGCGCATGCAACCGCCGCGGCACGAGCCGGCTGCCGGCTCGCCGCGGCGGTTACACATGCACACAGCAGCCGGGTAGAGGCTGCGCTCGCAGCCTCTACCCGGCTGCCCGCGCGCATCCAACCCCAGAGCGGCGAAGGGAAAGTTTCCTCCGCCGCTCGGGGTTGGATGCGCGCGGCAGCGGGTAAGAGGCTGCGAGCGCAGCCTCTACCCGGCTGCTGTGTGCATCTAACGGGTCCCCGAGCGGCGAAGGGAAAGTTCCCTCGCTTCCGCTTTGAAGGACCCAAGCCCCGGTCACGTGACGCGGCTTGGGTCCTTCAAAGACCGGAAGCGGGGAAATCTTCACTTCCCTGGCGCCGCTCGACAGGTAAGTATGAGCGCTGGTGGGGGGGCAATATCCACGAGCTGGGGGGTCCATATCCACGAGCTGGGCAAATCCATGTGCTGGGCAAATCCATGAGCTGGCAACTCCATGAGCTGGGCAACTCCATGAGCTGGGGCAAATCCATGAGCTGGGGGCAAATCCATGAGCTGGGGGCAAATCCATGAGCTGGGCAAATCCATGTGCTGGGCAAATCCATGTGCTGGGCAAATCCATGAGGCTGGGCAACTCCATGAGCTGGGGGCAAATCCATGAGCTGGGGCAAATCCATGAGCTGGGGCAAATCCATGTGCTGGGCAACTCCATGAGCTGGGGCAAATCCATGTGCTGGGCAAATCCATGAGCTGGGGGCAAATCCATGTGCTGGGCAAATCCATGAGCTGGGGGCAAATCCATGAGCTGGGCAACTCCATGAGCTGGGGGCAAATCCATGTGCTGGGCAAATCCATGAGCTGGGGCAAATCCATGAGCTGGGGGCAAATCCATGAGCTGGGGGCAAATCCATGAGCTGGGGCAAATCCATGAGCTGGGGCAAATCCATGTGCTGGGCAAATCCATGAGCTGGGGGCAAATCCATGAGCTGGGCAAATCCATGTGCTGGGGGCAAATATCCATGTGCTGGGGGCAAATATCCATGTGCTGGGGCAATATCCACGTGCTGGGGCAGTATCCACGAGCTGGGGCAGTATACCCACAATAGACTGCCCTCTGGGCAGGCTGGGGCAGTATCCACGTGCGGGGGCAGTATCCACGTGCTGGGGCAGTATCCACGAGCTGGGGCAGTATCCACGAGCTGGGGCAGTATATCCATGAGCAGGGGCAGTATATCCATGAGCAGGGGCAGTATATCCATGAGCAGGGGCAGTATATCCATGAGCAGGGGCAGTATATCCACAATAGACTGCCCTCTGGGCAGGCTTTACAACTAGTAGATTATAAAACAACAAAGGTTTGGATGATAAAATGTGAAAAAATTATTTTACAAGCGTAAAATGATTGGAATCTGGATGAAAAATGAATCACACAGTATCTGCCTGGTTACATATACCCGTATCTGCCTGGTTACATATACCCGTATCTGCCTGGTTACATATACCCGTATCTGCCTGGTTACATATAGCCGTATCCGCCTGGTTACATATAGCCGTATCTGCCTGGTTACATATAGCCGTATCCGCCTGGTTACATATAGCCGTATCCGCCTGGTTACATATAGCCGTATCCGCCTGGTTACATATAGCCGTATCTGCCTGGTTACATATACCCGTATCCGCCTGGTCACATATAGCCGTATCCGCCTGGTTACATATACCCGTATCTGTCTGGTTACATATAGCCGTATCCGCCTGGTTACATATACCCGTATCTGCCTGGTTACATATAGCCGTATCTGTCTGGTTACATATACCCGTATCCGCCTGGTTACATATAGCCGTATCTGCCTGGTTACATATAGCCGTATCTGTCTGGTTACATATACCCGTATCCGCCTGGTTACATATACCCGTATCTGCCTGGTTACATATACCCGTATCTGCCTGGTTACATATAGCCGTATCTGTCTGGTTACATATACCCGTATCCGCCTGGTTACATATACCCGTATCCGCCTGGTTACATATACCCGTATCCTAGGAAGGTTGCCCCTTTTTTCCTGATATGGACTGATGAAGGCTTTCTGCCGAAACGCGTATCCCTTTGATCCTTCTCCCCCTGATCTAATACCCATGTTCCCACTTTTATATTTTTATCCACTTTTTCATAATAAAGTAATTGATCCCCCCCTCCTTTTTCAGCCTATATGGTCATTTAACCAGACTGTATATTTTAGATTGCCGAACAAGTCTTCTTTTTTAGACACATTATGAGCATTGTCCCATTCGTCTACCAAAGACTCTCTGCAAGCTGATAAAGGAGGTGTTGGTGCCCACCGAACGAAGGAGCACTACATGCCATGAGATTGAGCCTAAACTTATAAGGCTCCACCATCGGTGAGTGAGATCATTTACACTATATACTCAACTTAATACCGTTTAGAGTTACGCTATGATCGCCTGTTCTTTTGAATCCCCTGTATTCGAGGCGAGAAAGGAAATCAAAGAAGGGAAGAGGCCACTCTCTATTTGGCCCAACGTACTTCAAACCAGAGCCTGGATAATATAGGCTCTGGAAAGTGTAAGTACCCCCTTCAAATTGACCCACAACATAGCTAACGGGTCTATACAATATTGCACTATTGTTCTTGTTTTTCTCCCGAGGAATATAAAGACAACAGGACCCCCAGGAGAAGACACCTACCCGGACCCCCACACCCGCCTAGAAGTTAAGAGTGTGAGACTTACATAGACCCTTTTTTCGGTCCTATTCTCCACTCTCAAATAGTTTACCCCCACGACGTGCACACTTTTTTGGGATTGCGGATTTATTATTCCCGCAGGACTACTTCTTCCTACCATAGACACTGTTGCACTTTATTACTTGTTTACATTTTTGCATGCACTTTTTGTATTTTGCACAAGACGTGCACACATGTGAACCTTTGAAAGTGCATGTCCGTTTTGTACCGACCGTTTGTTCTCCTTCACCTGTATAGTGACAACCAGCACTTGTTGAACCTGTACGTCACATAAGTCATATTTTATGCAAGCTGTTTCTATACAAGTTGTATTTTATGTACTGCCGTTGTCATTCACTTCAACCGGCCCTATTTTTTGGCTGAAGTCTAATAGGCATATTATTACTGCCAACACAATACCTTAGAAAGCTATGCCGCGTATGTTTTTTTCTACTTGTATCCTCCTGGCTTATACACTTTTTTTGCAATTTTGCATTCAGCACACAACCAACTCAAAATAGCCCTTTACTACTGGTCCTTTTTCGCGACTGTGCTTATATCCCAAGTGAAATACCGTCTTCTCTAGGACCTTTTACCTCCTTTACATCCACCACTGTTAACATCATACCTAGGTAGCCACTGGACGTATGCACCTAGTTTGGGATTCGTTTATGCACTATATTTGCACTTTTTGATAGATAATAGCACCTTTATACTGGTCTTTCTGACTGTGCTTTTACCCTAAGTAGGTACACTGTTTGCCACTTCCTAGAGACTCATCTCCTTCATCCTATACAGTATTACTCTCACCATCCACTCTTACGTACTTCGACGTATAGCAAATATCCCTCCTTATTTGCGCCACTGAACTACCCTCTCTTTTCTCGTACCTTTTAAACACATTCCAGTCGAGGTTTTTGTGTTTGTTTCTCAGCAGGCTGCATATATACTTGTAAACCTTACGCAAAGTTAAATTTTATTAGCGCCTCCACTATACCCCCTACATTAGACATATACCCGTATCCGCCTGGTTACATATACCCGTATCTGCCTGGTTACATATACCCGTATCTGTCTGGTTACATATACCCGTATCCGCCTGGTTACATATACCCGTATCTGCCTGGTTACATATACCCGTATCTGCCTGGTTACATATACCCGTATCTGCCTGGTTACATATAGCCGTATCTGTCTGGTTACATATACCCGTATCCGCCTGGTTACATATAGCCGTATCTGCCTGGTTACATATAGCCGTATCTGCCTGGTTACATATAGCCGTATCCGCCTGGTTACATATACCCGTATCTGTCTGGTTACATATAGCCGTATCTGCCTGGTTACATATAGCCGTATCCGCCTGGTTACATATAGCCGTATCCGCCTGGTTACATATACCCGTATCTGCCTGGTTACATATAGCCGTATCTGCCTGGTTACACATACCCGTATCCGCCTGGTTACATATAGCCTTATCCGCCTGGTTACATATAGCCGTATCCGCCTGGTTACATATACCCATATCTGCCTGGTTACATATAGCCGTATCCGCCTGGTTACATATAGCCGTATCCGCCTGGTTACATATAGCCGTATCTGCCTGGTTACATATAGCCGTATCTGCCTGGTTACATATAGCCGTATCTGTCTGGTTACATATAGCCGTATCTGCCTGGTTACATATACCCGTATCTGCCTGGTTACATATACCCGTATCTGTCTGGTTACATATACCCGTATCTGCCTGGTTACATATAGCCGTATCTGTCTGGTTACATATAGCCGTATCTGCCTGGTTACATATAGCCGTATCTGCCTGGTTAGATATACCCGTATCTGCCTGGTTACATATAGCCGTATCTGTCTGGTTAGATATACCCGTATCCGCCTGGTTACATATACCCGTATCTGCCTGGTTACATATACCCGTATCTGCCTGGTTACATATACCCGTATCTGCCTGGTTACATATACCCGTATCTGCCTGGTTACATATACCCGTATCTGCCTGGTTACATATACCCGTATCTGCCTGGTTACATATACCCGTATCTGCCTGGTTACATATACCCGTATCTGCCTGGTTACATATACCCGTATCTGCCTGGTTACATATCCCGTCTGCCTGGTTACATATACCCGTATCTGCCTGGTTACATATACCGTATCTGCCTGGTTACATATACCCTATCTGCCTGGTTACATATACCGTATCTGCCTGGTTACATATACCCGTTCTGCCTGGTTACATATACCCGTATCTGCCTGGGTTTTACAAGCTAAAATCTGCTGGTTTACATATACCGATCTGCCTGGTTACATATACCCTTTTCAGCTCCCGCCCCATAGAGATCTTAATCCGGCCCTGAGCCTGTGCAAAACTAATCGAGAGACTCTACGGTGCTTGTGTTGCCAGATGAACGGATCTATATGTGTCTGCAAATGAGCCAGTGATAGTGAGGCGAGAGATACGGGCAAGCTCTGAAATCGATATAATATGCGACGCAACAGGTTCATTTTTATGCTAGTAGCAATCCGACTCACCCACGTGATGGTATAGTCATTCCATTGATCCAGGTCTCTGAGTAAACGCTGGGACATGGCGTCACAATTGGTCCTACCTAACTCTGCAGGGTCGCTGGTCAACTGAACTCCCAAGTACGTGAGAGAAGAGGAGGAAAACTGAAACCCGTAAAAGGTGCGCAACTGCTCCACCTCCACTCTCCGCACTCCCACCGGCACAGCTCTGGATTTATCCAGGTTAACTTTAAATCCCGAGATCTCCGAGATCTCCCGTAGGAGGGTCAGCAAGGGAGGAGGCCGAACGTACAGGGCCAGTGATGGTCAGAAGGAGGTTGTCCGCATATGCAGATACCAAAAATCACCCCCCCACCCGTAGGCCCAGAATAGAAGTGGATGACCACAGCTGGGTGAGCAGAGGCTCCAAGGTGATTGCGAAGAGAAGGGGTGACAGGGGGCAGCCCTGACGGGTTCCATTCCCTATAATGAAAGCCTCTGGGGACGCACCCGGAGTGAGAATTCTCGTGTAAGGGGAAGCATACAGGGCACGGACCACCAATCGAACGTGAAGGGGAAACCCATCGCTCCAGAAGACAAAACATATAAGGCCACTCAAACCTGTCAAATGCCTTCTCTGCATCCAGAGAGCAGCAGCAGAGGTGACTTCGCGCTTCATTCTGTGCGTCATTTAAGGAGCACATGCTTCATTTTGTGCGTCATTCTGTGCGTCATTTAAGGAGCACATGCTTCATTCTGTGCATCATTTGAGGAGCACCGGCTTCATTCTGTGCGTCATTCTGTGCATCATTTAAGGAGCACCGGCTTCATTCTGTGCGTCGCTTTGGAGCCATTGTTCTGTCATCCTGTGGATTTTATGTTTTATACATCGCACATCGAGTATCGGAAATGGCCGTGTGTATCAGACGTCACCTCCAATAATCCAAGTCGGACAGTTACCGTAGTGTTGGGCGACATTCCGAATCAGCCGGATCTCATCGTTTATATTCAGCAAACAGCACGGCTTGATGTCTGTCACGTTTATTCGATTTTTACTGGTTTCGCCAGGTTTTAGGATTGAAGAATATTTTGTAGTTTGGCCAGGGCTGCCATCAGGAACCTCTGGGCCCCTTACTGAACCTCTGGTCGGGGCCGACTCTCATTGCAAGTAAAAATGTATCATTTTGCCTCCTCCGCTGCTTCTGCTCACCTTGTTTTACAGGGAATGGGCTATTTAGCCTTGTGGTCCAGAAAGGCGATAAACCGTATTCCCTGACGATGTGGCGTGGTAGCATTCGGCGTGCTCCTCTAACTGCTGCAGACCATATGAGTCGCTCCCTCAGTGAGGAGTCACAGTGCTCCTACTGGCCCCAGGTGCGGCGGCCCACCGGGAAATCTCTGTACCAGATGGGCCAGTCCAGGGCAATCTTAAATCTGTGGCACATGGACAAGCGGCACAGGGTTTGGGAAGGGCCCCCTGAACATCTCAGGGGCTGTCACCCCCAATGGCAGCCCTGATTTTGGCAACGGGCACCACTTGACCTTAACGATTGTGTTTCCACGTCTTGTCGTTCTTAAAGGCTTTATGCATAACTATTTACCCAGGATAAAGTGAATAAGTGCTCCTGTCCAAGCTGTAATCCCGGCTGTCATCTCTGGCATGGGATGCCTGTTTACCCAGCCTAGTGCCTGCTATATAAGGAGCATCAGGAGCACTTCAGCTTCAGTGGAGAGGAGAGGTGGAGCTCGTAGACTTTTCTCTGCTACCCAAGCTACAAACTGAACAAGGTAAGGAAGAGCTTCCTCTGCCATCGACAAAACGTGCAGAGTCCAAGCGTCAGCTGAGCCTGTATCTTAGAAAAGCTAAACGCCTTTATAGACGCGAATAATAATAATGCGTTGATTTACTTTGAATAGAAAGTACTCGGTACTTTGAATTGTCTTCCACTGGAAGATGATGACTTAATGGTGGGGAGGGAAGACTATTCTGAAAACTAAGTTAGAGATTTTACCTATACACATTCAGAATGGATAAGGCATTTAGTACTGGACCCGCAGCAGGTGGTACTCTCATTCCAGAACTAGTCACTTGTGTTTACCAGGAACCAAGGGGACCCAATTAGTCTCATGGGGTGGGAATGTAGCCTCGTGGGGTGGGAATGTAGTCTCGTGGGTGGGAATGTAACCTCGTGGGTGGGAATGTGGCTTCCTGCAGGACGAACATAGTATTGTGGGGTGGAAATGTAGTCTCGTGGGGTGGAATGTAGTCTCGTGGGGTGGAAATGTAGTCTCGTGGGGTGGAATGTAGTCTCGTGGGGTGGAAATGTAGTCTCGTGGGGTGGAAATGTAGTCTCGTGGGGTGGAAATGTAGTCTCGTGGAGTGGAAATGTAGTCTCGTGGGGTGGAATGTAGTCTCGTGGGGTGGAAATGTAACTTCGTGGGGTGGGAATGTAGCTTCCTGCAGGAGGAACATAGTCTTGTGGGGTGGAAATGTAACCTCATGGCGTGGGAATGTAGTCTCGTGGGGTGGGAATGTAACCTCATGGCGTGGGAATGTAGTCTCGTGGGGTGGGAATGTAACCTCATGGCGTGGGAATGTAGTCTCGTGGGGTGGGAATGTAACCTCATGGCGTGGGAATGTAGTCTCGTGGGGTGGGAATGTAACCTCGTGGGGTGGGAATGTAGCCTCGTGGGGTGGGAATGTAACCTCGTGGGGTGGGAATGTAGCCTCGTGGGGTGGGAATGTAGCCTCGTGGGGTGGGAATGTAACCTCGTGGGGTGGGAATGTAACCTCGTGGGGTGGGAATGTAACCTCGTGGGGTGGGAATGTAGCCTCGTGGGGTGGGAATGTAACCTCGTGGGGTGGGAATGTAACCTCGTGGGGTGGGAATGTAACCTCGTGGGGTGGGAATGTAGCCTTGTGGGGTGGGAATGTAACCTCGTGGGGTGGGAATGTAGCCTCGTGGGGTGGGAATGTAGCCTCGTGGGGTGGGCATGTAGCCTCGTGGGGTGGGAATGTAGCCTCGTGGGGTGGGAATGTAGCCTCGTGGGGTGGGCATGTAGCCTCGTGGGGTGGGAATGCAGCTTCCTGCGGGACGAACATAGTCTTGTGGGGTGGAAATGTAACCAGATCAGACGTGCTTGGTATTTCGGTGAAGCACCCACAAAAGTTCCCAAACAGAACTCAAGCCGTCTTGTCACGTAGACTCACTGGGATCAGTTACACTTTTCAGAGGTAAAATACAAAATAGTAGCATTGTAGGCGATTTTCCAGCATGTGTGCCCGCCACAGAACACGCCCACCACAGAACAGGCCCGCCACAGAACAGGCCCGCCACAGAACAGGCCCGCCACAGACATGCCATCACAGAACAGGCCCGCCACAGAACAGGCCCGCCACAGAACAGGCCCACCACAGTACACGCCCGCCACAGAACACGCCCGCCACACTACACACCCGCCACACTACACGCCCGCCACACTACACGCCCGCCACAGAACACACCCGCCACAGAACACGCCCGCCACAGAACACGCCCACCACAGAACAGGCCCGCCACAGAACAGGCCCGCCACAGAACAGGCCCGCCACAGAACAGGCCCGCCACAGAACAGGCCCGCCACAGACATGCCATCACAGAACAGGCCCGCCACAGAACAGGCCCGCCACAGAACAGGCCCACCACAGTACACGCCCGCCACAGAACACGCCCGCCACACTACACACCCGCCACACTACACGCCCGCCACACTACACGCCCGCCACAGAACACACCCGCCACAGAACACGTCCGCCACACTACACACCCGCCACAGAACACGTCCGCCACACTACACACCCGCCACAGAACCCGTCCGCCACACTACACACCCGCCACACTACACGTCCCCCACAGAACACGCCTGCCACAGACACGCCCATCACAGAACACACCCACTACAGACACGCCTGTCACATAACACACCCGCCACTGCTTGGCCACATAAAATCTGCGTATGAATAGTGACTCTGCTTATTGTTTCATTCAAATGGCAGTTCTAGTTTAACCCACGAGTGACCGTATACCTTTCATACAATTGCAGGAAGGCACGATGACGCTGCTTTGGAAAATGCTGCTACTTTGCAGCTTGGCACTTTTGCCCAGGAATCAGGTGCTGTCTCGGCCGGCGCCAAAAATCTTTCCATTTGAAATGATGAGGATGGACTTGCCAGGTAAGGCCGGATCTTAAGTGTTCAGACCCGCTGCATGCCCAAAAATTGTCACCTGTGCTCAGAATCCCATATCCCCATGCTAAACACAAACACAGGGTCTTAGGTTAATAAATGGCCATTGGAGTGCAAGCTCACCTGCCAAAATCATGACAAAGCTATTAAGGTGGGCCCTACTTAATGCCATACACAGCCTGCTGCCACTTTCACCACCAAGACGAAACGGTGGGTTTATCTGTACCTGCAGAAAGCCATACCCCTGTGGCAGGGCTGCCATTAGACCGGGGGACAGTCCATGATACGTTCAGGTGCCCAGTGGCTTAAGGGGTCTCAGGCCCTCGACAAACCCTGTGAAGCTTGTCTACATGCCATAGATATAAGGGCCTCTCTATGCCACCCAGGACTGGGCCACCAAGATACCAACCCATTTCCCGGTGGGCCGCTGCATTTAGGGCTGGTAAGAGCACTGTGACTCCTCACTGAGGGAGCGATTAGTATGGTCTGGGCCACGTAGAGGAGCAGAATTTGGTTAAATATTTTGTATTTTGGCCAGGGGTGATTCCCCCTACTGCTCGCTGCTGCTCCTCTTCGTCTCAAAAGGCTCCCGAACCTGAAAGCCCCTGAAGCTTTTCTGCTCAATTTGCGGGCCTATAAAACTTGCGGAACCGCTAACTGTGCAGCGCTATGGGTTCGCACACGTTACATACACACGTTCTGAAGCGCATGCGCAGAGTGATGGATGGGAGCTGCACGCGCATGCACAGATCTGATCCATCACTGCCTCTCTGGAAAGGTTCGCTACAGCGATTGTCTCACAGGGTGATGTCAGCCATGCTCTCTGTGTGACATCACTAGTGACCGATTTGGTGACTGGCAGACGGAAAATTCAAGATTCCGGCTACTGGTGACGCTGGGTGTGTGTGGTGGGGGTGGGGGGGGACTCCTCCGTTTTACTAAATAAGAGAGATTGGGGCGGGAGGGGGGGGGTTGGGGCTCATTCCTCACATCCTGACCGCTGTAAAAACATAAAGGGGTCGGGATGAGTAGAGCATCCCTTTAATGTAGTGATATGGGTGAGGGAAGGGGTCCCTGACCACTGGATCGGTAAGGGGCCCCACAAATTTCAGACGTCAGTCCTGGACTCATTTACTGAGTAAAGTTAAAATAACATTATTTATAATTATCCTGACAAATATAACAAAGCGCACAAATGTGACGCCCCCTAAAACATGTAACTATCGGACCTTAATTATTAAGAGTAATGATGAGCTTTTCTTTCTTCCCGCACGAATCTGTTGCAGAACAATCCAGCAGAACACATGGAGGAGGATCGAAATCTGTCTCGATGAAAAGTGGTGGCAGTTCTAGTTGGGAAAGCATGAAAGACCTGCCTGGTTTGACATCATGGACATCCGAGAAGACTGGCCCTGCAGAAATGAAATATACTAGCTGGACTATGAATGACAGAAGCAATGGGATGTATGATGGAGAGAGTATGGGTGCTCATGGTTCCTCCGGTGGTTTTGAGGTTATTAGTTGGGGAGATAGTGACAGAAGCAATGGGATGTATGATGGAGAGAGTATGGGTGCTCATGGTTCCTCCGGTGGTTTTGAGGTTATTAGTTGGGGAGATAGTGACAGAAGCAATGGGATGTATGATGGAGAGAGTATGGTGCTCATGGTTCCTCCGGTGGTTTTGAGGTTATTAGTTGGGGAGATAGTGACAGAAGCAATGGGATGTATGATGGAGAGAGTATGGGTGCTCATGGTTCCCCCGGTGGTTTTGAGGCTATTAGTTGGGGAGATAGTAACAGAAACTATAATAGTGACGGAAGCAATTGGATGAATGATGGATCGAGTAAGGATGCTCATGGTTCCTCCGGTGGTTTCGAGGTTATTAGTTGGGGAGATAGTAACAGAAACTATAATAGTGGCGGAAGCAATTGGATGTTTGATGGAACGAGTACGGATACTCAGCTTTCCTCCGGTGATTACATGGATAGTAGTTGGGGAGATAGTAACGGAAACTATAATAATGACGTAAACAATGGGATGTATGATGGAGAGAGTATGGGTGCTCATGGTTCCTCCGGTGGTTTCGAGGTTATTAGTTGGGGAGATAGTAACAGAAACTATAATAGTGGCGGAAGCAATTGGATGTTTGATGGAACGAGTACGGATACTCAGCTTTCCTCCGGTGATTACATGGATAGTAGTTGGGGAGATAGTAACGGAAACTATAATAATGACGTAAACAATTGGATGTATGATGGAGAGAGTATGGGTGCTCATGGTTCCTCCGGTGGTTTCGAGGTTATTAGTTGGGGAGATAGTAACAGAAACTATAATAGTGGCGGAAGCAATTGGATGTTTGATGGAACGAGTACGGATACTCAGCTTTCCTCCGGTGATTACATGGATAGTAGATGGGGAAGTAGTGAATTTATCGATAGGAATAAGAAACCCAGTGCCGGTGGGGTTTTCTATGAAGACAGTGAAGAAATTACTTTTACTTCCAACTCGGAAGGTGATGGAGGTGAAACGATGCCTGGCGGATTTAGTTTCGACTGGAAAACATTAGAAGAAGATTATGCAGTTGACTTTACTGGTGATGGAAATTTTAATATGAAAGATGGTAGTAAAGGTGGTGACAAGAGCAAAGGTCATCAGGGCAAAGATAAAAAAGGGGGTGTAGGCGATATATTGGGAGGAAGTAAAAAAACTGTATCAGAAGAACATAGCCATGGTAAGAAAAGTGAAGGCAACAAAAAAGGTGGATTGCTTGGAGGTCTTAGTGGAGGTGGTTCAGCAGGAGGCATCCTTGGTCAAGATGAACTACTTGAAGGATTTGGTGGTGATGTGTTGAAGGACAGATATCTAATGGAAGAGATGATTGGAGAATTTGACAATCTTGGTGGTCTTGGTGGTGTATTAATGGGAGGAGGTTTTGATGGAAAGGGTCAATGGGGAGGACCTCTTAGTGTTGATGGCTTGGTTGGAGGAATTTCTGGTGGTAAGGGAGAACTTAATAGTGATATTGGGGGAGATGATCTCAAAGTAGTCATTGGTGATTTGGAAGCTGAGATTTTTAGAGAAGGGGTGCTCACAGGGGACGCTAGCTTGGGGGAAGCAGCTCTTGGAGAAAGAGTATTAGAAGGTTCTCACGGGGGAGGACCTCTTGATGTTGCTGGCATGGATGGAGAATCTGGAGTTTTTGGTTTCCTTGAAGAACCTGGTGATATTGGGGGAGTTGTTGGACAAATTGGAGGACTAGGTGGTAGAAATGATCTCGGAGCAGTTGGTGGAGATGGACAACTGCTGGACGGTCTTCCCTTGGACGGTCTTCCCCTGGATCTGCTGAGCGGTCTTCCCCTGGACGGTCTTCCCCTTGATCTGCTGAGCGGTCTTCCCCGTGATCTGCTGAGCGGTCTTCCCCTTTATCTGCTGAGCGGTCTTCCCCTTGATGTGCTGAGCGGTCTTCCCCTTGATGTGCTGAGCGGTCTTCCCCTTGATGTGCTCAGCTGTCTTCCCCTTGATGTGCTCAGCTGTCTTCCCCTTGATGTGCTGAGCGGTCTTCCCCTTGATGTGCTGAGCGGTCTTCCCCTTGATGTGCTGAGCGGTCTTCCCCTTGATCTGCTGAGCGGTCTTCCCCTTGATGTGCTGAGCTGTCTTCCCCTTGATGTGCTGAGCTGTCTTCCCCTTGATGTGCTGAGCTGTCTTCCCCTTGATGTGCTGAGCGGTCTTCCCCTTGATGTGCTGAGCGGTCTTCCCCTTGATGTGCTGAGCGGTCTTCCCCTTGATGTGCTCAGCTGTCTTCCCCTTGATGTGCTCAGCTGTCTTCCCCTTGATGTGCTGAGCGGTCTTCCCCTTGATGTGCTGAGCGGTCTTCCCCTTGATCTGCTGAGCGGTCTTCCCCTTGATGTGCTGAGCTGTCTTCCCCTTGATGTGCTGAGCTGTCTTCCCCTTGATGTGCTCAGCGGTCTTCCCCTTGATGTGCTGAGCGGTCTTCCCCTTGATGTGCTGAGCTTTCTTCCCCTTGATGTGCTGAGCTGTCTTCCCCTTGATGTGCTGAGCGGTCTTCCCCTTGATGTGCTGAGCGGTCTTCCCCTTGATGTGCTGAGCGGTCTTCCCCTTGATCTGCTGAGCTGTCTTCCCCTTGATGTGCTGAGCGGTCTTCCCCTTGATCTGCTGATCGGTCTTCCCCTTGATCTGCTGAGCGGTCTTCCCCTTGATCTGCTGAGCGGTCTTCCCCTTGATGTGCTGAGCGGTCTTCCCCTTGATGTGCTGAGCGGTCTTCCCCTTGATGTGCTGAGCTGTCTTCCCCTTGATGTGCTGAGCTGTCTTCCCCTTGATGTGCTGAGCTGTCTTCCCCTTGATGTGCTGAGCGGTCTTCCCCTTGATCTGCTGAGCAGTCTTCCCCTTGATGTGCTGAGCGGTCTTCCCCTTGATCTGCTGAGCGGTCTTCCCCTTGATGTGCTGAGCAGTCTTCCCCTTGATGTGCTGAGCTGTCTTCCCCTTGATGTGCTGAGCGTTCTTCCCCTTGATGTGCTGAGCAGTCTTCCCCTTGATGTGCTGAGTGGTCTTCCCCTTGATGTGCTGAGCAGTCTTCCCCTTGATGTGCTGAGCTGTCTTCCCCTTGATGTGCTGAGCGTTCTTCCCCTTGATGTGCTGAGCAGTCTTCCCCTTGATGTGCTGAGCAGTCTTCCCCTTGATGTGCTGAGCGGTCTTCCCCTTGATCTGCTGAGCGTTCTTCCCCTTGATCTGCTGAGCGTTCTTCCCCTTGATGTGCTGAGCGTTCTTCCCCTTGATGTGCTGAGCGGTCTTCCCCTTGATATGCTGGACGGTCTTCTCGGAGGTGATCTGCTGGACGGTCTTCTCGGAGGTGATCTGCTGGACGGTCTTCTCGGAGGTGATATGCTGGACGGATTGCTTGAAACACTTGGGTAATTTTTATCTTTTTTTTAAAAAATGCATTTTTATTGATTTTTCTCATTATGACAAGGTACATAGAACCAAAATATCCGGCGGAAGGGGGTCAAAGGGTTGCAGCAGCGAGGATGTGTAGGTTGGGTCACAAATCGGCAAAAACATACATCACATGACACCTGTCCACAGATCAAGGGCCAATCGCTCCTACCAATTAGATAGAGGCCACACGCTTTATAAATCTTGTTTATGTCCCAAAGTCTCACTTGGGTAAATTTTACAAATAGTTTATTTTTTTTCATTTTATTCATACGTTTAGGCAATATGATTAAAATATTTGATAGCTCTATTTGTATTTTCCTGGGATAATTAACTTGACATTCCACTTATTAAGGGAGAGCTGGTTATTATAGGCACAAGGTATCACGTGCTGCATTCCACTCTGGCACCTAACACAGAAATGTATTGGCTCTGTCCCCTGATCATTGTAAGGATATGTGATGTAATACGTCAACATGAATTAAACCAAATAAGTGAAAAAGGAAAACAGAAGTAAAAGTGAGAATATGGAGGAAATAAAAATTAAAGTATGGCCGAGATGCTGCAGTCTGTGCTTGTATCAATGTGTATCTGATAGTGTTTACATTCTATTCCACTTGTATCCAAATAGGTATTTTGTGCAGTTGTTTTTAGAACGCAATGTGAATTATACCTGGGGTGGAAAGTGAGTGAATTCCGCAAAGCAGACTATGACGGAATGGAGATGTTGTTCCGCCTGCGGGTGTGCTCAATCTGCGTGACCCCTTCGCTTACCGCTGGCCCGACTACCGAGTGACGCGCACTCGGCGTCTCGTGCGGCCTGGCGTGACCCTGGGGACGGGTTAGCGGGCGGTGGAGGGGACCCCTGCCTAGAACCAGCCCGACCACTGAGCCATACGGCACTCAGCGTCCCGAGCAGCTGGTTCACTGACCTTGTGGGTGTGGAGTGCGTCTGCGGGCGGCCGTGCGAATCTGGGGATCGGGTCTGCCGCAGAGGAATATTCGGATCTGATTGCGGAGGAATATTCGGATCTTTAAACGGATGAATCTTCGGATCTTACGGGAGCAGCTGAATCTTCGGATCTGATCACCGCTCACTTGGTATATACCGAAGCGCGGTACGCGGCCGCGCCTTCGGTTCGGATCTTAAGTCCGTTCTGATCTTAAGTCCGTTCTGATCTTAAGTCCGTTCTGATCTTAAGTCCGTTCTGATCTTAAGTCCGTTCTGATCTTAAGTCTGGACACCGCACCCTGAGACCGCGCGGGATGCTCAGACAGTATATGCGGCGGAGAGTAAAGGACATCAGGCGAGGCTGGATGCACTAGAAAATCTGAGTTTATTTTTCACATCACATACATTTATCACTTTACACAATTAGGAATACAATGGGAATCCCTGCCCGCCACACAAGTCCCATTGGCCCTCGCTGGCAGGAGGCACCCGGGCCCCGATTCGTATTGGCCATTACGAATCGGGGAGTTGCCGATTCGGCCATTTTAAGATCCGAATATTCTGATCTGAACCACGAGGCGATCAGAAAATGGCGGCGAGCAAGGCAGACAAAGGGAAAATACATTTCGCAATACCAACGGGGAACACTTTATTTACACCACACAATAATCACATCTAATAAAAAGTACTTATAAAACTAGGTGCGTGCCACCACACCCAAGTGTCCAAAGCCACCACTGTCACTGTGCACCGCCCCTGGCTGAGGGTGCTGGGCCATTCCGTGACACAGACTATCCCCTGCTAACTCGTACCCCAGATACCGTTATACTTCTTCCTTGTATTGTCTTTAACCCCTTCACTACCAAGTGATTTTCCAAAAAACCATTGTCAGACACCAGTTTTTTTTGTAACATCATTTTTAATTATACAGGAATACATATCTATTACTGTAATTACCGATTTAGCCAGGAGGTGGCGCCATCTACTGCCAAATTGCGTTACAGGTTTGAGCAGCAGGTGTATGGTTTTTTCCCTCCCTGCATCGGCTTCTGAATGCCCGAAATTTCTGAGCTTTGAGCAGCTGATTTTACAGTTTTAGCTTTTTGGGCATTATGCCCATAGGGCTAAAACTTTGGGTGCCTTCAGCAGCCTAAAAGTAATGAATGTCATTTGCTTTTGGGCTGCAGATCAGCATATTGAGATATCAGGGCACCAGATGGTGCCTTTTGAAGCCTGAGATATCTCGATATAGTGAAGGGGTTAATATAGGAATCCTGTAATGAGATATGCAGATAAGCTTCCGATGCTGGTTAGGGCTTGGGAGACGGTCTGTCCTTGTACACGTGTTGAGCATTAACCACCCCTGTATTTTTACATGCCGACTTTAAAACGTCCCACAGCAAGGAGACCAAATTATACAAAGGGGCCTCTAAGTTCCACCACTTTGGAGAAAGTACGAGGAGAGACCTCTTCCCTTTCATGCCTAACCAGCATTGGAAGCCTGCTTTCATATCGCACTTGGAGTCTTTTATTAAGGGCAAACTCTACTCTGAAGGTCCCACTATAAGGAGACCATAGGATGTAAGGGATCCTCGGAGTCCCACTAATTTGGAAATTAAATGAGGAGAAATCGCTTCCCTTTAATTAAGGCGTAACCAGCACTTGAAGTTTATCTGCATATCTCCTTTGGAGATTCCTGTATTCAGGGCTGGATTAACATAGGGGCTATGGGAGCAGCAGCTCCAGGCTCAGGCCCCATAATAAGCCCAGAGAAGGAATAACTATGACTGTATTAATGTGCATTTGGACCCCTGAACTCCATAGCAGCAACAGGGTCATGTGAGGTATTACTGGAAAGGCCAGAGCATGACCTTTCCGATGATCCCAAACATGAGCAGGTTTTATGTATCAATACAAATAATAAACATTTCCTTTTTTTTTAACAGCAATATTTTTCAATCATAAAGCTAACAATGATGTTGTACTAATTCATCATCACATTTCTCACGTCACTAACGAGTGTGGAGGTTATGACACAATCCGTTATTACAAATTGGTACATCAAGAAACTAAACCACTGCACTGCGGCGAGGGGGACTGAGTGAGGAACCCTGCATCACTAGTCTTTTCACCCCACAAGGTCAAGTGAGGTGTCATTGAACAGGTCAGAGTCTGGCCTTTGCATTAATACCAAACGTGAGCATGTAAAATCTAAAAGAATAAAAAGCTTTTTTATTTATTTTTTTGATTCAATCAGGTTTATTCAGAGAGAGGTGAAAACCAGGAGAATGGCTGGAGAAGTGAAAACTCAAGGTCAAAATAGCCAAAACAGAAATTTTTTTCCTATTTATCTCACTTTCCAAATCGGCTATTTTGACCTAGAATTTTCACTTCTCCAGCCATTCTCCTGGTGTTCACCTCTCTGAATAACCCTGAAAGTGATAGCACTGCTAATACGCACCTTCATTTCAACGGCTGGAAGCAGGGCCGGATTAACATAGGGGCTGATGGAGGAGCAGCAGCTCCAGGCCCATGCCCCAGAATAGGCACAGAGAAAGGATAACAATCAGGGTTATTCAGAGACAGGTAAAAAGCAGGAGAATTGCCAGGAGAATGAACAATCTAGACCAAATAGTGGATTTGGAAATTATATAAATTAGAGAATTTTTCTGGTTTGGCTATTTTGACCTAGAATTTTCAATTCTCCAATCATTCTCCTGGTTTTCACCGCTCTCTGAATAACCCTGTATGTCTGCATTGATTGGCATTTGGACCTCTTTATCTCCAACTCCATAGCAGCTACTGGGTCATGTGAGATATCACTGGAAAGGCCAGAGCATGATCGTTCCAATGATACCAAACATGAGCAGGTTTTATGTAACAGAAAAATAAAACATTTCTTTATTTTTTTTCTTTCCAACAGCAATATTTCTCACTTTTTAATTATAAAGTGAAAATTGATGCTGCATTAACTCACATCTCATTTCTCACGTCACCAACAAGTGTGGAGGTGCTGGCACAATCAGTTATTACAAATTGTTACATCAAAAACCTAAATGTCGCACTGCAACAAAGAGCACTTGGGGAGGGGGGCTTCGGAACCCTGTGTAACTAATCTTTACACCTCACAAGGTCAATTGAGGCGTCATTGGACATGACCGAATCTGACCTTTGCATTGATTCCAAAAGTGACCATGTAAAAATCGAAAAGAACAGAACTTTAGATATTTTTAGTTGCAAAGCAATGGCATTATCCATGTGTCACGTATAAAATGAGCAATACCACTGCCGTTACTCACCTTCTCGTTTCCCACGCTGGGAGCAAGGTCATTGTTTTATACAAAGGTCATATTATTCATGAAACACCATCCTCCAAAACACAAGGGAAATATATATATTTTTTTAAATTTCTTGGTTAATTTTTCTGAGAAAATATACAATTTTAATTAACAGGTTCCCATTTTAACAAGAATTCCCTATAGACTATGTAAGAATTGATATTCTTACAAGTATATAACCACAAAGGTTTGGATGCTAAAATCTCAGGAAATGATATTACACATCAAATGAAATCTGACTGGAAATTTACTCCCACAGTATCTGCCCGGTGAGTGATATATTATATATACATACCATTAAATAACCTAAAATATGTTTTCATTTCACTAAATTTAAAAAAAAGCCACCAAAATCTTCAGCCCCCCCCCCCTCCCGGCTCATACAGATCTCAATCCGGCCTTGCCACCAAAATGCAGTTTGTGTCGGACTTCCTCTGCTCTCAGAACTACTATAAGGGATCATTAACGAGCTGCAGGTGTACCTGCTGAAGCCAGGGAAGAGGCTTAATCCCTTACCGAACTGGGATTATTGCCTTATCTAGCCTCCTGCTTATAAAAATATATATAGTCCCACTCTGTCACAGCCATACAGGGCTTGTTTTTCTTTAAATTTTTTGATTTCCTTCATTTTCTCACTTTTTTTTTTTTTTCTTATCTCACTTGTTTGGATTAATTCATGTTGACGTAAGGTCTTAAAACATTCATTAAAAGTTATATTTTAACGGCACTATACATCACCGGTAATGTCTGGGGGATTTCCCAACCATTATAGTTTCATATACAACTGTCCCCTGATTATCCATCTTTATAAATAGAAATTAAAATATATAAAAAATATGGAAAAGTGCCAGATGTTGTGGCGCTATCTAGTGGATCATTTGCACGATTATCGTGACAGATGAATATATGTCAACAAGGAGATTATAAATGTCAGAAACCCCTCAGCTGTCACATGGGCAGGTGATGTGAGCCGAGGTGGAGACCCTATTGGGGGTTAATAGCCCATAGGGCAGGAATGCTGCATAACAGGCGGACTATAGAAATGCACCACACAGCTGCACAAAGAAAAACCTCAACAGGCAGGGCAAGGGTTAAGGAAAAATTGAGATACAGAGGTACCCAGCAGTACACAAAAGGGACCCCTAATCTAGAATATGGTCCTTAGAATGGCCGTCTAAAACTAAGGAAAGGAACACGAACTGCTGCGTGAAACGAAACAGAACACAATGAAGTACAAAGGGGAAATCCAGAGACAGAATCAGAACAGAAGCCAAGAGTCACAAACCAGAGCCAGGGATCAGAAACCAGAGAGGGACGTCAGACGAGCAAGGAGTCGGTACACAGGACACCAAGGACGGAGCACAAGGGTTAACACAATAGAAAAGTCAGGAAGCAAAGCCAGGCGTCATACACGGGATATCACAGAAACACACTAACCAGGATAAACCAAAAATAAACAAAAGGCAAACTGAGCAACAAACAGACAAGGGAAACAGGGAACCAAATAAACAAAGGGCAAACAGATAGAGCTAAAAGGAGCAGGACCAGAATCACAGGCAGCAAAGTGACCACATGGCTCAGGGCTGGAAACGTGACTCTGGAACGATGCGCTTTTAGAGACACCATAAGGAAACAATCCAGAGTAAAAATACATTTGTTAACTAGAAATAAATCAGTGCAACATAAAAACTGTAAACCCTATGGGCCATATTCCAAAGCCGGTGCGAACTTAACCAGAGCTGCTGTAACTTCCCAGAGCCATTATAGTCTATGGAGGTTTTACATTTATAACTGCTCTGGTTAAGTTAGCACCAACATTGTAACAGGACCGTGTGTGAAACACAAAAACATATTAAATTATAAAATCTACAGCAATATGTCAACAGCTAATCTTATGGGTAGGCTTGTGCACCGATTTTTTTTTTCGATTCGATTTTTCGGATTTTCAAACTTTTCAATTCGGCTCGTTTCGACCGATCTCTGTTTCGATTCGGTTCGGCTCGACTCGTTTTTCGTGTACATTTTTTTTTTCGGAATATCGACCATTTTTCGTATTTTCGTGTCACTTAGCTCGTTTTTTGTATCGACTTTTCGTGATTTCGGAAATTTTCGTTTTTCGGAATTGTAGATGTTTTCGGAATATCGACCATTTTTCGTATTTTCGTGTCACTTTATTCGTTTTTTGTATCGACTTTTCGTAATTTTGGAAATTTTTGTTTTTTCGGAACGACTGTTCTCCTCGTTTCAAAGCAATAAATTTCGACACATTTCAAGTACATTCGAAAATTCCGAAAATATTTCGTTTCGGCTCAGAAAACTTTTCGGATCTGCCGTTTTCGGATCTAAAAAGTTTCGGAAATTCGGCCGCATCCGAAAACACGAATCGGGAAATTTCGTGAAAATTCCGAAATTCCGAAACCCGAAACGCACATCCCTACTTATGGGGTGGATCAAATAACCGCCTTACACTGCCACCGCTATGGGTAAAACTAGTTCTGCCCGTGTGACAGGGCGTCCCTCCCTTTATATAGGACAGGGTTTTTTTTTTTGCTGACCTTGCTTTTAAAGATTCCTGGGGCCCCATGTGACCATGGCATGCCGAAGGGGAGGGCCCACTGCAAGCAGACCGCCACCCAACAGGATGCACCCCCCCCCGGCACAGTGTGCAGTGTTCAGTGTCAGTCATGCGCTGAGTGACGGGCTGAGCTGCGCACGGGCTAAGCGGGGGCTGTCCTGTAGGCCGGCTCTCTGCTTCTCAGTGGCCCACCCCGCCGTGGCATGGCGTCTGCCACGTTTCAAATACATGTTAGGGTGCGATCTTTTCAAACAGGTCTCAGTAATGATGGGGTTAATGAAAACATTGTAATAAAATATCATAATAAAAGTGGTGGAGCATAAAAAGGGAACCGGTGACATCTGTCCCCTGCGCCCGCGGCGATGCACGATGGCCTGAAATCGCCACAGCCATTGCTTAGTGGTATTCATGGCTGGTGGGAGCAGAGGTATATTTACCCACAGGTGGTTCTCTTGTCCTGACCTCCTTCACTCTGTGGCTGCCAATGAATCCGGCATATCAGCGTGGCTGGGCTGGTGCCGGGCCTGAAGCTGTGTTATGTATGTGTGAGGTGGGCGTAGAAGGGAGCAGCCATGATGCCACAGTAGGGTGAGACAATCTGTGTATTGGAGCTGAGGAGGATAATACGGAGAGAGCCCTGTGTGTGTTATAAAAACAACCCATGTGTTAATGTTATAGAGGTCCTTCCCATACAAGCCCGGCTATATTCCTTCTGACCACCAGCTCCACACTCCCTCTGCTCCCATTTGTTGCAGGTACCCCTGTCCCTTAGATTGTAAGCTCACGGGGTGTCTGGCTGAGCACTTGGTTAAAGTGCTGTATTAGAAGGACACTTATGCTACGGGCAGGGCCGTCTTTTCCTCATTTATCATGTACGTCTGATGTTTGTGCTCCCTCTTTGTAAAGCGCTACAGAATATGCAGGCGCTGTATAAATGCTTGTAACTGTATATAAAATCCCACTCACACTATCAGCGATCTTATAACTAAATGACATTAATGGTATTAAAGCGCACGCTCTACAAACCAGAGTATTTATAAACATCACAGACTGTATAAACATATTGTTACATTACAACGTAACCCAATGTAGTCATTCTTTAAATGCCGCGGCACACCGGACGCTGCCAGACACGCTCTTATCTGCTGACGCTCTCTACCTGGGTCTTTCTTCTAGGCTTGGAGGTTTCGAGTTCACTTTCCCAGTCATCACGGTAACGCCGTTGGAAGGAGAACTTGGGGTCCAGATTGACATACTTGCAAGCATAGGCATGAAAGGCGATGATGGGTAATTATTTCACGGATTCTCTGCCAAATACTGTCCGCTCTGCACCAATGAGATCGCTCTGTCCTGTAGTCCTGCGCCTTCCACCCAAGCGTGAGCGGGGCTCTTCAGCTTTCTGTTGGGCTTCATGGGGATATTCCATTCCGCGTCTCTGCTCGCCGCGCCGCGCCGAGGCTCCGACATGGAACAATTCCTATATTTTTGTTTCTAATGTAAAGTATTTATCTTCAGTGTTAAAGGCAGCGTAAGATACAGAACCGAAAAGGAGGAAAATAAAGCGGAAATCATTACAACGTTCATAATATACAGTAACAACCCCCCCCCCATAGGAATCAGAGGGTTGAGCCAAGCAGGAAGGTGTAGGAACGCAGTTCCTCCTCTCTTTTTCCAGAGGGAACAGCGCTCCCTTTGGTCCCACACGCTATAAAGCCTATATATCCAGTCGTTTAATCGTGTTTCCTTGATAAGTCACAGTAAACACTGGATCTGACGTTTATTTTCCCCTAAAAACCAGCCAGTACATAGATATATATATATTTATGCCCGATGTAAACGTGTGTTTGTTACGTGCAAGATGAACGGCATGGAATCTCGGGGAGGCCCCACACTCATTTTTTAGGGTTTGATCCTGGTAGAAACACAAATGGGCATTATCTGGGCGGTATTTACATCTCTGGAGAAATCTAGAGCGCCGCCCCCCCCCAAAAAAAGTGCAGGGATTGGAGGAAAAACCTTTTCATATTTAGTTTGTGGCAAACACAAGAAGTTACACATTTAAAAAATGTATATTTTCATTACAGATAAAAAATAGTCCCCACGGGGGCCGCCATTCTCTGTAAAAGGTAAAAAAGGAACATTGTGTTCGAGTTTCTTTATTGCATTTTACGGGGAGAGGTGTCCACCACGAAGGGGGTCCACCACGAGGGGGGGAGGTCCACCACGAGGGGAGGGGTGTCCACCACGAAGGGGGGTGTCCACCACGAAGGGGGGGGGTCCACCACGAAGGGGGGTGTCCACCACGAAGAGGGGGGGTCCACCACGAGGGGGGGTGTCCACCACGAAGGGGGGGGGTCCACCACGAGGGGGGGAGGTCCACCACGAGGGGGGGAGGTGCCTTTCTCTGTAAAATGTAACAAACAAAAACGGCTTTTTATTTTACAGAGATAGGTGCCCCCTGTGACAGGCGTCTGTAGGCACATGCATACATTGCCTGATTGTAGATCCGGCCCTTGTCATCATAATGCAAGTTGCATAGGAATCATGCGAGATGAAGGTCAGGAAAACCCCTCTGTATTACGGAAACAGCGCGCGTTACTAACTGGAGAGCGCTGTGCAGAGAACATACACAATAACCTCGTGCGCAAACGCTCCGAGTCACAGACAAGGTGATGTGTAACCGCACGTGTAGGCACAACAGCCTAATGAGCGAGAGATAGCGAGACACCATATCAGCTCATTCAGTAAATATCCCACAACAAGCAGGGGATTCATTCCCATTGAATGGCGCGCGTTCCGCTGGTTTGCCTGGCTTTAGGCGGATATATATATTTTTTCTTCGCAGTGACCCCCCCCCTTCTCTATTATTAATCTCTCTATAAACTGAAGCCAAATTACATTTGTGTTCTTTTCGTTCCATTTCCTGGCATTTTACCCCCCCAGCTGCTCCTTTGATGTCGTGTTATGTCTACATGTGGTTTTACGCCTCCATTTTTAGGACGGCCATGATTTCATATATATATAAATGTGCTGATACTGTAGCTTGCTACGGCTGACCGGGCGTTTTCACTGGTGAAGTGGAGATGCTGAGAAGGTGACCTGAGACTGTGGGACATGTCATACGGATCAGGACTGTCCTGCAAACCCAGGCCACTTGTCACTGCAATAATCCTTACTATAGGCCGCGGCCCCGGACACTGACGGATCACG
The DNA here is from genome assembly GCA_009667805.1 of Leptobrachium leishanense. Classification (NCBI taxonomy): domain Eukaryota; kingdom Metazoa; phylum Chordata; class Amphibia; order Anura; family Megophryidae; genus Leptobrachium; species Leptobrachium leishanense. The sequence continues at coordinate 95,901,079 of CM019074.1, forward strand.
CAGAGGCAGCTCTTCTTTCATATACATATACATACATACATACAGCACGAATGATGGGCTGGCTTTATTGGCTTATCATACACTGACGAGGAAGCGCTGGGATCCTGAGGATCACACAATGGGGATTAACCATGTGTGGGACAGACAGAAACATTAATACGCATAAAACCAAATCAGCTCAATTAATGAAGATGGTAAAATCAGCTATAACGATAAAACGCAATATAGATGCACAAATCTGTATAAATAACACGGTATGCCGATACGGCACGTTGTAAGGTCGGATTCGGCCGATCCCAGGACATACGGTATGTAAGTCGAGGAGACGATGTATCTCTTCCTGGAGAAACATTTTATGAATAAATGATCATTCAGTTCGTCCGAGGCCTGAGGGGACCATAAACATCCCGCACTCACTGTGGAGCTGCCAGTCTGATCGGCATTACCGGTGACCTCCCGGTCCGGATGGCTTTTATTTAAGGATTTGTCCGGTGCTTCTGGAATGATTGCTTTGTGATGTTTAGTCTGTGTTGTTCATGTTTTGCCGCCATTTTGAATCCAGTTATAAATGAACGATTCGAGTCGATGAGCCTCTCCGTTACTATTTATCTTATTATCTTTACGATGTCTCCCTACTCCCCTCTCTCCATCAGACTCGCTAGTGACCTCATGGGGTTCTTGTTGGATGTCAATATAACGTTAATAGTGATACTCGAAGACAACGGAGGAGGTCCAGCTCTGGAAGTCCGTTCCTGCGAAGAAGTTTTCAGTGGCATCACTATGAAAGGCCTGATGTAAGTTCAAACACCTTCATTTTCTATCTACGATCCATAGTGACCAAAACAACCATAAAAGTGAACTAGATACACCAACGCAAAGTGTTTTATGCAGCTAAGCATTTCAATTAACCTTGCAGGGTGCTCGACATGGCAGGACCCATGATCCAAGGCATGGCACCTGGAGCCGTAAGTATTACGAGTAATAAAAAGAATACTAAACCGGCTAAACCTACATCAATGTAAGGGACGCTGAATGGTGGGACATTGAAGGGTGAGATGCTGAATGGTGGGAGGCTGAGGGGCATGATGCTGAGGGGAGAGATGCTGGTGGGACGCTGAGGGGAGGGATGTTGATGGGTGGGATGCTGAACAGTGGGACGCTGAAGGCTGGGACGCTGAACGGTGGGAGGCTGAGGGATAGGACGGTGAGGGGAGGGATGCTGAGGGGTGGGACGTTGACAGGTGGGATGCTGAACAGTGGGATGCTGAAGGCTGGGAGGCTGAGGGATAGGACGCTGAGGGGAGGGACGCTGAGGGGAGGGACGCTGAGGGGTGGGACGCTGAGGGATGGGACGCTGAGGGATGGGACGCTGAGGGGTGGGACGCTGAGGGGTGGGACACTGAGGGGAGGGATGCTGAGGGGTGGGACGTTGATGGGTGGGATGCTGAACAGTGGGACGCTGAAGGCCAGGACGCTGAGGGGAGGGACGCTGAGGAGAGGGACGCTGAGGGGTGGGATGCTGAGGGGTGGGACATCAACGTGTGGGATGCTGAATAGTGGGATGCTGAAGGCCGGGACACTGAATGATGGGAGGCTGAGGGATAGGACGGGATTTTGAGGGGGAGGGATGCTGAGGGGTGGGACGCTAAGGGGAGGGACGTTGAAGGGTGGGACGCCGACCAGCAGCCACCAAGATAAAAAATATCCTGAAAATTTCATATTTTTTTTAATATAAATAATGCTGTGTCTGAGGGTGTAAATAAAACAAGGGCCTCCATATAAGAGTTAGTAGAGTCCATACTCCACGTCTGCGGCATTGCTGCTATGCTGCACGGGGCTCGATACGTCCTGCCTGTCCCTGCTTCCCTCTGGATCATCCGTTGCGTGTGGCCTTATTTCTGGTCCATCGATAATGCGCATCCTCTCCCACACCTTTTATTCTGAGCCGGGTAACATGTTTATTATGGCAGCACGTGGCACTCACATTCATCACTGTGTTTTCTCTTACAGGTGTGCCCAGTAGTAGAACTGCTTCTTGGCCTGGTGAACACAGCTGTTGGCATAGCTGGAGGTAAGTCTCTGCTTTATGTTTTCAATATCTATAGAGACACAGAAGGTTATTCAAGGAGCACCGAAATTTCAGGGAAATATCTGTACTCAAATGAAAGAGAACAGTTGGCCTACAAGAGGTCAAGCAGTTAGGTAGATAGGGTACAAGAGATAAAACTTAACTTTTAATGGTCAATTAAATAGATCTGACCTAACACACATACAGTGTGTTGTGGAATAAGACACGCTGGGGTGTGTATATCAATGTCAGCATAAGGGAGAAGAGGAAAGGACAAGGCAGAGCATATTAATGAATAGTTCCTGTGATAGGAGAGAAGTAATTCTCATACATACAATGGCCCTGTGCTAACCTCGACGGTTCATGCCGCCTACGTTACCCAACTCGCTGAATAGCCAAGAATCGAGCAATAGAGCCTACAATGAGGCAAACACCCACAGACATAGAGAGGACATGAAACAGTTAAAAACGACCAGACATGAACGCTCAACGCATTTCGCCATGAACACATAGCTTTTTAACGAGTGAGTATGCCCCCTACCTAAAGGAGTATTTACACTGATAGTCTCATTAGAAATTATTTCAAAACCGCCGCCCGGTGTGTCGATGTCAACGGCGTCCTTTCCCGCGTCTCGTCTCAATAGACGTCAACGGGTGGCATGAGCATGCGCATGCTTGCGGAGCAGTCCTGTAGTGGTACGGTACTAGTTCACCGCGCATGCGTGCCAAATTAGCGTTACTGGTAAACCATGGTAACCGAAACGAAAAGACTCAGAGATTTGTTCTCAATGTTCTATGAGTCATCCTGTATATTGTACTGGTCATCGGGATACTATCATGAACAGAGGAGGATGTCTAACATTAAAATTAGAATGTGATCCCCAACAGGCGTGCACGTTAAGAACTAATTACCATCAGCCCATATTTAGCTTATATAGAATATCTGTAACGGAGCGGCTGTACCCTGAGTATCTCCATCAGCACGCTCTCTCCCCTTTAAAACAGTCCCCACCATCGCCAGAGAATCTTCCCTAAGAGTCCACCCAAACTTTAACCGCAGCTGAAGGAAGGATGGCGACTGTTGAGCATTCAAAAGCAGACTGACTGTTTATTCACACAGACACACAGCTACACAGTCGCGGAACAACCCTCTTCATGAATACAACCAAACAGATAACATCACAGATCAAATAACTGCACAGGGAATGGGACCTTCAAACAATGGGACCTTCTGGGAGGAGAAGGGAGGGAAAAAGCAGGTAAAACAAAGAAATATCTTCTATTGGAGAGAATTACACAATACAGGGAGGATAGTAATACAGAGGTCTACGCTATACAGAGAGAGGACACATAATAGAGGGAATGTAGACAGTATACACAACAGGAGACTACAATAAATACATGAGGGAATAAGACACAGACATCACAAATCTTTAATTAGCTGGTGAATATTTAAAACAGTGAAAAAAACAAATATTTTTAAAAGGCCCACCAGTTCCCCAATAGTCTCTTTCACGGGCCATAGTCGCTGGGCAGGAGGCTAGCGCACAGCCCCCTCCAGATGCCCCAGTGACGGTAGGTTCCTTCACAAGATCCATTAGCAGTTTATCTTTATATCCAATCAATGAGCGCCTCCTTATCTTTATTCCCTACTCATGGCTATTTAGGTCGTCTATTTGTGAGTAACCAATACTGTCCCTTATCATGCTATTGATGTGGATATATATATATTCGAGTATAGTATTTCATTGTTTATTAAGTCGCCTCTGTTGCTTAATATTAATTATCCTTAACAATACTGACAACATACCTCGGTATAACGATCAAATCACCTCTTTTGACCACCCTTTATTGTACATCTTCTATATTGGCTAATTATGGGCTGACGGTAATTAGATATTAATATGGACGCCTGTTGGCGAGCACATTCTAATGTCAGACATCCCCCTCCCTTCATGATAGTGTCCCGGCACAACGCTGCGACGAACGCTGGAAGGCACGTCAGTACTGGCGCACAGTGTGCCGGTCTGACCCCGGCCTTAAACCTGTCGAACTGAAACACTGAAAATCAGGGCATTTCACTGACATGTTGGTGCAGGTCGTCGTTCTGTGAATAGATTAACAGTTGGTTCTCTATGGGACAATATCGCTGCCGCCGAAGATCAACCAACTGCACCGAATTTCACTGTTAAGTCGCCTGTATTTGGTGAATTGACAACTTTCTGAATAGACGAACTGCTACGAAATTGTAGCGTTTGGGGTAATTCATTGTTCGGGGCAATTTGGTGGCAAGTTCGATGCTTAATGAATAACCTTTACAGTGATCTGTATGTCTTATAGATGTGTCTGTGGCTCTGGATAAACAGTATGTACGTGTCTGCGGCTCTGGATATTCAGGCTATGTACGTGTCTGCGGCTCTGGATATTCAGGCTATGTACGTGTCTGTGGCTCTGGATATTCAGGCTATGTACGTGTCTGTGGCTCTGGATATTCAGGCTATGTACGTGTCTGTGGCTCTGGATATTAAGCTATGTACGTGTCTGTGGCTCTGGATATTCAGGCTATGTACGTGTCTGTGGCTCTGGATATTCAGGCTATGTACGTGTCTGTGGCTCTGGATATTCAGGCTATGTATGTGTCTGTGGCTTTGGATATTCAGGCTATGTACGTGTCTGTGGCTCTGGATATTCAGGCTATGTATGTGTCTGTGGCTCTGGATATTCAGGCTATGTACGTGTCTGTGGCTCTGGATATTCAGGCTATGTATGTGTCTGCGGCTCTGCATATTCAGGCTATGTACGTGTCTGGGACTCTGGATATTCAGGCTATGTACGTGTCTGTGGCTCTGGATATTCAGGCTATGTACGTGTCTGTGGCTCTGGATATTCAGGCTATGTACGTGTCTGTGGCTCTGGATATTCAGGCTATGTATGTGTCTGTGGCTCTGGATATTAAGCTATGTACGTATCTGTGGCTCTGGATATTCAGGCTATGTATGTGTCTGTGACTCTGGATATTCAGGCTATGTACGTGTCTGCGGCTCTGGATATTCAGGCTATGTATGTGTCTGTGGCTCTTGGGGGATATTCAGCTATGTACGTGTCTGTGGCTCTGGATATTCAGGCTATGTACGTGTCTGTGACTCTGGATATTCAGGCTATGTACGTGTCTGTGGCTCTGGATATTAAGCTATGTACGTATCTGTGGCTCTGGATATTCAGGCTATGTACGTGTCTGTGACTCTGGATATTCAGGCTATGTACGTGTCTGTGACTCTGGATATTCAGGCGATGTACGTGTCTGTGGCTCTGGATATTCAGGCTATGTACGTGTCTGTGGCTCATGATACACCGTCGTCCTGCAGTCAGAGCTGGATTAGGGACTTTATGATCCTGCAGCTAAGGATTTTAGTGGGTTTGTGACCATGTACCCCCTCTGTGCCTCCACCACATGCCTCCCACTCCCAGTGTACCTTTGTCCTATTCACTTCACCCCGCCCTTGTTCTAGCATTCCTGACCTATGGTGCCTCTGCCAAATCCCTCTCTCCCCACTGAACCTTTATCCTTTTCACTTCATCCCACCATACCTTTGTCCTAGCACTCAAAGCCCCATTGTACCATGGCCATATCCCTCTCCCCCCACTGAACCTATAGCTCTGTTCTAGCATTCATGCGCTATGTTGCCTCTTCCAAATCTCTTTCACCCCGTTGTATCCTTTTCACTGGGCCTATTGTGACACTCGTGTCTGTAGCCATAGTGCGATTAGGACGTATGGTAATACCTGCACAATAGACCAAATGTCACTACTTATAATGCTGGCGCTGGATTGCAGGGTCACATCGAATGCATGAGACGATGATTATTATTAAAAAGACTTAGGCAGAATGTATCTAAATGTGTTCTTATCTTTGGATACAGGTTTTCTTCCACTTGACATGTTAGATGGTCTTCTAGGAGGAGGAGGAGGAGGCCCAGAAGGCGATGAAAACCCAAGCAGTTATGGAGACACAACATATCCAGATTGGGGATCGGATCCTGAATATGGTTTTCAACTAACAGACTGGCAAGAATCAGACTCTCCAGGATACGGCTCTGATACCGGTTATACAGGATACGGCTCTGATACCGGTTATACAGGATACGGCTCTGATACCGGTTATACAGACTCAGGCTATACAGGATCCGGCTCTGATATCGGTTATACAGGATACGGCTCTGATATCGGTTATACAGACTCAGACTATACAGGATCCGGCTCTGATATCGGTTATACAGGATCCGGCTCTGATATCGGTTATACAGGATACGGCTCTGATATCGGTTATACAGACTCAGGCTATACAGGATCCGGCTCTGATATCGGTTATACAGCTCAGACTCCAGGATACGCTCTGATATCGGTTATACAGACTCAGACTATACAGGATACGGCTCTGATATCGGTTATACAGACTCAGACTCTCCAGGATCCGGCTCTGATATCGGTTATACAGGATACGGCTCTGATATCGGTTATACAGACTCAGGCTATACAGGATCCGGCTCTGATATCGGTTATACAGACTCAGACTCTCCAGGATACGGCTCTGATATCGGTTATACAGACTCAGACTATACAGGATACGGCTCTGATATCGGTTATAACAGACTCAGACTATACAGGATACGGCTCTGATACGGTTATACAGACTCAGACTCTCCAGGATACGGCTCTGATATCGGTTATACAGACTCAGACTCTCCAGGATACGGCTCTGATATCGGTTATACAGACTCAGACTCTCCAGGATACGGCTCTGATATCGGTTATACAGACTCAGACTCTCCAGGATACGGCTCTGATATCGGTTATACAGACTCAGACTCTCCAGGATACGGCTCTGATATCGGTTATACAGACTCAGACTCTCCAGGATACGGCTCTGATATCGGTTATACAGACTCAGACTATACAGGATACGGCTCTGATATCGGTTATACAGACTCAGACTATACAGGATACGGCTCTGATTCCGTTTTGCCACAGAAAGTCTTCTCACAAAAAGAGATGCCAGAGCTTGTCCCTGGTGGAGGTTTTAATCCGGAGTCACTACAGGCATACTATAGGGAATCTGTTTTTAGTACTGATCTTGCTGATAGGGACATTCCTCCAGTTGTCTTTAGTGTTGAGTCCGATAAACCACAGGTTGATAAACTTGGTTCTCTTGAGGAAATCGACTTTCTAGATGGCATCAGTAAAGGTGCTGAGAACGTGGGTGGTGACTACATGTTGGATTCTGTCAATATGATGGCAGGCAGCTCCTGGGGAGGTGAGTTAAATAATGGGGACCTAGGTAGAGGCATGTCATTAGAAGCAGGTGACAGTATCTCAGGAGATGACTTTGGTTTTGGAAATAAATTGGCTCCATCCAATATAAATGGAGGCGGCTTCTCGGGAGGTGTTCGTTTTGATTCTGAGAAAATGGTGACTCCTGGCTTTGCTAAAGAGAGTTTTTCATGGGGTGACTCTGGCAAACTGGAAGATAATTTTGATAATAAATGGATGTCTGGCCAAATGGGAGGAGGTTATATGGATGGGGTTATGGAATTCGGTGAGATGAAGGGCTTCCAAATGGGTGACTTTGGGAATCAAGATCTAGAGTCATTTGGTAGAAATTTCAAAGGTTATAAGGATGGGGTTATGGAATTCGGTGAGATGAAGGGCTTCCAAATGGGTGACTTTGGGAATCAAGATCTAGAGTCATTTGGTAGAAATTTCAAAGTTATAAGGATGGGGGTATGGAATTCGGTGAGATGAAGGTCTTCCAAATGGTGACTTTGGGAATCAAGATCTAGAGTCATTTGGTAGAAATTTCAAAGGTTATACGGATGGGGGTATGGAATTCGGTGAGATGAAGGTCTTCCAAATGGGTGACTTTGGGAATCAAGATCTAGAGTCATTTGGTAGAAATTTCAAAGGTTATACGGATGGGGGTATGGAATTCGGTGAGATGAAGGTCTTCCAAATGGGTGACTTGGGAATCAAGATCTAGAGTCATTTGGTAGAAATTTCAAAGGTTATAAGGATGGGGTAATTCGGTGAGATGAAGGGCTTCCAAATGGGTGACTTTGGGAATCAAGATCTAGAGTCATTTGGTAGAAATTTCAAAGGTTATAAGGATGGGGGTTTGGAATTCGGTGAGAATGAAGGTCTTCCAAATGGGTGACTTTGGGAATCAAGATCTAGAGTCATTTGGTAGAAATTTCAAAATAAGGATGGGGTTATGGAATAGAGATGAAGGTCTTCCAAATGGGTGACTTTGGGAATCAAGATCTAGAGTCATTTGTTAGAAATTCCGAACAAATTGAGTGGACATTTTAAGGGCCAGCGTCTGTCCAAATGATTTCCGCGAAACTTCAAAAATTCTAAGTGATCACGATACTTAATTTCTGTCGCACTTTCTCCGAGGTGGTAGAAAACCTGTTTTCCGTACAACACCCTGATACCAGTGTGACATTACTTGCTGATTTTCTAACGACAAATCAATACAAATCATTTACGAATCTATCAAATTGTCATGTGATTAAAAGTTGTTTAATAATCAAATATGAAATAAAAAATTCTTCTTTCCTGCACATGGAACTGTGTCTATTTATCAATTACAGAGCTAGATTCTGTGTACATGGCTCACGCTTTGGCTTCGCTGTTGCCTTTTTCCTTGATAATGGAAGAGCTTAGGGTGGCACGTCTGTAAATATTAAATTGTCATTTTCCATCCAAAATTGTAACTCTTGTAGCACAACTACAAAGGGAAGGCTGTGCTCGTAACTCAGCATACAGTCAAGACAGATGTCTGCAGCTTCGAACAATGTGACTATAAAGGAAATGCAGAAACGACCAGATCTGTCTTCTCTAAAGATCCACCATGTCAAACTAGGGTCAATGTGCATTGAGATGCAGGTATCACATGGGGTGCATCTAGGGGTGTGCATAGCTGAAAAATTTGTTTCGTTTTCAGAATTTCGTTTCTAATTTCAGAAAATTTAGTTTCGTTATGGATCGATTCAAATTTTATATTTATTCGATAGTTGATATCAATTTGAATTATGGATCACTAAATAAAACCCTAATTAATCAAATTTTGCTGTTAATAGACAACCTAGGGTTAAATATTAAGCTGTGTCACAGATTTAGGGCTCTATTTTTTATTATTATTATTCTTTATTTATAAAGCGCCAGCATATTCCGCAGCGCTGTACAATAGGCACAGTATAGACAGGGTACAATACATTGAACAACATTGACAAACAGTACAGGAGGAGATGAGGGCCCTATTCCCGTAGGAACTCACAATCTAGGAGGGTTGGGGTTGGAAACAGGAGGAGAGGACTGTAAGGTGAGAGTGATTGATGGTTGCGTCAGTGATCGAGGGGGTCGGCTTCCCTAAATAAAAGGGAGCGTTTGAGGAAGAGAAGTTAGGGGAAAGTCTGAACGAGGGAGAGTGTTCCAGAGAGTGGGGCTGCGCGTGAGAAATCCTGCAGTCTATCATGGGAAGAGGTGATGCGGGGAGAAGCAGGCGCAGGTCACTGTTTGACCTTAGGGAGCGGGCTGGGGTGTATTTGGTGATTAGTGAGGACAGGTAGTGGGGGCGCTGAGCTAGTGAGGGTTTTGTAGGTAAGGATAAGGATTTTGAACTTAATTCTGCAGTGGATGGGGAGCCAGTGAAGGGACTCGCAGAGGGGAGCGGCAGAGACAGAGCAGCGGGTGAGGTGAATTAGCCTGGCGGAGGCGTTCAGGATGGATTGTAGGGGGGAGAGGCGGGAGAGAGGGAGGCCAGATAAGAGATTATTGCAATAGTCGAGTCGGGAGATTACCAGGGCGTGTATTAGTTGTTTTGTGGTGACAGCGGTAAGAAATGGCCGAATTCTGGAAATATTACGCAGTTGGTATCGGCAGGAGGAGGAAAGAGACTTGATGTGGGGGATGAAGGAAAGAGCAGAGTCAAGTGTATCTCCAAGACAGCGAACTTGGTTTGATGGAGAGATGGTGATACCCTCCACCGTGATAGAGAAGTCAGGAGGTGGGGAGGCATTGGAGGGAGGAATAAGTAGGAGCTCAGTCTTTGACATGTTGATCTTTAGGTGGTGGGAGCCATCCAGGAGGAGATGCCAGATAAACAGTCACTGACTTTTGAAAGGACGGGGAGAGAGATCAGGGGTAGAGAGGTAGATCTGAGTGTCATCAGTGTAGAGGTGGTAATTGAAGCCAAAGCTGTTGATGATTTTGCCCAGGGAGGAGGTGTAGATGGAAAAGAGCAGAGGACCAAGGACAGAGCCTTGAGGTACACCAACAGATAGAGGCAATGAGGAGGAGGAGTTACCAGCAAAGGACACACAGAAGGACCTGTTGGATAAATAGGATTCGACCCAAGCAAGTGCAGTGTCCACCGAGACCCAGAGAGTTGAGGGTCTGTAGAAGGAGGGGGTGGTCAACAGTGTCAAAAGCAGCCGAGAGGTCAAGCAGGATGAGAATAGAATAGTGGCCGTGTTTTTTAGCAGTTAGGAGGTCGTTGGTGACTTTGGTGAGGGCAGTTTCAGTTGAGTGTAGGGGACGGAAGCCAGATTGCAGGGGGTCAAGTAGGGAATTGGAGGACAGGAAGAGGGAGAGGCGGTTGAAGACTAATTTTTCTAAGAGCTTTGATGTGAAGGGAAGCAGGGATACAGGGCGGTAGTTGGATGGAGAGTTGGGATCGAGGGATGGTTTCTTTAGTAAAGGGGTAACTAGCGCGTGTTTGAAGGCGGATGGAAAGGAGCCAGTGGAGAGAGATAGGTTGAAGATGTGTGTGAGAGCAGGGGTGAGGGAGGAGGAGAGGGGAGGAATTAGATGTGAGGGAATGGGGTCGAGCGGGCACGTGGTGAGATGTGAGGAGGACAATAAGGAATTGACTTCCTCCTCAGTGGCTGGGAGGAAGCGGCAGAGGGTGGCAGAGGGGACCTGTGGGAGTGGAGGTGGCAGATAACTATCTTGTGTTGGGATGTTGCTTCTGATAGTTAGAGTTTTACTGAGGAAGTAGTCTGCCAGGTCTTGAGCGCTGAAGGCAGCTGTGGGGGAGGTGCAGGTGGGTAGAGGAGGGTGTTGAAGGTGGACCAGAGCCGTTTAGGGTTGGAGGACAGCGTAGATATAAGAGATGAGAAGGATTGTTTGGCCAAGTGGAGGGCAGAGGTGTATGACCGGAGAATAAACTTGAAGTGAACAAAATCAGCTTCAGAGCGGGATTTCCTCCAGGCACGCTCTGCAGTGCGGGAGCATCTTTGCAGGTAGCGAGTCTGGAGGGTGTGCCAGGGCTGAAGCTGGCGGCGTGGGGCCTTACAGAGTCGAAGAGGAGCAAGAGTGTCTAGAGCAGAGATAAGAGTAGTGTTGTAGTGATTAGTGGCAGCATCAGGGCAGGTGAAGGATGAGGTGTGAGGGAGGTGGTGAAGTAGGTTGGAGAATTGATGGGGGTCCACAGCATGTAGATTTCTGCGAGTGTGTGTGCGGGGTGGGGGAGCAGGGTGTTTAGGAAGTCCAGATAGGTTGAAAGAGAGAAGGTGGTGGTCAGAGATGGGGAAAGGGCGACAATTGAACTCAGAAATGGAGCAGAGGTTGGAAAAGGCAAGGTCAATAGTGTGACCATCGCGGTGGGTAGGGAGGAGGGAGGATTGTGTGAGTCCAAGGGAGGACGTGAGTGAAAGAAGTTTGGAGGCAGCAGGGGCGGAAGGATCGTCAATGGGAATGTTGAAGTCCCCGAGAATTAGGCATGGAAGATTAGAAGACAGGAAGGGAGAAAGCCAGGTAGCAAAGTGGTCAAAGAACTGGGAGGTTGGTCCCGGTGGGCGGTAGATGACTGCCACCCTGAGAGCCAGAGGAGAGAACAGGCGGATGTAGTGTGTCTCGAAGGAGGAGAAGGAGAGGGATTGGGGTGGAGGGAGATGCTGGTAGATGCAGGATTCCGACCCCGCCACCATTTCTCTCACCCGGTCTGGGGGTATGGCTCAAGTGTAGACCGCCATGTGAGAGAGCAGCAGCAACGGAGGCCGTGTCAGAGGGAGTTAGCCAGGTTTCAGTTAAAGCTAGGAGGTTGAAGGAGTTTGAAAGGAAGAGGTCATGGACGGCTGTGAGTTTGTTGCACACAGAGCGAGCGTTCCAGAGGGCGCAGGAGAAAGAGGACAGGCGCTGAGGGATTATGGGAAGAGGTTGCTGGGCTTGCAGGAGGTGATTTAGTGCGATGGAGATAGGATGAGAGGGAAGTATTGGATGTGTTGTGGGGCCAGGGTTAGGGGATATGTCACCTGAATAGAGTAACAGCAGGAGGGTGAGAAAGAGAAGGTTGGAATGGGATTTGTGGAGTGGGAGTGATTGGCAGCACGAGAGTTAGAGGAGACCATGTTCTGAGGAAACAAAGGAGCTCATGCGAGGCCATCATGTGGGACGAGAGGAGGGAGGGAGAGATGCAGATTGTGTAGGGGTCGGTGGTAGAGGGGCAGGAGTTCCATTTAAGGAGAAAGGTAAAAGTAAAGAGCAGAAGCGTGAGAGAAAGCATGATATAGACGTGAGTTTACCAGAGTAAAATTGGGCCTTGCAGTTCCTTCCTCCAGTCCCGCAACTCCAGGAATCAACTCTGAACGTCCACTTAGAATGCCCCTGAACTCCAGGAATCAACTCTGAACGTCCACTTAGAATGCCACTGAACTCCAGGAATCAACTCTGAGCGTCCACTTAGGATGCCACTGAACTCCAGGAATCAACTCTGAGCGTCCACTTAAGAATGCCACTTGGGAATGTCACAAGAGCCAAGGCTCAGTGGAGCTGGTCTTAAATGTTATATAGGGCGGACTGATTGCATTCAGGCAGTTAAAAGGTAAACACCTGAAGCTGGATGGGCTGTGTCAATAAGGCAGGAGATTCACATGCTAATTAGCAAAGCAAATGGTGGAGAAAAACAAAAATAAATAAAAAAAACAGAAAAAAAACAAGGAAACGTTATAATGTGGGTGCCTGCGAATACTGGATGATGGGGGTCCTACCAGCAAAAGTATGCAGGGGTTCAGTTGAGATGTGGGTGTCTGTGAATAATGGGTGATAATGTCTACCTGTGGAGAGAGGAGACACAGGAATTAGGGATCGTGATGGTGGATGGCATAGGGGGATCTTGGATAAAACTCCAGGAATCAACTCTGAGCATCCACTTAAGAATGCCACTTGCCACTATTACAATCCCCGCGCTAAAACGGGGGATGGTAGGGAGAAAAAACTACACCCGCAGTTTAACAGAGGATTACAGTGCAGGCGCGAAAAATTCTGCCTTCATTGTTTGCGCCCGCTGAGTGCAGCCGCGCGCATCCTCTCAATGGAGTCCATAGAACTCCATTGAAGCAGACGCCGATGGTCACATGACCAGCCGGATCTCGCCTATACTGTTAAGTATAGGGAGCGCAAAGTACAGTAACCTCACACTGAAAAGTGCAAGGTACTAAACGCAAACGGGTTTTTTAACCCGTTTGCGTTTGGATTGTAATATGCGGTAAATACCGCAGCAAACGTTAATGCTCAACGCTCTCTTTTGTAACGTTTGCGTCAACAATGTAATAGGGCCCTTAGGCTCGGGTCAGATGAGCGCATTTTCTACGGACTGTGCGTCCGTGCAGTACGGACGTACTTACTGACTGACGACAAGGTAGTGGCCACACAGTCGGTTTTTTTCATTGACGGATTTTTTGACGGATGTAGCAGGGAAAATAAATTACAATGAAAGAACATTTTGTCCGTCAAAAATGCTGGGCGTATAAATGCTGGACGTATAAACGCTGGACGTATAAATGCTGGACGTATAAATGCTGGACGTATAAATGCTGGACGTATAAATGCTGGGCGTATAAATGCTGGACGTATAAATGCTGGACGTATAAATGCAGTCCGTCTGACCTTGTTGCATCACTCACACACAAAGCTATGCAGACGTTGTGGACGTGGCGCACTCTGCACGTCCGTTCTAGCAGTATTACGTTCTTGCCTAACCTGCGTCCGTTTGCAGCGTCCGTCAGTCCCCGCACTTCCGTGCGGACGTACTTCGTGTGTGGGGCTCCATTTAACACAATTGTATGCTATCACGGACGTACTTATGTGCGGCAACACGGACGTGAACACTGCGCTCGTCTGACCCCAGCCTTAGTATTTGAGTCAATTTAACAGGGCAGGTGCTTGTGAAATAAAATTAATTTTTTTCATAAAGTTGTTTGCTGATTGTATTACTTGTATTGTATGTATTTTAATTTAAGATCAATTCGATATTTAATATCGATTCGAATTCCGGAGCAAAAAAAATTTTTCTTTTTTTTATTTGATGACACAGTGTATATCGAATTAAATTTGTTAGATACCATTTTGTTTCATTTCGAATTCGGAAATTATCGATTCGTTATTTCGGTAGTACTTCTGAAATACGAATTAACGAATTTCGTTCTGAATTTTTTCCGAAATTAATGCACACCTCTAGGTGCATCTTTCACATGTGGTGTATGTTTCACATGGGGCACAGGTAATGTAAATTTGCTCATTTTAAATTTTTCCCTGTATTGGTTTATCCTTTACAGAAATCTCGCTGGGATGAAAGATTGTAAACTCTAGATGGTGTCCCTTATCTGGTGCAATGTCACACAGGGTCTGCATTATCAGCATTCAGTCAGATACAGTAAATGTGCTGCAGACAGATAATAAAATGGTGAGATCTCCTTACACGGGGTCTGCATTATCAGCATACAGGCAGATGCAGTAATTTTGCTGCAGACAGATAATAAAATGGTGAGAGCTCCTGCTTATGGGGGTCTGCATTATCAGCATACAGGCAGATGCAGTAAATGTGCTGCAGACAGATAATAAAATGGTGAGATCTCCTGCTTATGATGGTTTGTAATGATCAGAATGAGATTATTAGCAATGCAATATCTGTATGTGCCGCATAATGCCTGTGTATGGCAATTACAGCAACACCTTGTATCTGTGTGTGCTGCATAATGCCTGTGTATGGCAATTACAGCAACACCTTGTATCTGTATGTGCTGCATAATGCCTGTGTATGGCAATTACAGCGACACCTTGTATCTGTATGTGCTGCATAATGCCTGTGTATGGCAATTACAGCAACACCTTGTATCTGTATGTGCTGCATAATGCCTGTGTATGGCAATTACAGCAACACCTTGTATCTGTATGTGCTGCATAATGCCTGTGTATGGCAATTACAGCCACACCTTGTATCTGTATGTGCTGCATAATGCCTGTGTATGGCAATTACAGCCACACCTTGTATCTGTATGTGCTGCATAATGCCTGTGTATGGCAATTACAGCAACACCTTGTATCTGTATGTGCTGCATAATGCCTGTGTATGGCAATTACAGCAACACCTTGTATCTGTATGTGCTGCATAATGCCTGTGTATGGCAATTACAGCAACACCTTGTATCTGTATGTGCCGCATAATGCCTGTGTGTGGCAATTACAGCAACATCTTGTATCTGTATGTGCTGCATAATGCCTGTGTGTGGCAATTACAGCAACACCTTGTACCTGTATGTGCTGCATAATGCCTGTGTATGGCAATTACAGCAACACCTTGTATCTGTACTGTACAGGGATTTACACTCATTATAACCCCCCCTGTACAGACCCCACAGCTCTCCCTATATTCTGACAAATCCCTGGCTGCTGGAAAACTGCAGTAAAGGTTGTTGAGCTTTTTATTACTGGGGCGGCTGCACCTTGCAGCTTTTTTTACCGTAATACAGAGGGACAGGAGGGAGAGCTCACAGTGGATTTAGTTTTTCTATGGGACAAATTAATATTGCCTTAAAAAAGTTATGTAAAATGGATTTTGATATGTTAGTGATTGCTTTTCAGTGTATTACAATGCAAACAATAGCACAAAAATGTGAAAGTGTATACCCAAAAGATAAGAAAACTGCAGTTCACAGCACTCTCCACCGCAACGTGCTATTATAAAGGATAAAGGAACAATAGAACTTGCAGTACAATACAACCTTTAACCCTTTCACTGCTGAGGACGTGTGGGGAAAGTCCTCATTGACTCCTAAGGAAAGATAGGGGTGGAGATAGGGGGTTCCTTTGAACCACGATATCTCCCCACTGTTGGCAGCTAGAGGGTCATGTTTGTTATCAGTAGAAAGGCCAGAGCATGGCCTTTCCAATGATACCAAACATGACCATGTTTAAAGTAAAGAAGAAAAATTAGACCCGAAATGGCTCAGCAGTGAAGGGGTTAAATGGTCAAGCTCTTTTGATGAACAGCCAGATCTTCATAGAGATACATAAAGGCTACAATAAAACATACAGAAAATCATAGCATAACACTGTAAAGTATTTAATAAAAATAACAACACACAAAGGAGCCACTCACAAAATTAGTGGCACACAATGGATTAAAAGTGTACATAAGCGCATTTTAAACAATTCGTCCAGATAGTCACCACAGCCGGAAGACGTTGTCCTTAAGATGTAGTCTCAGCGGAGGAGCCTGGCCAAGGTATACTCCGTATTGAGAAGCCCAGCTATCAGATGGAACCAAAGTCTCGCAAACCAACGAGTGAGAAGACCGGAAGCTTGGACCCATCCAGGGTGAACAGTAGATGACCCGGCGGGCGGACGAAAAGATGAAGACAAGCAAGTCCGCTCGACGCGTTTCGTCCTCTGACTTATTCATTGTCCAAACGTCTTTCTTTTAAAGTCCATTATTTCTTTAATTACAGGCAAAAAACTATTCGCATGTGGACACCGGAAGCGGTCAGCACTCCCGGCAGCCTCCAAAGAGCGCTCCGGAAGTGACACCGCCTCACACGAATATTCATTATGGTAGAGGGCATGTGTATCCCAGACCTTATGGAGAGTATGGGCAAAAGAATACATATATAACGTTCGTTAAACTAAAAACAGCATATATAGCAGACTATTAAAATGCTTGATTCAAGGATGGCAATAGAGGAACCTGTAGAAACAACAACAAGTACCAGTACACGAATGCATATACCGCAATAAATCTCGGTAGAGGAGCAAAACATTTCCCATATAGAAAGATGTTAAACATCCATAGAGATGATATAAAAAACCAATAAAGAGTGATTGAGAATCATAGAAACGATTGGAGCTCTATGTCAATGTTAAGACCCGGCGGTTTCAAGGTGTCCATATAGAATATCCATTTTGTTTCTGCTTGGGAAAGAGTCTTAGCAACATCACCTCCCCTCCAATTTTGTTTAACCTTTTCAATGCCTAGCCAAACAAACGTGGAAAAGCTAAACCTAGGGCACTTGCAACAGTGTCTGGGTACTATGTGCTTGTCGCTACATTTTCTGATATTATAGAAGTGCTCATAAATACGTTCTTTTAATTTTCTCTTCGTTTTCCCAATATATTGGGCCTCGCAACCACATTGAAGTAGATAGATAACGTTGGAGGTATTGCAATTGATAAATTCTTTGATGTAATATTCCTTTCCGGTTCTCGTACTTTTAAACAGGTCCACTTTCGCTTTTAGCTCCCTACACATTGAACACACTCTACACTTAAAAAAACCTTTTGGCTTATTAACCACTTCGCTGCGGTGGACGCGCTCAGCGCTCAGCGCGTCCAACCGCATGTCACGTTCCATGAGGTGGACGCGCTGAGCGCGTGCAGCCTTTGGGGTCAACGTTCGGCCGGGTTCCGGCCGATCGCTGGCCCCCCCGGTGCGGGCTGACATCCTCGATGTCAGCCCAGCATCCGGAACCGCCGCCGGGCTAATTAGGTGTCATCGCGGGGGCGCGATGACACCTAATTCAGGCGCCCCCCCCGCATGTGCGGAGGAGGCGCCTGAAAGGGAGGGGGGGAGGTCCTTCGGACCTCTCTCCCTCCCAATCGGCGGCGTTGCGGGGGTTAACCCAGGCACCATTTGGAAGGGCACAGCCTGCCCTTCCAAATGGTACCTGGCATTAACCCCTGGGGAGCCGGATCACGAATCGCCGCTTTCCTGGAGCTGGCCGACATCTTGGATGTCGGCCAAGCCTCCGGGAACTCCCCCTGAGGACTGGCGTCATCGTGCATAGCACGATGACGCCAGTCCTGGAGTTAACCCCTAGCTGCCACCAATGGTGGAGATAGGGGGTTCATTGGAACTCCCTATCTCCCGATCCGTGGCAGCTAGGGGTTAAAGTTTGGTATTGTTGGATCGGCCAGAGCATGGCCGTTCCAACGATACCAAACACGAAAGTGAAAAAGTTTGTAAAAAAAAAAAATTACAAATAAAAATAAAAAAATATTTAAAAAAATTATAAAAAAAAAATAAACAAGTTTTTTTTCTTTTTTTTGGTTTGTTAATGCAGCAATATTGTTCCCATTTCAATTATAATGTGAACAATGATGCTGCACTAACGATTTTTGTATGCGATGCGTATGTTAAAAATCGTGTAATTTTCCCCAAAAAAAAATGTAACGAGACCCCATCTCTAATTTTTTTAACAAGCGCACCCATACAAAATATAACCGCAATTGCTCGCATGTTAAAATGTGAAAAAAAAAACACTTTACACATTGTAAATTATTGAAAAATCATATTTTATTGCATTTTTTGTTATAATATACAGACAGGTCATGACGTATACATATAATAATGACATATTCTGAATCTGCCGAGTCTGACGGAAAGAACGATATATAATATGTCTGGGTCATATACTAAAATAAGCCTTCAAAACACGTTTAAACATGATGAGCAAAACCAGTAAAAATGACCTCAGCACAGGGGCGGGAAAAGCCTCAGCAGCGAAAGGGTTAAGCAAGGGATGGATCTTATTTTCCATTTTTTTATTATTATTGTTGTTATTAGGGGGTAGAGCGCTTGGGGCCAATGTGTTTTTAACGGTGTTCGCTCTTCTATAAATGACACGAGGAAAGGTAAATGTTTGGACAGAACCTGGTCATTTTGGAGAATGGGCCAACATTTAGAAAGGGCTTTCTCAATGTCTCTGCTTCTACCATTAAATTTAGTAAAAAAGGCAAGGTCCCACTTTGTGGGATCTTTTGTCTTTCTCGATTTACGTTGAAATAGATTTGATCTATCTAGATCTTCAATATCTTTTAGACTTTTATCAACTAAAGATTTAGGGTATTGTTTGAGAAGAAATTTTTGGGAGAGCTCGCTACTTTGGGTAATGAAGTCTTGCGTTTCTGTACAGTTACGTCGAATGCATCCAAACTGTTTTTTTTGGTATATTTTCAAGCCACTTCTTATGGTGGCAACTATTATAGTTTATATAGGAATTCTTATCAGTAGGTTTGAAAAATGTTTTATTACAGAATTTCTGATTCTTAATGAAAATATTAAAATCCAAAAAATTAAGGGTCCTATCCCCACCTCCATGGTGAATCTGAGGTCAAAAGCATTAGCATTAACAAAATCAAAAAACTTGTTGAGATCATCCCTATTTCCATCCCATATAATAAAAACGTCATCAATATAACGTCGCCAGAGTGCCAAGTTTGCCCTAAAAGGATTATTGTCCCATATGGACTGTTGCTCCCAATGGGCAACAAAGATGTTGGCATATCCCGGGGCAAACTTGGCACCCATGGCCGTGCCTGTCTTCTGAAGATAAAATTTGTTCTGAAAGCCCAAAAAGTTATGAGTTAAACAAAAACGAATAGCCTCACCCAAAAACATTCTCTGTTCGCTCCTAATCATGTGATCTTCTTCTATCCTTTTATCTATAGCCAACAAGCCTTTTTCATGTTCTATAACCGTATATAAAGATGTCACGTCCATACTCGCCAAAATATATGTCTCTTTCCACTCTAGACTTTGCAAAGTCTCCATAAGGTGTCCTGAATCTTTTATATAGGACGGAGCTAGTGGGACATATTTTTGTAGAAAACTATCAATATATTTGGACAAGTTGGCTGTCAATGACCCAATTCCACTAATAATGGGGCGACCCGGAGGGGATACTAAAGATTTATGGATTTTAGGGTTATGATAAAATATGGCTAATCTCGGAAAAGAAATACACAAGAAATTAAATTCATCCTTAGTTAGTATACCCTGAGATAATACTCCATTTAGTAGTTTTCCCATTTGTTCCAAATATTCTTTAGTGGGATTATGCGTAAGTAATTGATATGTCGCTACATCTGACAAAATTCTCTCTGCTTCTTTTATATAGTCTGTCCTGTCTTGAATTACCACCCCCCCCCCACCCTTATCGGCTTGCCTAAACACCAAGTCGTGTTTAGCTTGAAGTCCATTTAGAGCTTCCCTCTCTTTCCCATCTAGGTTAAACTGAATCCGTTTTTTATTTTGATTCTTTTTTACATAAATTTTTCTGAATTCTTCTTCTAACATATCCCCAAAAGACCTTTATATTAAGTCTTCTCCCACGTAGGGAAATAACTAGATTTACATTTAAAATTGGTATGGAAGAATCCTTTTGTTGTATATCGATCTCAGGTGTAGAGGACATGTCAAGCGGCAAATCTAGATACGTTAATTCTTCCTTCTTATAGAAGAATTTTTTGATAGCTAGTTTTCTCAAAATCTTTATAGATCTAGGAAGAGTACAAACTCATTTGGTTCCTTAGTGGGGGCAAATTTCAGACCATTATTCAATAGGGACATTTCTGATTCATTTAGGTGTACATGGGACAGGTTAAAAATGCCTGATTTAAGTTCCCTTTCTTTAGAAGTATGATCTTGATTGGATTTAGTTGGATTTACAATTAGTGATCCTCCCTTCGTCTCTTGAACGGAGAATCCATTTCTCGTAAAGGGGAATATCTGTTTCTGTCTTGCCATATCCCCCTCTTTAGTGTACTTTTGGGGGGTCCTTGGCCTTAAAAACCTTTCTGCATTTGCTCTGAGGATCTATCTCTATTATAGCTATAGCTGTTCTCTGATTTACAATTGGGACCATTCCATTGTTTTCTATCATTCCTATAGGGGTTAATTCTCCCGCTATACCCACCCTGTCGGTGAGAGTTGTGTTGATATTTCTCTTGTCCGTTCGAGTCCCATTTATTAAAAGTGTGGGCATCGTTTTTAGTTTTTGGTTTCCAGATGTTCTTTCTATCATTATAGGTATTTACTTTATTCATTTTAGGGGGGACGAGGGTTAGAGAGATCTCTAGTCTGAATTCTAGAGTCTCTTTTACGAGAACGTGACCTGAGGCTACCTCTATTCAGATTAACCAAAAAAGGTTTACCATAAGTGTAATCTATTTTGTCTCTAGACACTTTCTTTTTCTTGTTTTCTACTATAGTCTCATCTAGTTTCTCAATTTTTATTTGTAATTCTACATTCTTTTCTTGTATAATCTCAGCCTCAAAATTCTTATTGATATCCTCCTCCAAGATTTTAGTTTTAATTTCTATACTTTTCATGGTGTCGTTATGAAAATTAATCAAGAGCTCCATCAGATGGAATGAACACTCCTCCAGAATATCGGACCATTTGCCCATAAATTCTTTGTTTTCAAGTCCGAAGGCTGGTGTTTTTTGAATCCTCAGACCTCTCGGGACAATACGTGTTTTCAAATATTGTTCTAAAAAAACAATTTCCCACCATTTTTTAACTTCTTTTTCAGCTAGTCTCTCTAATTTAATAAACAACTGAGAGGGCTGAATGGGTGCGGTAAACCACGCTTGGCTGGAGTTATCTGAAAAGATATTGTCCAGACGTCGTTTTCTGGACTCTCTAAGGTTTGCAGTCATCAGTCTGCAGTATGCCATGGTGGAATCAAGGGAAAATACACTCCACAGTGGAGAAATCTAATAACAATTGCACAAAGATGTGAAAGTGTATACCCAAAAGATAAGAAAACTGCAGTTCACAGCACTCTCCACCGCAACGTGCTATTATCTATAACATAATGCAGTAAGGCTTTGCGTGTCCGTCGCCAAGCCTGTACTGCGCAGGCGCATGATGTGGGCGTGCTGCGGCGGTTGGCTGCATGCACACCCAGCTGCGCGCACATCCAACCGGCCAAACTGTAATACGGCGGAGTGTCGAATACATGCGCACCCATCGTACGCCCATTCTACACTCCGCCGTATTACTGTTTGGCCGGTTGGATGTGCGCGCAGCTGGGTGTGCTTTCAGCCAACCGCTGCAGCACGCCCACAGCCTGCTTGGGTGGTTTGGTGCACGTGCAACAGGGTGCGCACGCAGCCAACCACCGCAGCACGCGCGCAGCGTGCCTATATAACATGAGGTGTGCGATAACACCTCAGCCATAGCGGTACAGGCATAGGAGCGGGATAGAAAACCGGCAGAGTAAAAAAAGAGAAAAAAACGGAGCACAGAGCCCCCAGCCCAATCGGCACCACCATCGACCATAAAAACAACAAGCGCCCGGCCAAAAAAAACTGAGCACATAGCCCCCCCTCTCAATCGGCCTTTCTATCCCAGCCGGCCATAACTAAGGAGCACAGTGCCCCCGGCCCAATTGGCACCTCCACCACTGAACCTAGCAGCACCAGGCCAGAAAACAACTGCGTTGTGCCCCCCCCAAAACACAGAGCAAACCAAAAACAGAGCGCACAGAGCTCAGAGTTGCCGACCAAAAACAAGTGCCCCCCACACCAAAGACCCCTGTGACGGGTTCACTCAGGGCAGGCTATGTGAGGGCCAGTACCTGAGTAGAAGGCTGGAAGTAGCCACCTTCCCAGTTCAGGGTTAACTGAGTGATTGCTCATTTACCACAGCTGCCCCACCCTTCCCTATAAGAAGTCTCAGTTCCTTCCAGTTCATTGAGGGGTTTGGAGACAGAAGGAGGAAGGAGTTGGAGACTGTGGTGAAAAAGTAAGGAACCTGTTATATTGGAAAGTGTGTTTTGTTTTACTGGGGGAACCCGTTTAGTGGGCCCAGGAGTAGACAGGTTTGTCTGTTGTCAGTTAGCCTCCCAATAGGGAATAGGATTTCTTTTTTTTGTTGTTTATTTTCTCTGTTTGTAGAAAACCCCTTTGCTGCTGCAAATAAAAAACGCTTAGAAAACCCACGTTGCTGTGCCCGCAGTACCTGCTTCTCCACAAGTGGTGGCAGCGGTGGGATTTTGTACCTGCTGTGCGCTGGCAGTAGCAACAAGGGTACAGAACCCACAGTTACAATGGAGGACTTATTAAAAGCACTGGTATGTGCCACGGCAACGCAGCAGGAGAGCAACCGCCTAATACAGGCACAGATTGGGGCCGTGATGGAGGCGCAGAAAGCTGACCACGAACTGCTTAAAGCAACGGTACGAGGTTTGGCGACGCAAGCACCCCCTAGCCAGGAGACCAGGATTCGAGCTAGTTGCTACCTTCAGAAGATGTTGCCTGAGGATGACGTGGAAGCATACCTCCGTGCCTTTGAGCGCACTGCTACTCGGGAGGCCTGGCCTACAGACAAGTGGGGGGATTATCGCACCCTTCCTGATTGGAGAGGCCCAAAAGGCCTACTATGACCTGGAGGAAGTCCAGGCTACGGACTATAAACTCTTAAAGGCTGAAATCCTGGCCCGGTTCGGAGTGACAAAAGCTGTGAGAGCGCGACGCTTCTCTAACTGGACGTATGAGGAGAAGACACCACCCCCACGCAGATAGTGGAAACCCTGGTGTTGGATAAGTTCCTACGCGGACTCCCACGCAGCCTCCGTGAATGGGTGGGACAAGGGAACCCGGGTACCTATGATGACATGGTGGCCCAAGTAGAGCGCTACCTGGCTGCAAAAGACTTCGAGGACTCGCCCAGGAGGTCGCCAAAGGTCGTTGTGGGGAGCATCCCCACCCATAGAAAGGAGCAGCCTCAAAAAGTCTTCGGCTCCACAACTAGGTCGAACGGGTCGGCAATCCTGCCAGCACCTGGGGGACCAGTGCGTTACTCAGACCACAGCAACACTTTTCGAAGAGGGAATGAGCCCCAAAGGAACTCGATACAGTGCTTTGAGTGTGGCGAACTGGGACATATTCGAGCCAGGTGTCCTAACACGTCCGAGCCCATGCAGTGTGGGCTGGGTGAGGACCCCCGGAATTTCTGCGGACTGATATGTATGACTGGCCTGGTGGAAGGGACTCAGACTTTTCGAGTGCCCGTCCTGCTGAACGGACTACAGGCAGTGGCACTTGCGGACTCCGGTAGTGCCATAACATTGGTGTCAGGCAAACTGGTGGCCGGGCCAATTTACAGAAAGATAAGACTGTGGGAGTGTTGTGCGTACATGGTAGTACCGTTCGTTATCCCACGGCGTTAGTCGCTGTCTCTGTGGGGGCAAGGGTACGGTCTGTCCCAGCTGTGGTGGTACCCAATTTACCCTATTCCCTTGTCTTAGGGAGGGATTTCCCAGACTTTCAGACCATATTGCAGGGGTTATCTGTTGGTTACGGCCACTGCCGACCTTGATGAGGGTACTAACGACATCACCGAGGTGTTCCCATTCCACGATACGTCTTTTTGTCAGAAACCTCCTAAACCCCGGAAAACACGCAGAGAGAGGCGAGAAGCCAAACACGGCTTTACCAGAGCTCGGGCTGAGGCTCTGGTGAACACCCCGGCCAAAAGATCTCAAAAGGGGGTGGCCACCCAGGTGACAGAGACAGAATTGGGGGTCCCTGTAACACATACGAGTGAGGAGGTGAATGAGGCTCCTAGCTCTGGGGGCTCTACCTCTGATGGAATGACTCAGGGGGAGGGGTTCCGGGAACACTGTTTTTGGGAACGACCAAGCTAGTGATCCTTTGTTACAGACTGCGAGAAGCAGGGTGATTGAGGTGAACGGGGTGCCGGTGGAAGGGGCAATAAAGAGTTATCCGTACTTTATTTTGAAGAGTGATCCGTTGTACCGGGTCATCATGGAGGGAGGTCAGGAAATTGAACAGTTGGTGGTTCCGTCCTCTCAGACCAGAAAGGTACTCGACTTCGCTCATTCCCATGTGCTAGGAGGGCACTTAGGGGTTGAGAAGACCCAGGAGCGGGTCCTGCGCAGGTTCTTCTGGCAGGGGGTTTATGAGGCGGTGAAACGGTACTGTGCCTCATGCCCCGAATGTCAGTTGGCATCTCCTAAGCCACACTTGAGAGCCCCTCTCATACCCCTCCGGTCATTGATGTCCCCTTTGAAAGGATCGCAATGGACATTGTGGGTCCGTTAGAAAAATCCGCACGTGGACACCAGTACATATTGGTGATCCTGGATTATGCCACTCGGTATCCTGAAGCCGTTCCCTTGCGCAAAGCAAATGCAAGGAACATTGCCCGAGAGTTGGTTCAGGTATTCGCACGAGTGGGCATCCCGAAAGAGATCCTGACCGATCAGGGTACTCCTTTTGTTTCCCGTCTGATGAAAGAGCTGTGTCACTTGTTAAAGATACAGGCGCTAAAGACCTCCGTGTATCACCCGCAGACGGATGGGCTTGTCGAGCGGTTCAACCGCACCCTAAAGGGGATGCTGAGGAAGGTTGTTAACAGGGAAGGAAAGGACTGGGACATGTTATTGCCGTACTTGTTGTTTGCTATACGTGAGATTCCCCAGAGCTCGACCCGCTTCTCTCCGTTCGAACTCCTATATGGCAGGCACCCACGTGGTCTGCTGGATATACTCAGGGAAACCTGGGAGGGGCAGGGAGTGACCGGAACCAACCCGATACAATATGTTGTAGGCATACGCGAGCGGATGGCTCGGGTTATCCCCTGGTACGCCAGCATGTGGAAAGGGCACAGGAGACCCAATCCCATATCTATAACCAGAAGGCCACCGCAAGACGGTTCTCGCAAGGGGACAGGGTGATGATACTGGTCCCGACTGCAGAAAGCAAACTTCTGGCTCATTGGCAAGGACCATATGAGGTCCTGGAACAGACAGGCCCTGTTAACTACAGGATTAGGCAGCCTGACCGCCGGAAGAAGGAGCAGATCTACCATGTCAATCTCCTGAAGCCATGGCAAGACAGAGAGGCCTGCGTGTCCCAGACCGGCCATGCCCAGTCCGGTCCTCAGGCCCCAGAGCCGGGGGTGGCTATTTCCCCTGAGCTGACTCCTTGCCAGGTAGAGGAAGTCAACCGAATGGTCGAGAGGAATAGGGATGTGTTCTCACCGGTACCGGGTAGAACACATGACGTGTTCCACGACATTGTGACCGAACCGGTTATAGCGATCAGACTGAAACCCTACCGGATACCGGAAGCCAAAAGAGAGGCAGTCAGACTAGAAGTCAAGAAAATGCTAGAGCTTGGGGTCATTGAGCCATCCCACAGTAATTGGTCCAGCCCCATCGTTTTGGTGCCAAAGCCAGACGGCTCTACCAGATTTTGTAACGACTTCAGGAAGCTGAATGAAATCAGCAAGTTCGATGCCTATCCCATGCCCCGTGTGGATGAGCTGGTGGAGAGATTGGCAAAGGCCAGATACCTCTCGACTCTTGATCTGACGAAAGGGTATTGGCAGATACCCCTAACCGGAGGGCCAGGGAGAAAACCGCCTTTGCCACCCCAGACGGGTTATTTCATTACAGAATTATGCCCTTTGGCCTTCATGGAGCCCCAGCCACCTTCCAGCGGCTCATGGACAAGCTGCTCAGGCCTCACGTCCAGTACGCTGCGGCATACCTGGATGACGTCGTCATCCATAGCACGGATTGGGAGTCCCATCTGCCGAAGGTTGAGGCTGTGCTCGACACGTTCAGAAGGTCCGGTCTAACAGCCAACCCCCCCAAGTGTTTTATTGGGCTGGCGGAGGCTAAGTACTTGGGCTATGTGGTTGGGAGGGGATTGGTGAAACCCCAAGTCCATAAGGTGGAGGCAATACGGAATTGGCCTCAACCTCTTAGAAAAAAACAGGTGAGGGCCTTCCTAGGGATTGTCGGCTACTACCGCCGATTCATACCCTATTTTGCGACTAGGGCGGCGCCGCTAACCGACCTTATTAAAGGCAAAGGCCCCGATATGGTGAGATGGGACGGTAAGGCTGAGGAGGCCTTTGGCGATCTGCGCTCTGCGTTATGTGACCGGCCCATCCTCGTGGCACCGGACTTCGGGACTGAGTTCTCCTGCAGACGGATGCCTCAGAGGTTGGTTTGGGGGCTGTGCTCTCGCAGTATGTGGATGGTGAGGAGCATCCGGTATTTTACCTGAGCAGGAAACTGCTGCCCCGGGAACAACGCTATGCCGTGATCGAGAAGGAGTGTCTAGCGATTAAATGGGCCACAGAGATGCTACGGTACTATTTACTGGGCAGGCAGTTTACCCTGGTCACCGACCACGCCCCTCTGAGGTGGATGCACAGTAACCGGGACCGCAATTCCCGGATCCTTCGGTGGTTCCTCTCCTTGCAGCCCTTCAAGTTTGTGGTGCAGCACAGGGCGGGCCTTCTCCACGGCAACGCCGATGCGCTGTCTCGGGCCCATGGGCTCTCCGC
Organism: Leptobrachium leishanense; assembly: GCA_009667805.1. NCBI lineage: Eukaryota > Metazoa > Chordata > Amphibia > Anura > Megophryidae > Leptobrachium > Leptobrachium leishanense. The sequence continues at coordinate 95,928,589 of CM019074.1, forward strand.
TGTGGTCGCTTCTCACCCTGGTGTTGCGCTGGGGAGGGGGATGTGTGACGGGTTCACTCGGGGCAGGCTATGTGAGGGCCGGTACCTGAGTAGAAGGCTGGAAGTAGCCACCTTCCCAGTTCAGGGTTAACTGAGTGATTGCTCATTTACCACAGCTGCCCCACCCTTCCCTATAAGAAGTCTCAGTTCCTTCCAGTTCATTGAGGGGTTTGGAGACAGAAGGAGGAAGGAGTTGGAGACTGTGGTGAAAAAGTAAGGAATCTGTTATATTGGAAAGTGTGTTTTGTTTTACTGGGGGAACCCGTTTAGTGGGCCCAGGAGTAGACAGGTTTGTCTGTTGTCAGTTAGCCTCCCAATAGGGAATAGGATTTCTTTTTTTTGTTGTTTATTTTCTCTGTTTGTGGAAAACCCCTTTGCTGCTGCAAATAAAAAACGCTTAGAAAACCCACGTTGCTGTGCCCGCAGTACCTGCTTCTCCACACCCCCCAAAGCTCTACACAGCCACACCACTGAGCACCCACCACCAAGAAAAAAAAAAACCCCTGAAGAAAAGCAAGGAAAAATTGTTAGAACAACTCCCAGCCAGAGTGGCAATAACACAACGAAATAAAACCCATCACAGCCGCACCTCAAAGAGCACACTGGGCTCAGAGGGTCTAACAAAAAACAGTGCCCCCCCTCCAAAGAGCCCCAAAGCACTGAACCCTGTTAATAGAAAACCAAGACAAATTCACTTCAAGACCTCACAGCCACACCAGCACTGACACAATGTAAAAAAATAAAATAATAATCACACACAATCCTGCAAAAAAAATAATAATAAAAAAATATATATATACAGGGTAATTCAAAGAGAATCGAAAAGTCACCACCGTTCGGTGACTTTTTGTTCTTTTCAATTCGGTGTCATTCGGCAATCCCATTTCGGTGACCCTGCGGTGTATTCAGCAAGCACCACAGGGCCGTCGAAGCGCAGGGAAAAGCCGCCGCAAACCCAACGAAAAGTCACCGCAAAAACCCAGCGAATGCACCCCGAAAACCCGCAAAAACATCTGGATTAACCCATCGAAGACACCGGAAAAACCCGAGCAGGAGCTGATCACATGCAGCGAAGCCGCCGGAAAAAGCCGACACTGCAGACGAATGAAGTGAATAAATTAGCAAAACAGTTTGCTTGAATGTTTGAAAAGAAACTACTGAGCGAAAATGTCTGAAATTTACATATGAGCTCCATGGACAACTATATGTAGCATTCTCTTGAGTCAAAAGCTCTGCGTACGTTAAAATCAAAGTCATCGATAGACATGAACAAGGCTACCTAATACCAGGGACTGACGCATGCTTCACAAAAAATGTTGTATTCAAAATAGTCATTAAAAATATTTAACTTTTCTTGCCGCTGCTGTGTTTTTGTTTTGACCAACATTCATGCGCACCACCCTTATCAATAGACTGCCCTCTGGGCAGGCTTTCCACCTAGTAAAGGATAAAGGAACAATAGAACTTGCAGTACAATACAACCTTTAAATGGTCAAGCTCTTTTGATGAACAGCCAGATCTTCATAGAGATACTTAAAGGCTACAATAAAACATACAGAAAATCATAGCATAACACTGTAAAGTATTTAATAAAAATAACAACACACAAAGGAGCCACTCACAAAATTAGTGGCACACAATGGATTAAAAGTGTGCATAAGCGCATTTTAAACAATTCGTCCAGATAGTCACCACAGCCGGAAGACGTTGTCCTTAAGATGTAGTCTCAGCGGAGGAGCCTGGCCAAGGTATACTCCGTATTGAGAAGTCCAGCTATCAGATGGAACCAAAGTCTCGCAAACCAACGAGTGAGAAGACCGGAAGCTTGGACCGTTATCTATCTACTTCAATGTGGTTGCGAGGCCCAATATATTGGGAAAACGAAGAGAAAATTAAAAGAACGTATTTATGAGCACTTCTATAATATCAGAAAATGTAGCGACAAGCACATAGTACCCAGACACTGTTGCAAGTGCCCTAGGTTTAGCTTTTCCACATTTGTTTGGCTAGGCATTGAAAAGGTTAAACAAAATTGGAGGGGAGGTGATGTTGCTAAGACTCTTTCCCAAGCAGAAACAAAATGGATATTCTATATGGACACCTTGAAACCGCCGGGTCTTAACATTGACATAGAGCTCCAATCGTTTCTATGATTCTCAATCACTCTTTATTGGTTTTTTATATCATCTCTATGGATGTTTAACATCTTTCTATATGGGAAATGTTTTGCTCCTCTACTGAGATTTATTGCGGTATATGCATTCGTGTACTGGTACTTTGTTTTTGTTTCTACAGGTTCCTCTATTGCCATCCTTGAATCAAGCATTTTAATAGTCTGCTATATATGCTGTTTTTAGTTTAACGAACGTTATATATGTATTCTTTTGCCCATACTCTCCATAAGGTTGGGATACACATACCCTCTACCATAATGGATATTCGTGTGAGGCGGCGTCACTTCTGGAGCGCTCTTTGGAGGCTGCCGGGAGTGCTGACCGCTTCCGGTATCCACATGAAAATAGTTTTTTGCTTGTAATTAAAGAAATAATGGACTTTAAAAGAGAGACGTTTGGACAATGAATAAGTCAGAGGACGAAACGCGTCGAGCTGACTTGCTTGTCTTCATCTTTTCGTCTGCCCGCCGGGTCGTCTACTGCCCACCCTGGATGGGTCTTCTCACTCGTTGGTTTGCGAGACTTTGGTTCCATCTGATAGCTGGACTTCTCAATACGGAGTATACCTTGGCCAGGCTCCTCCGCTGAGACTACATCCTAAGGACAACGTCTTGGGGCTGTGGTGACTATCTGGACGAATTGTTTAAAATGCGCTTATGCACACTTTTAATCCATTGTGTGCCACTAATTTTGTGAGTGGCTCCTTTGTGTGTTTTTATTTCTATTAAATACTTTACAGTGTTATGCTATGATTTTCTGTATGTTTTATTGTAGCCTTTATGTATCTCTATGAAGATCTGGCTGTTCATCAAAAGAGCTTGACCATTTAAAGGTTGTATTGTACTGCAAGTTCTATTGTTCCTTTATTACAATGCAAAACCAGGTTAACTTGAGATTAGTAGTGAAGGGGTTAATAAATGAAAAAAAGAAACAAAATGATTTTAAGAAGCTTAAATTAACATTTATTACATGTTTATCTATATAGAACAGCATTACAAGTATTACATAGTAACACATCCAGACACAGTAATACACACTGAAAGAAGAATAGCGGAGAGAGCGGGCAGCCCTGCTGTCCACTCGTAGCCCTAATAATAAGGCCAACCGGCAAAGTCACTTATAGAGATTGAAATCAGCAGATTGTTCTTTATGAAAGAGACCCAAAAGACTGAGGTCCTTGCCAGTACAGATGGGCAGAATGCTATTACCCCATCCTTGTCCCCATATAGCGTCTTTTCAACCAGCCTCTTCATTCAGTAGATACTTGGCGGATCCATGTATTGCAAAAGAGTTTGACACCAAAAAATGAGAATATTGGGGAGCAGTGGAGGGAGGATGCAATAGAGGTCAAGGTAAAAGGTACAAAACTTGTCCTTGATGTCTATGGGTGTTAATTCTAAAGTTGCCTCAGAAGGCTGGCCTCTAGGGGAGGGTGTCAACATGATGTGGGAAGTCGCCATTCCTGCCATCAGCCGATGCAGTTAGTTTACCCACTTGAAGGAATCACTCTAAAAATCAAGATGGGAAGATTCGGCCAAATGATGAATGAAACCTTCATGCAGTAACTCAGGGTTGATATATACTGTATATTGTGATAACGGCACTGGATGCAAGGTTCAGTTGTCCCTCTTTCTTTTATTCAATCATAAAAGCAGCAGAGTACAGCAGCACATCAAAATAAACAAAACAACAAATAGATGCCTACTCCTTCTGTGGAGTCTGACTAAACATAGGATACACTATCTAGATATATGGGGCAACTAGGTCGCTTGCCAACAAATGAAAAATAAATATCAAGGTACTTCCCTTCAGGCTTCAGAGTTTCTTACCTTGCTGCAGCCAGTACACAGACTGTTCAGACAACTGCTCGCTCTCTCCCAGGGAAACATACACGCGCCTATATGGGCAGGGAAGACTCAATTAGGCATAGAATTAACCACATAGTGGGACAATGGCATTCTCCATACGCCTAATAATATATCTGTGGTCTACCACCCTGCCCCTAACCACACTGTCACAATATATATTTGCCTGTGAGAATCAGGATGATCAGGAATGAGACGCGTGCGACACACTGTAAGGTTAGTGTCTATGGAAATACATTCCTGGTATCTGGTTTCGTTTCATGGAATGGGAAATGATATGACCCCCACAATACCAGTGGAGATGTCTCACTTAATGCTAGCGGGGGCCCAGCATGTTCGATATCACCCTGGAAATCACGTCAGGTGTTTGAGATGAATTTGAATATCCCAGTGGTTAAAGGATACGAAGCATAGGACCGGTAAGGTGTCTGAGGGTCTAGACCAGTGGTTCCCAACCGCGGTCCTCACGTACCCCCAACAGGTCAGGTTTGCAGGATATGTGAAGCACAGCACAGGGGATATGATTTGCTGCTCAGTGATTGCAGGATTCAGTCTGCTTTTGCCCATGGTGATCTGTAAAATCTGGCCTGGTTGAGGGTACTTGAGGACCGTGGTTGGGAACCACTGGTCTAGACTACAGGGACAATCAGAAAGTATGAAGTATTATGAGGAACCTGCCCGAATAATAATATTCTCCTTCTGTTATTAGCGGCATATGTACCTTATTTAATAACAATGCACACAAATCAAACCATAGGAGGAACGCTGGGAGCGTAAACACTGACCACACCAAGCATTCAATCTACAAGCTCTTTCACCAAAAGGACATTCATCCATTCCATCAGACTCTGAAACATCGCCTTCGATGTGTAGCACTTCCCAACATTTGATGCCTCTCCATTTAGGGATTTATGGTCCTGAAATATACAGATGGAACCATGGTTCTCTCCTTGTCCAGGCAGGGCTAATTCCATTGGCTTTCCTGGTAGATCCCCTTTGTTTCCTGAGGTTGAGTAGACCTTTTTTTGTGATTGAGATGGTAAACCCTGCGACTCTCCCAAATTGTCATATTTGAGGGCCATCGAGAAGATGTTAGTGGTAGATTACCCAAGATCAAAAATTACAAGCTGGTGAAAAAAAAAGTTGATCTCGTGGTAGCTGGTCCCGTCCCATGCCTTTACTGACAAAGGTTATGGCCAGAAAAGTCAAACTCCGACCCCCGAGATGCTGCTTGTGATGAGAGTCACTCTGAACTGGGGGTACCAAGCGTTACGGATGGGAGACGTGGGACTGTGGGTTCTGGGGAGTCTGAAACGTCATTTTATTCCACAACCCCCTCCTATGTCCAAATCACCCTGTGCCTATAAGGCTACAGGGTGTCTCTGTCACACATGAACACCGTTATTGATAATATGGTTATTGTCTGTGTTTATATTTTACTGTTGTTATTTCTGAGGTCACTGCAGCCCTTTCCACCCCCCCCCTCCTTATAGAATATGTTTTAGATCTGTGACAGGTCTGAATGATCATTGTCTGTCCGTTTGCCCCATTATCATGGAAGATACAGGTTTGTTGGCACCAGTTATAGTTTGTATTATCTAGAAACATAGAAACATAGGAAAATGTTGGCAGATAAGAACCTTTCGGCCCATCTAGTCGCCCAATTACATGGATACTTTACCTGGATTTATCTTTTGTTTAGGATAGTCTTATGCCTATCCCATGCCTGCTTAAATTCAATTACTGTTTTGGCCTCTACCACTTCTACTGGAAGACTGTTCCATGTATCCACCACCCTCTCAGTAAAATAATGCTTCCTGATGTTACTTTTAAACCTTTGCCCCTCTAATCTAAGACTATGTCCTCTTGTTTTGCTACTTTGTTTCCTTTTAAATATACTCCCTTCCTCTACCTTGTGGATTCTCTTTACGTATTTAAATGTTTCTATCATATCTCCTCTGTCTCGTCTTTTTTCCAAGCTGTACATGTTAAGATCATTAAGCCTTTCCTGGTAACTTTTCTCCTTCAAGCCGTACACCATTATTAGTAGCCCTTCTCTGAACTCTCTCTAAGATGTCTATATCCTTCTGGAGATACGGTCTCCAGTACTGCACACAGTACTCCAAGTGAGGTCTCACCAGTGCTCTGTACAGTGGCATGAGCACTTCCCTTTTCCTACTGCTAATACAGGCTCTCCCTACACAACCAAGCATTCTGCCAGCATTTCCAAGCATTCTGCCAGCATTTCCTGCTGCTCTATTACATTGACTACTTACCCTTAGATCCTCTGAAATAATAACCCCTAAATCCCAACCCTCAGATGTATCAAATATTCTATATTCAGCCCTTGGGTTTCTACGCCCCAGGTGCATTATCTTGCACTTATCCACATTAAAACTCAATTGCCACAGCTCCCACCATTTTTTTAGTTTACCTAAATCATTTGTCATTTGGCTGATCCCTCCAGGAACGTCAACCCTGTTGCAAATCTTTGTGTCATCAGCAAAAAGACATACTTTTCCATTAATACCTTCTGCAATATCACTAATAAAAATATTAAATAGAATGGGTCCAAGTACTGACCCCTGAGGTACCCCACTGGTAACAAGACCTTGCACCGAATAAACTCCATTTACCACAACCCTCTGGCCTGTCACTCAGCCACTGCCTAATCCAGTCAACAATATTGGAATCCAAGCTCAAAGATTGCAATTTATTGATAAGCCTTCTATGCGGAACAGTATCAAAAGCCTTACTGAAATCTAAATAAGCAATGTCTACTGCACCACCTGTGTCTATTATTTTTGTTACCCAATCAAAAAAATCAATAAGATTAGTGTGGCATGATCTCCCTGAGGTAAACCCATGTTGTTTCTGATCCTGTAATCTATGTGTTTTTAGCTGAGAGAACTTGTAATGATTTAACACTTTAAATAAAGCCTCAGACGTCTTTCATTAAGCTCCTAATGTTATGATATGGTATTAAATCTATATTAGACATATTATTTATCATTGTAAAAGAACACATCACACACTTTTGTTTTTTTTTAAATTTTTCCGGAGAGAAAACAAAAAATGGCTTTGGAAAAGAACGGAAACAAACTTGTTTTTGTCCGAATTTTTCAGTGTTTTTTTCCAGGCCTTCCCATCTCTAGTTGTGGATCATTAGACTGACTCTGAGACAGAGGCACGAGCAAACACGTTATGTCCCATGCTGTTGCCTCAGGCAAATTCAGTTGATTACCAAGCTTTCACTGAGCGAAACGCGTTTTGGTAACTTTGTTTATTTTACTTAATAAATATTTCCTTTTTTACTATTACTTGTACCTGACTTATTGCAACGGCTGAGGATGATAGGAGGTCCGGTGCTCCTGGCTTAAATCACCGGTGGCTGGCAAGTGGGCGTCTTTTCAAGACACCTCAGAATGTGAGTAGACCTTGATATTTTATCTACTGGTTTCAAATCCTCGGGGTCGCTGCACCATATTCCATTATTATTGTGGAGGACTGCTGCACTGGACCAAGGAGCGAACATAAGTTGTATGTTTGTTCTGGAGGACTGCTGAGGACCCTAGAAAGAAGTGGCGATCACCCATATACGGGTCCAGTCGCGGTAATATTGAGCCATGCATAGGAAGGCTCTACAACACGTGAGTTATGTGGATATATATATGCTGTTCCACCCACGTTATCTGCATTATATGTATTTGTGTTTTTTTGGAGGAACCCCGTAATATATCGAGAGAAACGTTGATCTCAAGTTTTCTTCTATTTGAAAAGCATTATCTTACAGTGTGAGCGACAAGGGATATAACACCGCTCTGTGTGAAGGACAGCTGCTGGACTCCAGAAACTCTATGATTTACAGAAATACATTCTATACTTTATTTTCATACATGTCATATGTTATCTGACCACCTGATGGTGCTCCTCTATGAAATTGTGGAATTTTGAGTATTTTGTAGAAGGGACATTGGGTGGCGCCATTGCACAAACATCTGTATATTTCCAGCGCTTCATGCCTTACATTCTGTCGTCCGTCCGCCATATATTCTCCCAAGGCCAATATTTTCGTGCCCAATGGTCTTGTTTGGCCCTACTATCCCAAAGGCAGAAAAATCAAGCATACTTTGTGCAGCCACTTTGACCAAGAAGAAAATGAATCATCTTCAAGTCTACACAAATTACCCATTGATGTTCTTGGTAATCCGTCTTTTCCGAGACTAAAGAGATGGCCTCATTCTCTTCTTTCATCCTGGCGCAGTGACCTATTCAAGGAAGCTAGAGCTGATGAGTCTAATAGGGATGGGCACGCCTTTTTTTTCGTACGTTTTTTCGGCCGTTTTTTTTTCGTTTCTGGTCGTTTCAGCGGGTTTTTGTTTAGTTTCGGTTCATTTCGTCAATTCGGGCCGATTTGGCAGTCTGTTTCAATGGGTTATTTCTTCTTTGTGAGTAATATACTAATAAATATTTATTAAACCATTTATTTTTTTCACTTACAGCAAGAAGTGTCTGCATTTATTTATTTGTTAGGATTATTTTGCCATTTTTTGGGAATTTTTGGGGTTAATCTTTAGGTTTTCTAAGTAATTTAAACGAAACTAGCTTTTTTTCCACCATTGCTTTCAATGTTAAAAAAATCCCCGTTTTTATTAAATATATCTTAAATCATTTATTTTTTTCACTTACAGCAAAAAGTGTCTGAATTTATTTGTTAGGATTATTTTGGCATTTTTCGGGAATTGTTGGGTGAAAGTTTAGGTTTCCTAATTTATTTTAAATGTAATAATTAGGTCTGTTTTTCTTTGCTGAACACATGCAGCTGGGTTATTCTCTTACAGACTGTGTGCTTTCAGCAAAATACATTACATTGTGTCAGATCTTGGACAGTTCCACTTGTGAAATAGATTGATAACATGTTCCACCTTTCAGACCTTGGACAGTACCTGAAAGGTGGAACATGTTATCAGTCTATTTCACAAGTGGAACTGTCCAAGGTCTGACACAATGTAATGGATTTTGGATCCTTGCAGAGTGAAAACCAAACTCAGACTGACTTTATTTTACAGTTCACATTAGGAAAAAACAATGGAAACATGCCCAGCATTGAAACAAAGGTTTAGAGGTGGCACAGTGATCCAGTTAAAGCTTGTTGCTGGGGAAGGTGGGGGGGGGTGTTAATGGAAGCATGTGAAAACAAAGAAATCCATTACTCACAAATAAACAAAAGAAAGAACAACGCAGCATATACAGTTACAGTTATACCACAGGAGACGCCATAATAAATACATAAGGGAATATTAATATAGCACAGATATCAGGGAATAGGGCACAGAAAACACAAACACCCTGCATCTACAATTGTAGACACAGGGTGACTTTAACAAAAGAAAGAGCAGGGAAACAATAAGAAACTTCACGTCTGCACCTCTCAAATACATTTCTAGGCCCATGTACTTTAAGTCCAAAGTGACGCATGTCACAACTATTACCAGTCATATTGAAATATAAGACCTATAACGTGTCATAACTACCTATAATAACCAATAACAAGGTATATGAGAACTAGAATGAGCTGTTACAAATGATAATGTAATATAATGACGTACAATGAGCCATAATAAACTCTAATAACTTATAATAACCTGTAAAGGCCTAGTACAGCTCTTAATGGAAACACTTAAGGGGTTATTCAGAGCGCACTGAATCGGCCACCGAACAGTGAATTTCCCCATACGGTGACATTTCGGGGCCATTCGCCTATTTGAAAAGCTGGCAATTCACCAAATATTGGTGAATTGAGAGTGAAATATGGTGCCTGTTCGGCGGCAGTGAAATACTGTGCCTGTTCGGCGGCCGTGAAATATGGTGCTGTTCGGCGGCAGTGAAATCCCCCATAGAGAAGCAATGGTTAATCTATTCACATTGAACAGCAGAGAAATGTCAGTGAAATGCCCTGATGTTCAGTGGTTTCATTCGACAGTTTTATTCAGGCGAATCCCATAGGTTTCAATGTTAAAAATAAATAAACCGTTTATTAATTTAATCTGCAGCAAAAAGTCTCTTTATTGATTTTTTTTAAGGCATTTTTGGGGATTTTGTCAGTGACATTTTTGAATCCGTTTTGTTTAAATGTTTTTTTCTGTAACAGACCTTTTTAATGTTATTAATAGGATTTTATTTATTAATCCAGGCATTTTCATGCACTAGTTTTTTTTAAAATGCCTTTTAAAAGTAGCGTTTTTTTTTTACCCCTGTTCGGCTTTTTAAAGATCAATTCGGCGGTTTATCGGATCGAGTCGTCGTTTTTTTCAATTCATTCTGTGAATTTTTTTTTGCTGGTTTGCGGCTGAATTCGGTGCATTGATTTGCGCAATTCGGGGACCCTGCAACGATTGCTGAATTCCCCGTAGGGTCAGCGAATAAAGGTTGCCAAAGTGCGGCGAACGGGAGAGCACCAAAATGATGTATTACAGCTCATGATAATAATGTGGCCATATAATGATGTCAGCTGCCTTCCAGCCACCCATAGTGATGTATGACCTGGCCCTCTGGTGGAATAAGAGGGGTGTGCTGGGGTCAGCGTAAGTAATTCCCTGGACCTATAAGGAGGGGGAACATGACTGCTGGCCTGCGCCGGACAGTCAGGAATGGTTCTGTGGGCTGATTTGCGGAGATACAGCAAGGTTGCTTTTGCCATGTATATAGGTGCCTGTGAGGGAGGGACTTACCTTGTGGAGTCAGAGTGGGCGGAGCATCAAGGAGATTTTGTTGTGGAGAAATTTCGTGAGGAGAATTTAGTTCTTTCTGGAATAAAAAAAGAGGCTGGTTAGTGGTCAGAAAATTGATTGTGAGGCAATAGAGTGCGGTTGTCACGTCATTGGAAGATTCTTCTGTACAGGCCTTGCTCTCACGATTAGGGGCTCATGTTGAGGCCCAGTGTTTGTCCGTGCGGGATCTTATTAACCCTTCACTGCTGAGGACGTGTGGGGAACGTCCTCATTGACTCCTACGGAAATATAGGGGGTTCCTTTGAACCCTGATATCTCCTGACTCCTGGCAGAGTCATGTTTGGTATCATTAGAACGGCCAGAGCGTGGCCTTTCCTATGATATCAAACATGACCATGTTTAAGGTAAAGAAAAAAAATTATAAATATAATAATAAAAAAAGGAAAAAACATGTTTTTTTAAGACGTGAAATGGCTCAGCAGTGAAGGGGTTAATGGCGTTTCTAATTCAGGCCGGGACTTATCACCTGGGCCTAGTGGTGAGCGAAGGCAGTGGTTGAGGGAAAGACAGTCTTGGCCTCTTCAGCAGTTGAGCCCTGGCCCCCTGATGGAACGTGGGCCCAGGACCTCTGAGGTGGATGCGGCGGGGGATACCTTTAGGTCTGCCGCCAGGGTCCCCTTTTTTGGTGGATTCTGTGGTTCCCGGTAGCCGCCGCACTCGTCTTGCTCCATGAGGCTTTGGGAATGGGGCGCTGTGATGAGGCCTTCTGCGGCAGATCAAAATGGCCACGGTGCTGGATCTCAAGATGGCCACTTGAGAAGCCCGCAAAAGAGCTCCTTCTCTTCCGGTGGCTGCGAGGCAAGTGGCACTACGCCTCCCCGTCCACATAACTCCAGCCCCGTCGGGCACCCGGTGCATCAATGTTACATCCAGCGAGACAGCCACAACCCAAACATGGTAACGCCATACCCGCAATCGCCGGGATTCAAGTCCGGTGGATCCCGACGTCAGGGATGATGCCCGGCAGGTGGAAGATGGATCGGATGGACAACGGGAGGCTACTCTTATATCTCTGCCCTTGTTACTGGCTCTTGGGGGTGCCGAATGGTTGGTGGCCACACGGGTACCGGTGTAGGACTCCAATGGACAACAATCCAAAGTAAGAGGCTTGGATGTGCGACCGGTGGATCAACGTCACCATTATGGTGTGTCTTCCTTGGCGGCTGGAGTGTCTGTGGATCCTGTTGACCCCTCCCAGCTCAGGATGCCACGTGAGTGTGATTTGGAGGCTGTGTGTCACTTGCAAAGTCTGGGTGAAGCAGGAGACGTTGTTGGTGGTGGACCGTCATCGGCAGGGTTGGTGGATGCCCTTGTCGAGGTTATTAGGCACTGGCAGGATGAGTCAGTGGCTCAAGTGGACGTTCGTATGCAGGCTCCAGATGTGCTGCCCACGGGCGTTTCAGCGATGGTGCAAACTGATGGTTTTGCAGTGGTCGGGGGAGGTGCTGTCGGGGATAGTGAGGCTCCATGTGGATTGGGGAGGGGTCACTGGATGTATCTCGTTTTTCTTCCGCTTGTGATTTGTCACCATTGGGCTTACAGGTGACGAAAGAGGTGAGGGAAAAAATTTGGAAGGGGGAATATGTGGATGTCCTTAACGCTGGTTTCTCCTGATAGAGAATCAGTTAATCACCTGAAAAAGCTGGATTCCTGTTCGGAGGGTAAGAAGGCGAAGTCTTTGCCACGAACGTTTGGAAATTGGATGCAGGGCTTCCTGGCATACTGTGGTATCTTGTGCGAGCAATATTCAGAGCATAGTGTTCCTTTATTCGTTTACCTGGATGTTATTTGGGGGCCTTTACGGTATGTGGCGGTCAAAGCTGGTTCCGTTACGGTCAGCAATTTTGGCAACAAATGGTGGAATGCCCGGGTAGGCGCTTTAATGTACAGGATACCCATTTATGGCTCTTACTGATGACACCTGCTCTTCCCAGGTTGCCTTCTTTTCTTGGATCTGCGGTTCACAGAGACCCAGGGGTGCCAGCGGTGGGACGTAAGTGGTGCTCCTGGCTCTATAAGGATTCGCACTGTAGATGGGCATCTGCGTGTCGATTGCGCCATGAATGTTCTGGGTGTGGGGGCTCCCACCCACTTTTCCGTTGCTTTAAGAAAGGAACGAGAACAGCGAATAGGCCTGCCGGCCAGGTGGTTGGGGTTTCACTAGTGCTTGCGTGGCTCGCCAGATATCCTAATCGGTCGGTGGCTGATTTGCTGAGGGATGGGTTTTTCTATGGTTTTCTTATTCCCCACAAACCATCTGATTTTCCTTTGTTTTCTGGCAATTTGGTCTCGGCAGTCGGCACGGCAAAATGACGGGGTTTTAGCAGATAAGTTGGAGCAGGAAGTGTGGTTAGGGAAGATGGCTGGACCTTTCCAGGATTTGCCCTTTCCTAATTTACAGATTTCTACTTTGGGTCTTGTACCTTAGAAAGAGACAGGAAACTTTAGAATGATACAACACTGGTCCTATCCAGCTGGTGCTTCTGTTAATGACAGCATTGGTAAGGATTCTTGCCATGTTAGGTATGCTTCCTTCGATTAAGCATCTCCGTCAATTTGGGATGCTGGTCCGGGCTGCTGGTTGGGTAAGGTGGATGTGGAGGCCGCTCTTCTTTTTAAGATTTTATTTTTGCGAAATATAAAGTGTCACAAACTGACCAGCATGGTAGGCCTCGCAGGGCCAGAAATTATACTCCCATATATAGCACACAAAACGGGGGGGGGGTCGTCTCAGAAGGAAGTTGCAAAAGGTCGAGGAGAAAAAAAAAAGGGGGCAGTAATAAAGCCATCTCAAAGTCTCCTCAAAATTCTCTACATAAGGGTTTTTTTCTCAAAAGAAACAAGTCGCAAGACAGAAAATAGTGGGAAAGGGGGTAAAAAAACCTCAGCAAAAACACAGTCCTCGTGGAATGTCACAAAAGACCTAGGAGAAAGTCACTCAATGTTGCACATCGGGAAATCACAGTCCTCAGAGATAAAAGCAGATCGGGGGAGGGGGGTGACAGCAGAAATGTCATCGTATGGCGAGTAAACGCTGGAAAACGGGCCGGGCACCAGGGGGAGAAACCAGCAGACCTCTTCATCCCGTGTCCAGCCAGAGAGCAATAGAAGCCACCCCTACAGGACCAACCACCGCCTGTAGGGCCCGACGACCGGGCCAGCCCCAAATATCTTCATCTGTGGAGGCAGACAAATTGCGGGGCCGTGAACGACGTCGCTTCCCGCCAAGGGGCAGCCTGTCACCGCCAGGAGGCCTCACCACTATGGTGACCAAGGTGGCATCGTCATCAGGTTGCCCCGTCATCTCAGCTGCACATTCGCCGGCAGCCAGCTCCACTATGCCGTACAGCGCAGGAGGTGCCTCCGCACACCGAGGAGCCAGCAGTTGGTCATCCGGAGCTCCAGGTTCATCGCAGGCCTCCGCCACCTCCACTGGACCAACCGGATCACCGGTGCACGAGGTCCCCGCCAGCTCACACTCCAGGTCAGCCTCCGCTCCCCTGCACCGGCGCAGCACTGCCATTATCCGGCGCCAGGTGCCCCGCGTAAGCGGACTCGAGTCCTCCTCCCCCAACAGCTCTAAACAGGCATCAAGGCCTGAAAATATACTCATCTGCGCATCGTTGGAGGAGGGGGAACATCACGCCACCGGGCTCCATTCGTAACCTCCGCCGTGCCGCCATCCAGAGCGGCCGAGAGATGGGGGCCCTCCATCCCAGCGGCCCGCAGTAGACACCTGCCCGGCAGTAGGCTCCTCAGGGAGACCAGGGAACTACAAGTCTGTGATCCGGCAAGGCTGCAGAATAGGCCCCAAAATGGCCAATGGCAGCGTGCCTCAGCAGACGATCAGGCCGTCCAAGCACCTGGCTCCGGAGGGGGGGCAATTCGGACTCCAGAGACAGCACCCCGATGGCCAGCCGGTCTGGGAACTCAAACAGGGCTAGTCAGCAAGTCAGCAACCCTCAAGAACCCCTAAAAGAGAAGCAGGAGACAGAGCTCCAAACGTGTCTTCCTCCCTTCCCAGCCAGCCATGCCCCCCCAGAGGCCGCTTTTCGATTGCTTCCCATCCATCCTGATTGCTACCACTTGCTGGGCTGCTCATTTCAGGGATTGTATTATTATGATAAGTACCTGCCAATGGGATGTTCCATCTTCCAGTAGAAGTGGTAGAGGCCAAAACAGTAATTGAATTTAAGCAAGCATGGGATAGGCATAAGGCTATCCTAAACAAAAGATAAATCCAGGTAAAGTATCCATGTAATTGGGCGACTAGATGGGCCGAAAGGTTCTTATCTGCCGACATTTTTTCTATGTTTCTATGTTTCTATCTCTTGCCATTATTTCGAGATCATTGCTTCCTTTGTCGATTGGGTTGTGCATCAGCGGGTAGGTCGGAGCTCCATGGTGAATTACCTGGATGATTTCCTGTTCGTGGGACCGGAGGAGTCTACGGATTGTGCTGAGTTGCTCCTTGTGCTTTGCGTGGTTGCAATTGAGTTTGAGGTCCCATTGGCAGAGGAGCAGACTGAGGGTCCTTATCAGAGGTTGTCCTTTCTTGGTATCGAAATCGATACTGTGCAGCAGGCGATGGGGTGCCACATCCTTTTGTCCACATTACCCGGTCGTTGAAAGAGGACTTGGTCGTGTGGCGCACTATTTTGTCAGCCTATAACGGCCATATGAATTGGTGGGAGGCTGAGATAGATAACAGGTTCCTGGAGCTGTTCACGGACGCTTCGGGCTCGGGGCCTATTTCCAGGGAATTGGAGCGATCAGGCTTGGCCCCCTGAATGGCTGACTTCCTCATTGGTTCCGAATTTGACATTCCTTGAGCTTTTTCTGATCATGGTGGCCTTTGAACTGTGGGGGGAGAAGTTGGCGAACCAGTGGGTGGTTTTTAGGAGCGATAATATGAGTGTTGTGCAAGTTCTAGTTCCGCCCCGGTTTTGACATTGCTGCGTCATTTGGTATTGAGTTGCCTTGAGTATAACATTTGGTTTCCGGCGCCGCATGTGCCCGGGGTGGTTAGTGTCATTGCTGATTCTCTCTCCCTGTTCCAGTGGGACCGTTTTTGGCAGGGGGCTCCCCTGGTGTCTCCGACGGCAACGCCCTTTCCGTCATGGCTGTGGAATCTCGTTTTGCTGAACTGATCCAGATAGTGTACAGTGCTTTGGCGTCTTCGACGTGGTGGTCTCACATGCAGGTTTAGCAATTGTGGGCGTCTGTGACAATGGGCAAGAAGGGTTGGTTGTCCACGGAGGCACGGAGATGGACCACGTTGGTGTATATTTCTGATTTGCTGGAACGGGGTGTTTGGGGCTGGGGCGCAGAAAGTAGGGATGCGCGTTTCGATTCGGACCGATTCGTATGTTTCACGAATCGGTCCGATTCGTGGCTTCCGATTCGGCAGATTTACCAAATCGGATTGGATCCGAAAACGTCCGATACGAAAAGATTTTCAATCCGTAATGCAAAGTTTTTTGTGTTTTTGTATGGACATGAAATGTGTAATATCGCAAGTCATTTTTCGTTCCATTCGTGATTTCGGTTCCATTTCGGTCATTTCGTATTTTTCGGTTATGGTCTGACTTTAAAGAGAATCACAGAACAAAAGGTTTTAAAACGGAAAAAAAGCTTAACAAAATTATCTTAAGCTAAAAAAAAAAGAAAGATTTAAAACGAAAAAAAAAAAGAGAAATCCAGCATATGAATACGCACACTGGCGGGAAGCGCCTCTCTGCAGTATAACTAATGCAGCATATGAATCCACACACTGATGGGAAGAGCCTCTCTGCAGTATAATTAATGCAGCATATGAATCCACACACTGCTGGGAAGCGCCTCTCTGCAGTATAATTAATGCAGCATATGAATCCTCACACTGCTGGGAAGCGCCTCTCTGCGGTATAATTAATGCAGCATATGAATCCACACACTGCTGGGAAGCGCCTCTCTGCGGTATAATTAATGCAGCATATGAATCCACACACTGCTGGGAAGCGCCTCTCTGCGGTATAATGAATGCAGCATATGAATCCACACACTGCTGGGAAGCGCCTCTCTGCTGTATAATTAATGCAGCATATGAATCCGCACACTGCTGGGAAGCACCTCTCTGCGGTATAATTAATGCAGCATATGAATCCGCACACTGCTGGGAAGCACCTCTCTGCGGTATAATTAATGCAGCATCTGAATCCACACACTGCTGGGAAGCGCCT
This sequence comes from Leptobrachium leishanense, assembly GCA_009667805.1. NCBI lineage: Eukaryota > Metazoa > Chordata > Amphibia > Anura > Megophryidae > Leptobrachium > Leptobrachium leishanense. Next base: position 95,945,679 of record CM019074.1, read on the forward strand.
CTCTGCGGTATAATGAATGCAGCATATGAATCCACACACTGCTGGGAAGCACCTCTCTGCGGTATAATTAATGCAGCATATGAATCCGCACACTGCTGGGAAGCACCTCTCTGCGGTATAATTAATGCAGCATATGAATCCGCACACTGCTGGGAAGCGCCTCTCTGCGGTATAATTAATGCAGCATATGAATCCACACACTGCTGGGAAGCGCCTCTCTGCAGTATAATTAATACAGCATATGAATCCACACACTGCTGGGAAGTGCCTCTCTGCAGTATAATTAATGCAGCATATGAATCCGCACACTGCTGGGAAGCACCTCTCTGCAGTATAATTAATGCAGCATATGAATCCACACACTGCTGGGAAGCGCCTCTCTGCAGTATAATTAATGCAGCATATGAATCCACACACTGCTGGGAAGCGCCTCTCTGCAGTATAATTAACAGCATATGAATCCACACACTGCTGGGAAGCGCCTCTCTGCAGTATAATTAATGCAGCATATGAATCCACACACTGCTGGGAAGCACCTCTCTGCAGTATAATTAATGCAGCATATGAATCCACACACTGCTGGGAAGCGCCTCTCTGCAGTATATTAATGCAGCATATGAATCCACACACTGCTGGAAGCGCCTCTCTGCAGTATAATTAATGCAGCATATGAATCCACACACTGCTGGGAAGCGCCTCTCTGCAGTATAATTAATGCAGCATATGAATCCACACACTGCTGGGAAGCGCCTCTCTGCAGTATAATTAATGCAGCATATGAATCCACACACTGCGGGAAGCACCTCTCTGCAGTATAATTAATACAGCATATGAATCCGCGCACTGCTGGGAAGCGCCTCTCTGCAGTATAATTAATGCAGCATATGAATCCGCACACTGCTGGGAAGCGCCTCTCTGCGGTATAATTAATGCAGCATATGAATCCACACACTGCTGGGAAGCGCCTCTCTGCAGTATAATAATGCAGCATATGAATCCACACACTGTTGGGAAGCATCTCTCTGCAGTATAATTAATGCAGCATATGAATCCACACACTGTTGGGAAGCACCTCTCTGCAGTATAATTAATGCAGCATATGAATCCACACACTGCAGGGAAGCACCTCTCTGCAGTATAATTAATGCAGCATATGAATCCACACACTGCTGGGAAGCGCCTCTCTGCAGTATAATTAATGCAGCATATGAATCCACACACTGCTGGGAAGCGCCTCTCTGCGGTATAATTAATGCAACATATGAATCCACACACTGCTGGGAAGCACCTCTCTGCAGTATAATTAATGCAGCATATGAATCCACACACTGCTGGGAAGCGCCTCTCTGCAGTATAATTAATACAGCATATGAATCCACACACTGCTGGGAAGCGCCTCTCTGCAGTATAATTAATACAGCATATGAATCCACACACTGCTGGGAAGCACCTCTCTGCGGTATAATTAATACAGCATATGAATCCACACACTGCTGGGAAGCGCCTCTCTGCAGTATAATTAATGCAGCATATGAATCCACACACTGCTGGGAAGCACCTCTCTACAGTATAATTAATGCAGCATATGAATCCACACACTGCTGGGAAGCACCTCTCTACAGTATAATTAATGCAGCATATGAATCCACACACTGCTGGGAAGCACCTCTCTGCAGTATAATTAATGCAGCATATGAATCCACACACTGCTGGGAAGCACCTCTCTGCGCGGTATAATTAATGCAGCATATAAATCCGCACACTGCTGGGAAGCGCCTCTCTGCAGTATTGTTAATGCAGCATATGAATCCGCACACTGCGGGGAAGAAGCGCCTCTCTGCGCGGTATAATTAATGCAGCATATGAATACGCACACTGCGGGGAACAAGCGTCTCTCTGCGCGATACAATTAATGCAGCATATGAATACACACACTGCGGGGAACAAGCGCCTCTCTGCGCGGTATAATTAATGCAGCATATGAATACACACACTGCGGGGAACAAGCGCCTCTCTGCGCAGTATAATTAATGCAGCATATGAATATGCACACTGCGGGGAACAAGCTCCTCTCTGCGCGGTATAATTAATGCAGCATATGAATACGCACACTGCGGGGAACAAACGCCTCTCTGCGCGGTATAATTAATGCAGCATTAGAATACGCACACTGCCAGTGGTGTATTTAGGTTTTGTGCTGCCCTAGGCCTGACTAAACTCGTGCACCCCCTAATTTAAATTTGAGGCACCCCTTCCTGTCAAGGACACACCTCTTCCTGGTTAATCCCCACCCTTCCTCTTTAAGCTCCACCTTTTCCTCTTAGAGCTCCGCCTTTACCTTTCTTTATATTAAAAGTGGATACCAAGTGCCTACTTGTATATTTTGTATACCATTTCAAATGTATCTATTGAGATAAATAAAAATATGAAATGTTTAAATTCAAGCATTTTTACAAAGAACAGCCACGCATGTCAAGTAAACGGGATCACAGCCGCTCTAATTGGTTGAACAATAAAATCCACAGAAACGTGCACTGCATATGAGTGTATCACAGAGCTGCACAGCAATAAAACCCACAGAAATGTGCACTGTGTATGAGCATATCACAGAACTGCACAGCAATAAAACTTACAGTAATGTGCAGTGTGTATGAGCATATCACAGAACTGCACAGCAATAAAACTTACAGTAATGTGCAGTGTGTATGAGCGTATCACAGAATCCACAGCAATAAAACTTCCAGCAATGCAATGTTTGGTGTGTTTCAGCGTATCAGAATCCACAGCAATAAAACTCCCAGCAATGCAATGTGCGGTGTGTATGAGTGCATCAGAATCCACTGCAATAAAACTCCCAGCAACCCGAGTGTATATGAGTACACAGTAATTATGCTGCGGAGCATCTTGTCAGCAGTGGGGTGACACTGTCAGAGGGTGCACTGTAGCTTTGATTCTCTTCCTGGTGGGTGTTCAGTCCAGAATGGAGTCTGTGTTAACGAAAGGGCGGGCAGCTGCGCGCGTGCGTTTCACGTGGTTCAGCCAGTCATGTGGTACTGAGACTCAGAGAAATGGCAGTGAAATGCCCTGATGTTCGGTGGTTTCAATCAGCAGGTTTATTCAGGCGAACCCCATAGGTTTCAATGTTAAAAATATTCCCGTTTTTGTATAAATGAGACTGATTCTGTAAATATTGTCTCTGACTCCAGCTGCAGGGTTTTATATATTTATTAAGAGATCATCTTATAACAGGTTCTAATCTACAGTTCTGCTAACTAGTCCATGTCCATGTGACTCCTCCCCTACATCCTGCTGAGCTGCAGTGTAACACATATATCCTTCCCCCTGGTTACAAACACTCTCCTTCCTGGTTCCACACATATTGATACATCTTTCCTTTTTGGGAAAATGGAAGTTGTTTCCTTTAGCTCAAGTCTAGGAGGTAGATGGATCGTGAAACGGATTCTTGTAGTGGGTCACATGTTAGTCCACATAATCATTTAGATATGCTGGTTTTAGGATGGATCTCCCGCTTCTAGTCTGGGTGTTTCTGTATCCTTGTGGTTGTTCTCGTAGAACATTGGTGTCATCCCCCAGTCTTTCTGTGTCTGATATTTCACAGTGTGGTTCTTCCTGATCTTCTTCTGGGGTATTTGCTATTGATGGCTGGTTTGTCTCGTCCGTGTTATATTCCTCTTGATTGCTACTTTGGGTCCTTATTTGAGGCCTGTATCGTCCAGTGCCTCTCAGGTGCCTCCTATTTCTTCTCAGAACTTGTCCTGACTCTGTTACAACTTCATAGGACCTGATTCCAGCAGGGGCTCTTAGGCAAGCTTTCCGCCACTCTTTTCCCTGGTTAATTGGTGGTTGTACCCACACCTGTTCGCCAACATTTAGAGGCCGCAGGTCTTTGGCTCCCCTATTATATTGAGCGGCTTGCAATGCACGTTGTTTTGTGCATAGAATTTGGTGCCTGTCATTCATCCCGTGATCCTTCATTAACAGACTTCCTCTCATTGGAAGTAACGATTTGGTCCTTCGACCCATCAGTCTTTGAGCAGGACTGCACTCCAGACCTTGCGTTGGTGTGTTGCGATGATCCAATAATGCTAGGTAGGGATCATTACCAGAGGACACAGCCTTTTGCAGGAGTCTCTTGGCCGTTTTTACTGCCGACTCTACCTTCCCATTGCTTTGGGGGTATCCTGGTGATGAGGTAATGTGGTCAAAGTCCCAATTCATACTGAATTCTTTAAACTCCATCGAAATAAACTGGGGTCCATTATCTGAACATACAGTGTCTGGGATTCCATATCTGGCAAAATGAGCCTTCAATTTTCTTATCACTGTTGTTGATCTTGTATCCTGAATCTGGTCTATCTCCCAGAAGTTAGAGTCATAGTCCACCGTTATTAAATACTCGTGTCCGTGGAATGTGAACAAATCAGTACCGATCTTTTCCCATGGTCTAGTTGGGATCTCATGAGGCATCAAGGTCTCCTTTTGTTGTTTAGTATCAAATGACCGGCATATGTCACATTGGTCAATGTACTCTTTCAATTGCGCATTCATTCCTGGCCAGTAAACAGATTCCCTGGCTCTACGTAGACATCCTTCCACGCCGAAATGTGAAGAATGGATCCGAGACATAATATCAGATCGAAGTTCAGATGGTATAACAACTCGCTCGCCTTTGAATAGTACACCATCCTGTACACTCAGTTCATCACGTATGTGGTAAAATGGTGAAGCCTCTAGAGGTACCAGTTCCTTTGCATGAGGCCATCCCCTCAAAACAATGTGCTTCACTGCTTGTAAAGTCTTGTCTTTATCGGTGCTTTTTTGTATAGCGTCAAGTCTCCTGTTTGAGATGGGTAGATATTGGAGCATGTTTACCGTTTCAATCTGGTGCTCCACTGAGCCCTCCACGGAACCCTCGTCCAGATAAGCCCTACTCAATGTGTCTGCCACTGCCAGAGACTTTCCTGGGCAGTATCTGATACATGCATCGTACATTTGAAGACGTAACATCATACGCTGAAGACGTCGGGGTGCTTTAAGTAAAGGTTTCTCATAATGCTTTCAAGGGGCTTATGGTCGGACTGTACAGCTACTGTTTGTCCAAATGTGAATTGATGAAATTTTTCCATGCCAAAGAGGACTGCTAACAACTCCTTCTCAATCTGGGCATAACCTTGCTCTGTCTCCGTCAATGCTCTGCTTGCAAAAGCTAACGGTTGCTTACTCTGCATCAGTGCTGCTCCCAGACCTCTCTCTGACGCATCGCATTGTAGTTCCAATGGTTCTTCTGGGTTATAATACTTGAGTACTGGCGCACAACTGATTTTTGATTTGATCTGCTGAAATGCCCCTTCCTGCACTTCAGTCCACTCCCACACTGCATCCTTCTGGGTTAGTTGGCGCAGAGGTTCACCTGCATCTGATATGTTCTCACAAAACCTTGAAAGATAGTTCACCATCCCCAAAAATCTCTGTACTCCTTTAACGTCTGTGGGTCTGGGCATTTCAGTAATGGCTTTTACTTTGCTGGGGTCTGCTTGAAGTCCCTGGGCTGACAATAAGTGACCAATATAAGGTACTTCAGTTTTTCTTAACTGGAATTTCTCTGGATTTAGTTTGAGCTGTCGTTCTCTGCAACGATCTAGTAACTTCCTCAGCTTCTGATCGTGATCTTTAATGGCTTCCACATCAGTTTCTCCTTCTCCTACAATCAGGATATCATCTGCAATAACCCTGATACCTGGTAGCCCTTCCAGTGCATGATTTAGTTTTCTCTGAAAAACCTCTGGGGCAGGACTAATACCCATAGGCATCCTAACCCACCGGTATCGGCCAAAAGGAGTAGAAAAAGTGGTTAAGTAGCTGGAGTCTTCCTCTAATTCGATATGCCAAAATCCACTCTTTACATCACACACTGAAAAAATTCTTGCCCTTGCTAGATCAGGAAGTATGTCATCAAGTGTAGGCAAAGGATAGTGGCTCCTTTTCAAAGCTTTATTTAGAGGCTTAGGGTCAATGCAAATCCTTAACTTCCCTGATGGTTTCTTCACTATCACCATACTACTAATCCAGTCTGTGCTTCTCTCTACAGGGGTGATAATCCCCTGTTTTTCTAAACTGGCGAGCTCCTCTTGAAGGGGTTTGAGTAATGATACAGGAACTTTTCGTTTTGGAAGTCTAACAGGCTGTACAAGAGCATCCACTTCCAATTTCAATTTTCCCTCTAGACAGCCCACTCCTTGAAAAATATCAGCATACTCCTTGTTGATGGTTGACCAGCCCCACATAGCGCTATCTGACTGTTTGCTGTCTTGTTCCACAGTTAGGATATTTTGGTGCTGCACCGAGATCAGATCCATGGCTTGGATAGCTCTACTTCCTAGTATAGGATGACACAGCTCTGAGTCAATGACAACAAATTCAGCCTGATATAACTTTTGATTGCATGGGTTCCTTATTTTGAGCTTACATATCCCTACTGGTGTCAGTGTACTCTTATTGTACATCCTTAGTATCTTATCACAGGGTAGAATTTTAGATTGGTCTTTCACCATCCTTGCTGGTAGGACATTGCAGTCCGCCCCACAATCCATTTGGAATCTCACAGCTTGCTGGTCGATGAGCATGGTAGCAAACAAAGCTGATGAAAATTTGCTCGTAGATTTCTTCAGTGCACAAATCTGAAAAGCTGGTTCCAAAGTCAGACCCAGAATGTCTTCGTATTCCTCTGAATCCGCTGTTTCCTTATATACAGCTTGTACTGCCGGCTTCCTTTGTTGGTGCAGACTGGCACGGCACTGGTTAATGAAATGATTGGCCTTACCGCACCCCTTACATTGCTTTCCAAATGCTGGGCATTTCTCTTTCAGTTTCTCGTGACGCTTACCACAATATATGCACTGTATTATCTTATGTGGAGTCTCTGCCATTCTGCTCGGACTCTTCCTAAGAGTGTAGCTTGTTTCCATTCCATGGACTGACACTGCACCGGTGCTGGACCTCTCCAGGAGCTTCACCCTCTCTGTAGACAGTTCAGCAGCTCTGCCGATTTGTAGACATTTATCAAGTGTTAAGTCCACTTCTCTCAGTAAACGTTCCCTGAGGTTAGAATCTCTTGTGCCACATATAATTCTGTCCCTTATTAAAGAGTCTCTGATATTACCAAAATTGCAGGTGGCTGCCAGTGTACGCAGCTCTGTGACATATGCGTCTATGCCTTCTTCTTCCCTCTGACTCCGTGAAAAAAAATTATATCTTTCCACAGTCTCATTTTGTTTTGGCTCACAATAATCATCAAATGCTTTCATTAGGACAGTCAGTGAGGGAGCTGCCACTCCTGGGAGAAGGGTGTCTTTAACCTCTCTGCCTTTATCCCCAATCAAGTACAGCAACAGCTTTACCTTCATCTCTTCTGGTTTATCAACCAGGACCAGGTCTGTGTATAGAAGCATTTCTTCTTTCCATCTCTTCCATGCCTGAGACAGATTTCTTGCCTGAAAATCCAGGAGACTGGGTGCTTTTAAACCTTCCATATCTGCTTTTGGAGTAGTTTTCAAATTAGATCCGCTGCCACCATGTATAAATGAGACTGATTCTGTAAATATTGTCTCTGACTCCAGCTGCAGGGTTTTATATATTTATTAAGAGATCATCTTATAACAGGTTCTAATCTACAGTTCTGCTAACTAGTCCATGTCCATGTGACTCCTCCCCTATATCCTGCTGAGCTGCAGTGTAACACATATATCCTTCCCCCTGGTTACAAACACTCTCCTTCCTGGTTCCACACATATTGATACAGTTTTTATGCAATATCTAATAAATCATTTATTCTTTTAATCTGCAGTAAAAAGTCTTTATTTATTGATTTTTTTTTAGTACCTTTTAGTCATTTTTCAGATTTTTTTGGGCAAAATCCCCCCCTTTTTTTTTAATAGCAGTTTTTCTTTTTTCTGTAACAGAACTTTTTATTATCAATCATAGGATCTTATATGTAAATTCCAGACATTTTCGTTCAGTAGTTCTTTTGAAAACAGCAGGCCACGGGTTTGCGGTGGCAGCATTCAGCGGCCAACTCCATGCACTTTGGGGACCCTGCGGTGAATGGTGAATTCACTGCAGGGTGGGGAAATTTTATTCTCCTAAGTGCAGGGAACTACAGAACACCAAAAAGTTGGCGTCATTTCGGTGCTCTGTGAGTAACCCATTTAGTGGTAAGGTTTTTTGCTGCCCCCTGGAAAGTGAAATTGAAAGTGTAAATGAGTGAAATCTCAATGTATCCTTCCTGGTAAAATACTTTGCAAAAGTAAAAGAAAAAAAAAAAAAAGTTTTTTTTTTAGGGGTGGGACCACCCAGTGCGGGCCGCCGCCCCCTGGAAAGTGCCGCCCTAGGCCTGGGCCTAGTCGGCCTAGGCCAAAAGACACCAGTGTGTGTATACGTCATCTCCTGCCTGTATATTATAACAAAAAAATGCAATAAAAGTTGAATTTTTAATCATCTGCAGTGTGTAAAGTGGTTTTTTTTTCACCTTTTATCACATGAACATTTGCAGTTATATTTTCTATGGGGTGCGCTTGCACAAAAATTAGAAATGGGGACTTATTAAATTTTTTGGGGGGAATTATGTAATTTTTAGCAAACGCACACCATAGAAAAAAATCATTAGTGCAGCATCATTGTTCACATTATAATTGACAATGAGTTTTCCTAATTTATTCACTGCATTCGTCTGCGGTGTTGGCTTTTTTCGGAGGCTGCGCTGTGTGCAGGGCCGGCGCTAACGTAAGGCGGCACAGGCGGCCGCCTTACTGTCTGGCGTTCTGCCAGTGTGAGGGGCGCCGGCCCGGGGTGTAATCGGTCATCCGATTCGGATGACCGACCCCCGAGATTTGGCCCGGGGGTTGAGGGACCCAGATGCCGGGCAGCGCGAGAGCGCCTGCCCGGTCTTGAACAGTCCGTCCTGTGAAGTGGATGCGGCTGTGTGCGTGCGCAGCCGGTCACGTGGTCCGGCTAATCAGGTGGTACTGAGTCTCAGTACCACCTGACTGGCCGGACCGCGTGACCGGCTGCGCACGCACACAGCCGCATCCACTTCACAGGACGGACTGTTCAAGATCGGGCAGGCGCTCCCACGCTGCCCGGCATCTGGGTCCCTCAACCCCCTGCCGGAGCTGGGGCAACAATCCAGGTGAGAGCTGGGGGCAAATCCATGACCTGGGGCAAATCCATGACCTGGGGGCAAATCCATGAGCTGGGGGCAAATCCATGAGCTGGGGGCAAATCCATGAGCTGGGGGCAAATCCATGTGCTGGGCAAATCCATGACCTGGGGGCAAATACATGAGCTGGGCAAATACATGAGCTGGGCAAATACATGACCTGGGGGCAAATCCATGACCTGGGGGCAAATCCATGAGCTGGGCAAATCCATGACCTGGGGGCAAATCCATGACCTGGGGGCAAATCCATGTGCTGGGCAAATCCATGACCTGGGGGCAAATCCATGAGCTGGGCAAATCCATGTGCTGGGCAAATCCATGACCTGGGGCAAATCCATGAGCTGGGCAAATACATGAGCTGGGCAAATCCATGAGCTGGGCAAATCCATGACCTGGGGGCAAATCCATGACCTGGGGGCAAATCCATGAGCTGGGCAAATCCATGTGCTGGGCAAATCCATGACCTGGGGGCAAATCCATGAGCTGGGCAAATCCATGTGCTGGGCAAATCCATGACCTGGGGGCAAATCCATGAGCTGGGCAAATACATGAGCTGGGCAAATCCATGAGCTGGGCAAATACATGAGCTGGGGGCAAATCCATGAGCTGGGCAAATACATGAGCTGGGCAAATCCATGAGCTGGGCAAATCCATGACCTGGGGGCAAATCCATGAGCTGGGCAAATCCATGTGCTGGGCAAATCCATGACCTGGGGCAAATCCATGACCTGGGGGCAAATCCATGAGCTGGGCAAATCCATGTGCTGGGCAAATCCATGACCTGGGGGCAAATCCATGAGCTGGGCAAATCCATGTGCTGGGCAAATCCATGACCTGGGGGCAAATCCATGAGCTGGGCAAATACATGAGCTGGGCAAATCCATGAGCTGGGCAAATCCATGACCTGGGGCAAATCCATGAGCTGGGCAAATCCATGTGCTGGGCAAATCCATGACCTGGGGGCAAATCCATGACCTGGGAGCAAATCCATGAGCTGGGCAAATCCATGACCTGGGGGCAAATCCATGAGCTGGGCAAATCCATGTGCTGGGCAAATCCATGACCTGGGGGCAAATCCATGAGCTGGGGGCAAATCCATGAGCTGGGCAAATCCATGAGCTGGGCAAATACATGAGCTGGGGGCAAATCCATGAGCTGGGCAAATCCATGAGCTGGGCAAATCCATGAGCTGGGCAAATACATGAGCTGGGCAAATACATGAGCTGGGCAAATCCATGAGCTGGGCAAATACATGAGCTGGGGGCAAATCCATGAGCTGGGCAAATACATGAGCTGGGCAAATCCATGAGCTGGGGGCAAATCCATGACCTGGGGGCAAATCCATGAGCTGGGCAAATCCATGTGCTGGGCAAATCCATGACCTGGGGGCAAATCCATGAGCTGGGGGCAAATCCATGAGCTGGGCAAATCCATGAGCTGGGCAAATCCATGACCTGGGGGCAAATCCATGACCTGGGGGCAAATCCATGAGCTGGGCAAATGCATGACCTGGGGGCAAATCCATGAGCTGGGCAAATCCATGTGCTGGGCAAATCCATGACCTGGGGGCAAATCCATGAGCTGGGGGCAAATCCATGTGCTGGGCATCCATGACCTGGGGGCAAATCCATGAGCTGGGCAAATCCATGACCTGGGGGCAAATCCATGAGCTGGGCAAATCCTTGAGCTGGGGGCAAATTCATGTGTGAGCTGGGGGCTCTCTGCTCCTCTAGATTGTAAAATCCGGGGTGCCCTCTGCTCCTCTAGATTGTAAAATCCGGGGTGCCCTCTGCTCCTCTAGATTGTAAGCTCCGGGGTGTCCTCTGCTCCTCTAGATTGTAAGCTCCTGGGTGCCCTCTGCTCCTCTAGATTGTAAACTCCTGTGAGCCGGACCCTCTGCTCCTCTAGATTGTAAGCTCCTGTGAGCCGGGCCCTCTGCTCCTCTAGATTGTAAGCTCCTGTGAGCTGGGCCCTCTGTAAATTCTCGTGAGTCGGGCTCTCTGCTAAAACACCTTATTTTCTGTAAGTGCCCCTCCCGAGACTAGTCTCTGGATCCGCCCCTGCCTGGGATTGGAAGGGGGCAATGAGAGGGAGGGGACAACAAGCACCACGTGGTTCCCTGCCTGGCCTTGCTTCCCGAATCCAATCACAGGCGAGCGGGAAAGGTGCGTGTGCACGTGTGCATCACATGCCTGGCCAGCGCCAGCGGCCGCTCGCACCAGTCGCCTCGAGACGTGACGTCACGTGTCACACGAGGGGGACGCAGAGAGCGACGGTGGCGGTGCCTAGCTTAAGCTAAGCCTAAAAAATTGTTGCTACTAAAAAACCTACTACCTGGTCTGGTCCCTGATTGTCCCTGGTGGTCTGGTCTCTCGTCTCACTCCCTCCCTGACTGCCTGAGAGTGTGGACTGAGTAGAACTAGAACGCCAGCGGGCGACGGGGGGGCCTGCAGTGCCAAGGTGAGGCAGCAGAAGTCAGCAGGCAGCAGTGAGCAGTGCTGTGCACACTGTCACAGTCAATCAGACACAGTCAGCTGAGCAGAGAGGTAAGAGACTCGCTGGGGGAAAATTTATACCATAAATAATACCCATATGAGCAGCTGGGGGCCGCAAATATACCCATACATGAGCAGGGGGCCGCAAATATACCCATACATGAGCAGGGGGCGCAAATATATACCCATACATGAGCTGGGGGCCGCAAATATATACCCATACATGAGCAGGGGGCCGCAAATATATACCCATACATGAGCAGCGGCCGCAAATATACCCATATGAGCAGCTGGGGGCCGCAAATATATACCCATACATGAGCTGGGGGCCGCAAATATATACCCATACATGAGCAGGGGGCCGCAAATATATACCCATACATGAGCTGGGGGCCGCAAATATATACCCATACATGAGCAGGGGGCCGCAAATATATACCCATACATGAGCAGCGGCCGCAAATATACCCATATGAGCAGCTGGGGGCCGCAAATATATACCCATACATGAGCTGGGGGCCGCAAATATATACCCATACATGAGCAGGGGGCCGCAAATATACCCAAATATGTTGTTCCTACAGTCTGACAAATGTAACTACTGCCTTTCCAGAAGAAAGACAGTGTTTATATAAGTCCATAAAGACAGCACTGGTGGCTGTCCCCCCAATCAGTGACTCACAACGCTGCTAAAGGTTGTCCTTGCAAGACCAACTTTAAGCATCCTTTAATCTCTGCGTGACGACACCGAACACTCACGATAGAGATTATTATGCATCTCTATCCTGATTGGCTTGACATGACGGGGGGGGGGGCACCAAAACAGACCTTCGCCTGACTAGGCAAAAAAGCTTGCACCGGCCCTGGCTGTGTGTGATTGGCTCCTGCTCCGGTTTTTCCGGTGTCTTTGGCAGGTTAATCCAGATGTTTTTGCGGGTTTCGGCGTGCATTCGCCGGGTTTTTGCGGTGACTTTTCGTCGGGGTTGTGGCAGCTTTTCCCTGCACTTCCACGGCCCTGTGGTGCTTGCTGAATACACCGCAGGGTCGCCAAAATGGGTTTGCCGAATGACACCGAATTGAAGAGAACGAAAAGTCACCGAACATGTGGTGACTTTTCGATTCTCTTTGAATAACCCTGTTTATTTTCATTTATTGTGTGCTGTGATTTTAAATGTTCCATGACAGCGGTAGAGTCAGAATTATAAGGTATGGATTAAGTGAAGTTATGCTATATTGTTATTTAATAAAGCTGTGGCCTATGCCCTTTCCACAATTAATGTGTCTGTATGGTTATTGGGGGGAAAGGAGGTCACAGGCTTCAGCTGTCATGTACGGATATAAGCCGTATTGCATGGAGTGCGCATGCGCACCTCTACCTCCCAGTTCTGGGAAACTTGCACATCGAACATACACGCTAGCCCCATCAAATTCCGCAATTTGCTGTGTCCCCCATAACGTTAAGAACAAGATCCTGGGTGTCCCCCCCCCATAGTGTTAGGAACAAGATCCTGGGTGCATGCGTGTGTCCCCATAGTGTGAAGAACGAGATCCTGGGAGCATGTGTGTCCCCGATAGCGTTAGGAACAAGATCCTGCGTGCATGTGTGTCCCCCATAGCGTTAGGAACAAGATCCTGGGAGCATGTGTGTCCCCCATAGCGTTAGGAACAAGATCCTGGGAGCATGTGTGTCCCCCATAGCGTTAGGAATGAGATCCTGGGTGCATGTGCGTCCCCCATAGCGATAGGAACAAGATCCTGGGTGCATGTGTGTCCCCCACAGCGTTAGGAATGAGATCCTGAGTGCATGTGCGTCCCCCACAGCGATAGGAACAAGATCCTGGGTGCATGTGCGTCCCCCACAGCGATAGGAACAAGATTCTGGGAGCATTTGCGTCCCCGATAGCGTTAGGAATGAGATCCTGGTTGCATGCGCGCCCCTGATAGCATTAGGAACAAGATCCTTGGAGCATGCTTGTCCCCCATAGCGTTAGGAATGAGATCCTGGGAGCATGTGTGTCCCCCATAGCGTTAGGAATGAGATCCTGGGTGCATGCGCGTCCCCCATAGCGTTAGGAATGAGATCCTGGGTGCATGTGCCCCCGATAGCGTTAGGAACAAGATCCTGCGTGCATGTGCATCCCCCACAGCGTTAGGAACAAGATCCTGGGTGCATGTGTGTCCCCCATAGCGATAGGAACAAGATTCTGGGAGCATTTGCGTCCCCCATAGCGTTAAGAACAAGATCCTGGGTGCATGCGCGTCCCCCATAGCGTTAGGAATGAGATCCTGGGAGCATGTGAGCCCCCATAGTGTTAGGAACGAGATCCTGGGTGCATGTGTGTCCCCCATAATGTTAAGAATGAGATCCTGGGTGCATGTGTGTCCCGGATAGCGTTAGTGTCACGGGATGGCCCAGCACCCTCAGCCAGGGGCGGTGCAGTGACAGTGGGGACATGGACACTTGGGTGTGGTGGCACGCACCCCGTTTACCAGTTTTATTTAGATGTGACATTGTGTGGTGTTAATAACGTGTTCCCCGTTGGTTTATGGTGTAATGACTTTTTCCCTTTGTTTGCCTTGCTCGCCGCCATTTTCCGATTCGTGTGGCGCAGTTGGAATTCTCGTTTCGGAAAATGGCCGATTCGAACCATCCGGTCCGAATTGGTGACTCCCTGAAGGCCAAGGGCCAATGGGTCCTGGGAGGGCGGGCAAGGAGTCCCATTGTATTCTAATTGTGTGCAGAGGTAATAAATACTTGGACTGTAAATAAAAAAGCCAGATTCTGCAGTACATTCAGCTCTGACTGGTGTGTGTTTATTCTCCGCCGTATTTTCGGATCTGAGTGTCCTCCGCGGCCTCAGAGTACGGTGCCCACCCGGATACGATCCGAATCGAGCGCTCTGACCCTGCATCGAGTATCAGGGCAGAGGCGCTGCTCAGGAAGCTTCGATTCGAGGAAGACGGAGATCCGAACCGAACGGCCCCGCCGGGAACCGCGCTTCGGCATTGCGGTAAGACCCGAACTCTCCACTGGTCCCGCCAGATCCGAACCTCCCTCCCATACCGATCCGAAGCCCTCCAGTTCCGATTCGACCCGCCATCCCTTCCCGACTCGAAACCTTCACCGCCCAAGATCCGAAGAGACACCCGCCCCCGGATCGGAAACGTTTCCCGCCTAAGATCCGAAACGTTTCCCAATAAGATCCGAATCTTTCTCCGCGGCTGCTAGGGCCGATTCCCCCCAGGCGTCCCACACCCGCCAGGTCAGGGAACCAGTTGCTCGGGACGCTGAGTGCTGCGCGCCTCAGTGGTCGGACTGGTTCCAGGCAGGGGTCCCCTCCACCGCCCGCTAACCCTACCCTAGGGTCACGCCAGGCCGCACGAGACGCCGAGTGCGCGCCACTCGGTAGTCGGGCCAGCGGTAAGCGACGGGGTCACGCAGATAGAGCACACCCGCAGGCGGAACACCATCCCATTCCGTCATACTGGTGGCAGCGGTGGGATAGCTCTCTGCAGACCCCAGGGGGACCCTCATCATGATCAAGTATACTGCCTACAAGCGGGACGTCCTGCGTGGGATGCTGGAGAATCGGGGCGGTGTCCCGGGCTCCAAGAGTCGGGAGACTCTGATAGAGGAGTTGAGGAGAATTGACCAGGAGGAGGCGTTCGCGGCGTTGCCCGCGGACCCAGTGCCGGCTGCCGTTCCCGCTGAGGCCGAGGATAGCGAATTCTGCCGGAAGATGCGGGAGCGGATCTCCATGATGGGTCCGGCCCCATCGGAAGCTGAGATGAGGAAGCTGGGTCGGGAACTCGGACAGGAAGAGGAGAGGGAGAGAGAGCGGGCGCACGAACTGCGGCTGGCCGAAGTGCGAAGCCGGCGGAGTAGCCGCTCGCCTTCGGACCGATACGCCGGGCGGAAAGTGCCGTTCCAGGCGTTCAAGGAGTTCCGGGAAGCCGAGGAAGAGATCGAAAGCTATCTGCAAGACTTTGAGCGCCTGTGTCGGGTGCATGACGTGCACCGGGCCGACTGGATTCGGATCCTGGCGAGTAAGCTGACCGGCCGGGCCGCCGAGGCCTATCGTACGGTCCCGGACGACGAGGCCACCAGCTACTCGCACGTCAAGCAGGCGCTGCTGAGTAGATATGCCGTGACCCCGGAAGCTAGCCGGACGAAGTTCCGGAATTCTCGCCGGCCCAGTGGCGCCACCCACGTGGAGTGGGCCCATCGGCTGCAGAGGGACCTGCGCACCTGGCTCTCGGGAAGCCAAGCGGAGACGGTGGCCGAGATCACCCAACTGCTGCTGCTCGAGCAGTTCTTCGAGCACACACCCTCCGCTATCCGAGAGTGGGTGCGCGACAAGAAGCCCCATACGGTGCAGCAAGCGGCCACCTGGGCCGACGAGTACACGGACACCCGGAAGTTGCCGGGGGGGGAGCGGACCCTGGCCAGCCGTCCCGTTTTACCCGCCCCACTACCTCCACCACCTCCACCACCAGCGGTCCGGGCGCCTGTGGCACGGGCTCCCAGCCGGCCCACCAACATGGCTAACGTCCGCTGTTACGGGTGCAACCAGGAGGGGCACTACAAACAACATTGCCCCAACCGCCCGGAATTGACCCGGCCGGCCGGCAGGCCATCGCCGGCGGCCCATTGTTGCGACGCCGGAGCTCCGTGGCCGGAGGCCCCGGAGGAATGGTGGGAGCAGCTGCACGAAGCCGACCCCGTGCAAGCCGCCGCGGATGACAACCGCCGACACCACCGCCAGGCGGTGTGGATAAATGGGCAGCCTGCTGAGGGGCTGCGAGACTCCGGGGCTACCATCACCCTGGTCCGGCCTCACTTGGTTCCGCCAAGCGACCGCCTGCGGAGCACGGTAGCAGTACGGGTGGCGGGAGGAAAAGTGCTCCGGCTCGAGACGGCTCGGGTGCACCTGGACTGGGGGAATGGGGAGAAGGAGGTGCGGGTGGGGTTGCTGAGACAACTGCCGGCCGAGGTGCTCCTGGGGAATGATTTGGGGCAGCTCATTTCCGCTTACTCCACAGATGCAGCTACCCCGGTTACCACTAGGCAACAGAGCCGACGACAAGACAGGGGCGCTCCGAATGGGACCCAGGTGAGACCTCCACCACCACCATCCCGACCTCCCAAACCTCCCAAACCTCCCAAACCTCCCAAACCTCCCCGGCCTCCGCGACCCCCCAACCATTCCCGACCTCCCCGACCCTCCCGACAGCCCAAAACCCCAGACCCCTCCCAACCGCCCAGACCGCCATCACCTCCCCGACCTCGACGGGACCCGATTCTTCCCCTCCGCCTGTCCTCCCTTCCCCGTGGAGTACCCCGGAGACGCTGCGCCACCAGACGCAAACCGACCCCACATTACAGGGCTACCGGGACCGAGCTGGTCAGGGCTTGGACGGTCAGGGGAAAGACAAAGTGGAGTGGGAGGATGGGCTGCTGTACCGTTATACCGTGAGGGAGGGGGCCAAGAAGAAGCAGATTCCGCAGAAGCAGCTGGTGGTGCCGCAGGGACCCAGGCAGGAGCTTCTGCGCTTGGCCCACGACATCCCCCTTGCAGGTCACTTAGGCCAGAGTAAAACCCGGCACAGGTTGGCGCGCGCGTTTTACTGGCCTCGCCTTAGCAACGACACCCGCGATTATTGCCGCACTGCCCAGTTTGCCAGAAAGCTGGGAAGGCTGGGGACCATCCGAAGGCGCCCTTGCGGCCCATGCCCATTATCCAGGAGCCCTTTAGCCGGGTGGCGGTTGACATCGTAGGGCCGTTGTCACGGCCCAGTGCCACAGGTAAGAGGTATATTCTTACCGTAGTGGATTATGCCACCGGTACCCCGAGGCTGTGGCCTTGGCCAACATCCAGGCGGACACCGTAGCAGACGTGCTCCTCAGGGTGTTCACGAGGGTAGGGTTTCCCCGAGAAATCCTATCCGATCAGGGTACCCAGTTTACCGCTGAGCTCACCCAACAGCTCTGGCGTCTCTGTGGCGTTAAGGCGCTGCACAGCGCCCCGTATCACCCCCAGACCAACGGGCTGTGCGAGCGGTTCAATGGGACCCTGAAGCAGCTCATCCGGGCCTTCGTGCATGAGAACAGGGACTGGGAGAAGTATCTTCCCCACTTGCTGTTCGCCTACCGGGAGGTTCCGCAGGAATCCACCGGGTACTCACCCTTTGAGCTGCTATATGGACGCCGGGTGCGAGGTCCTCTGGATCTGGTTAGGGCTCAGTGGGAAGGGGCGCCGGAGGAGGACGGAGTTCCCGTGGTGGAGTACGTCCTGAAGCTGCGGGCGCTTGGCGGACCTCCAGGGGTTCGTGCAGGGGAACATGGAGACGGCCCAGGCTCAGCAGAAGGCGTGGTACGATCGCGCTGCGTGCAGCCGCTCGTTCTGTGTGGGACAGAAGGTTCTGGTGTTAAAACCACAGCGGCAGAACAAGCTGCAGGCGGCCTGGCAAGGTCCCTACAAGGTGGTAACCCAGCTGGGGGATACCACCTATGTGGTTGTGAGCTGCGCGGACACCAGAATCCAGCGGACGTTCCACGTCAATATGCTGAAGGCCTTCCATGAGCGGCCAGAGTCGGTGGACGCCATATGCGCGCCGGCGGCCGAGGAGATGGAACCCTTTCCCTTGGAGGAACTCCCGGGGGTAGCCAAGCAGCCTTCCGGGGTGGAGCAGGTGCAGTTGGGGGAGGAGCTAGGGCCCGAGAAACAGGCGCAGGCGCGGCAGTTGCTTCTCGCCTATCCGGGGGTTTTCTCGGCCCTCCCGGGATATACGGACCAGGCTGTCCATCAGGTGGACACGCCCGGTCAGAAACCACTCCGACAGCCTGCCTACCGGATCCCGGAAGCAGTCCGCGAGTCCATGCGGGCCGAGATCCGGGAGATGTTGGAGCTGGGGGTCATTGAGCCGTCGGCCAGCCCATGGGCGTCGCCCGTGGTCCTGGTGCCCAAAAAGGACGGTACAACCAGGTTCTGCGTCGACTATCGGCGGATAAACGACTGTACCGTTACGGACGCTTATCCGATGCCCCGAGTCGACGAGTTGCTAGACCAGATCTCCGGGGGTCATTTTCTGACCACGGTGGATCTGTGCAAGGGGTATTGGCAGATTCCCCTTGCCGAGGAGGCGACCCCGAAGTCGGCCTTCATCACCCCGTTCGGCCTGTACCAGTTTCGAGTCATGCCGTTCGGGATGAAGAACGCCCCTGCTACCTTCCAGCGGTTAATCGATCGCCTCCTCGATGGCCTCCAGGGATTCGCTTGCGCGTACCTGGATGATATAGCCATCTATAGCCAGACCTGGAGGAACATCTGGATCATGTAGGGACTGTCCTGGGCCGGATTAGGGACGCCAACCTGACCCTGAAGCCGGAGAAGTGTAGGGTGGGGATGGCCGAGGTGCAGTATCTGGGCCACCGGGTGGGGTGCGGGATACAACGGCCGGAGCCCGCAAAGATAGAGGCTATCCTA